>OY735209.1:56951518-57311518 GCA_963457665.1 Thysanoteuthis rhombus
CATATATGTGTATACATATATATGCTTGTGCAGCTGGAAAGTACCTAGCCATTGAATATTAATTAGAAAATAGCCTACTTCGGCTAGTAGCACCTTAGTTATCTTCAAAGTGCATCTCTTCCACTTATCAAAACAGTCTCCATTGAACAGTACTGTATTTGTTTGATGTAACTGAATCTATTTCATTTATGTTAATAGACCCCATCATTGCATTCAATTTCTAAATTCATATTCAGTATTTATTTAATTGAAGTTATATCTTAATGCTTTAAAGTTGACAATAATTTGTGGGTCAGATGTATATTATTGAATTATAATCATGTGATCTATGTTGATCTGATAAAATGGATAGTACGGCATGGTTCTGAAATGAAAAATGCAATGGTTGGTGGTATACATGTATTATTATTATGATCTGTCTCCCACCACACACAAATATATATATATATATATATATATATATATAGTGTTTTTAGACTCCTTGCTGTGGCACCTATCTGAAGTTTGAATGTCTTTTGCTCAAGACTCTCCCCTTTTGACATAATTCTATGTTCCTCTGTCACAAACATGATGCACTTTTTTTCATAAAAGAGGCACTCTAAATTTATATGGTTGAGTGAATCACTTCCTTTGCAACACTGACAGAAAATGATTTTTAACACACTAGAGAGAAATTCATTACAAGTAATGATTGTGCATTCTATTGTTTTGGGGTTCTTTTGGTTTTGTTCCCCCCCCCCTCCCCGATTTTCTGGTTGATACATGGGACTGACAATCTTTTTTCATCCTTTTTTTTTGTTGTATCAATCGTACCTCGTCTTTTTAGTTGGATTGAATGGATTCAGCCTTTTCTTAATTTCCTTTTTCATTAATTAGAATTTGCAATAAGCTGCATTTTACTGTACTTTCGTGTATTTTATTTATCTCTCCACTTCAATACAGAAGTTTTCAATGTCTTAAAGCTATATTTGTTCAGCGGTTGGTAAAGAAATATTCTAATCTTAAAATGTTTCTGGAGTTGAGTTGCAACAATAATTTTATGTTTTTGTTTTCTTTCATTCAAAAGTAATTAAAAAAAACTTCAACTTGAAAATCATATACGGTTTTAAATGTTGAAATAGCAGAGTATACTTTCCAGCCTCTAAGATAGTGCTTTTTTTTTTTTTTTCTTTTCTCATTTTCTCATTTTCTCAAGCTGGTGTGTTTCTGTGTCAGGGGGAGGGGAACCACTAAGGCTGGGTCAGTAAAATCAATTTCATGAAATGTATATTTTTCTTTCTATTCTATGCCGCCCTTCCAAAGTTTTTTTTTCTTTTAAAACTGAATAGTATATCTTATAGGCTAGCAAATATGGTGAACTGTATGTAAAATTTATCTCCTGTTAAAGTGAAGTCAAGATAATGGATAGATGTTATGTCAAATTATTTTCTCAGCATTTGGAAATAAACAAAAACCCCACTTATCATTGACCAGTCACGTAACATATTTGTTGGTTGTACATTTTAATGTTAATTTCGATTATTTATTACCTTAAACTTTATTGCAAAAAAATAAAAAAATCCTAAAGGTTAGAATAGGTAAAAGATTGGTGGGGGAGAGAGTAAGCTGTAATGGACAGAATTCAAGAAATATATATATATATATATATAAGTGTGTGTATTGCTTTAGCCCCAAATTCTCATTTTGTTCATTCTCTATCTGCTCTATTTGTTTCTTAGTGTGGACATTTATTAAGAAATGGATATATAATCAGACAGAATGCATTATATTATTTCGAAACTATTCGAAATGATCTCCCATAGTTACATGGTGAATATATATATATATATATATATATATATATATATATATATAATCATTACTTATGTAGTAATCATTAAGGTAAATAAGTTTATTTCTACATGCAGTATTTTTTAAGAGTTGGTCAGAAGAATACCTTTAGGTAAGACATGCTCATTTTGCAGCACACATATTTTAAATGTATGTTATTTTCTTAAATAAAGCAATTTTAATCCTAGTATTAAGACCACGAAATCCAGCAAAATCAGATGTCTGTTTTTTGTAAATCTAACTCCAGTACATCCCTAAAAGATGGCTTTCTGGGTCCTCACATCAAAGGTACTACGTCAACCTTTATCTCAACCGATTGTCAACACAGCATTGTGTTACACTATATTTAGTGTAATTGTTTTCCATGCTGCTAAGACATCATCATCAGTAGTAGTGATGTAGCTGTAAATACACAGTACATTAGAATCTTACCCGTTTCTTTGTTTGCTTTAGCATAACAGGAACCAACCCACAGACAAAAAAGGGATGTGGGCTTTTACGTTATGAGATATAGATATTCAATAGAACAGACAGGATTTGATAATAACCTGCATTATGAGATACAAACTACTATTTAAGGTAGTATTTGTTAAAATTTAACTAAAAATTGGATAACTTTATTTTTTGTTTGTGTATATGGGTTGGTGGTCTTCTGCAAATTACTTTATCCATGATACATTTTCAGTTTGACTCCTTAATTTGCTTGAATTATCAAGAAAATGATTTTACCAATTCCAAGAGGATACATTAAATGTTTGTATTAGATGCAATGTCGTAGAAAGATACACATCTAAAATAAGTAAAAACGACAACTGATTTGTCAGAAAGCCTTGAGTGTTCCTTGATTGGATTTTTCTTTTCATGGTGGAAGTAACTTTCAAAGCCACATAACAGCTTGAATCCAATGATGTCTTCTCCTTCTCTATCCTTTCCTACTCTAACATCTGGTTTGACAGAAATAGTCAGCCTATTTCTGTGACACTATGGATATTATCCATTTCTCCTTTGACATGTTACCATACATTTGTGTGCCTCTATACTGGTATCATGGTGTGTAATGTGGTGTGATGGTGTAATACGATGCAATGTGTTGTGATGGTGCAACTTGGCCTGTGGAATTGGTATGCAAAACTTCCAACTCCTACTCCTTAGTTACTGGTACCTCTGACTCCAACTGCTAAAAATTTAAGATGGCTGAAATTTTCATTTCCAGCTAACTTTATAGTTAGAAATGTTACACTCAGAATTCTTTTCACATTTTCCTAATGAATTGGTGTATAGTGTTTTTTGTTTTTCATAATGTTAGCCATGAGTATAAACAAGAAAATACAAAAGATATGCAATATTGAGTTACACATTGAACATAGAACTTTCATTTTGTTTAAAAAGTCCTTTATTTCTATTAAAGAATATAAGAGAAATAATCTATAAAAATGTTATAGAAGAAATCAGGAACATCTTGCTTTATCAGATGTTGTTTTGGGGAGCTTATTTTAGTTTCAACTTCAATTCTTTGAACACTTGAAGCAACTTAACAAATAACAGTTTTACAAGAAATAGTCAATTAGGTACATAACCCTTCCTTTCCAGAATAAAAGCATTGTTTGAATACATTTAAGTGAATGGAACATGAATGATTAGATAACAATTTAAATAAAAATTATACAGCAGAAGATTAAAAAGTTTATCCATACAAAAAATTACTTGAGATTGTATTCACAGTAGTAGTTAGATCAGAAGTCCTAATCTAAAATTTACTAAAATCCCATTCTCAAAAACAGAATTGCTTCTGCCAGATCCCCCTTCATTGAATCCCTTGAATCTGACTAGATTATTCCCAGTGCATAAGTCTTTTAATACTCACTTGTGTGGGTGGCATAACTGTTGAAGTTTTACCTGCATTATTAATAAACTCTGGATAAGCTGGGATGACTCCTTTATAGTCTGCTTCAATGAGCAGTCATACTTTTTGACTTATTTTAATTCATTTAAAAATCTCGCTCAGATGTCTTTATTTGAATATTTACTGGTTGTTTTTTTGACATTCAAGTGCCATTGCTTTACTTTTGAATGTTTCATTTTCTCCAAGTATGCTTCAGAATCTAATTCTTCATCTGAAGAGGATGATTCTGTTTAATTACCAATACTTCTATATAGCTTTTAGCATCGTGTGGTTCAGTAGTTTCAAGTTGTATCTGTATCCTTTTCATGGTAATTGTCACTTCACAGAGTGCCCCTTTTCCTTGAACAATTTGGTTTTTGTTCCACAAAATTCAGTCAATTGGGTCAATGTAAATAACAGGGTTTGGTTATCTGCTATGAAATCCTTTCCCCTTTTTTTCGAAACAATATAATGCCTTCAGTGATTAGTCCTCCAATTTTGTTCAGGCAATATATCAAGCCTGTCCATTCTAGCAAGAATGTTCCAGATATCAAGTCCTCAGATTTCAACTTCTTGCTGAGAGTGAAAGGATGAGAGAGCTGAATTTCTAATTGTCACTTGCATGTGGCTTTCAGTCAGTGAAACATTTTCATTATCAAGATATTCAAGAAAATTTTTCCTCCAAGCAAATGCTTGATCTTCAAATGCATGTTGCTTGATCAAAAATGGCGCCTTTCCCAGCACATCACTGTAGAATAGTATCTATATCAGGTGGCTCTGGCTGCAATGGCTAATTTCTTCAACTTGCCAATGAGAGCAACTGAGTTATCTTTCAGTCAATCTCTTATTGCAGTGTATTGCTCAGCGCAACAAATATATTGAATTTGGAATAGCTTAGATGCTTCTTCAACAATATCATTTGAAACTTCACTGCTCTCTCCTGCAGGTGAATCATTTGTAGGAATATCATTTCCATCTTCCAATATCAGTATTTCATTCATTTTCTGAATTGTGCTTAACATGTTTGAAGCATAACTAAGAACCTGGTATTTTTTATTTCAAAATCTTTCTAAAACTTCTCCCTCTAACTTCTGAATATATTTGCTCGTGTGATATTTCTGGGTGTCCTTTACTTTCAATGTCAGAGTTATTGTTTTGTTTCCATCAATGGATCGAACATGAATGACAAAATATTTAACTCTCTGATGCATGCATCCATTTTGATATCAAATTTTATTTCAAAGTGTCCCTTCTGACTTTTTCGGCATTCTTCTCTCTCATATTTGGCCTTTAATTACCATTTTCTTTGGAGATTCTCTGGAAAGAGGAAGTTTTCTAGCCACCTCTCCATTTAAGCCTTATAAGTCTGGTCATGAAAAAAAATACAGGTACACTATTTTTCACCATTTGCTGATGTAATTATAAAACTTATTGTTATCATTGATGTAGAAACTTTGTTAGTACTAATGAATTTTGATAGATGTTTTCCAGTAGATCGCTGATCTTCTTCAAACTCTGAAGTTCTGCTATCTTTCTCAAGTGTCATTTTGAAGACTTCAGGATGAAAACACTACTTATACCTTTTTAGATATGATGCTCTACAAGCTGCCCTTTTTTCAGAAGCAGTAAAATTACTGCATCACATACTTTTTCCTTACCTTCTAAAACACTCTGACACAAAATATATTTCCCTCTGTTGTGATTGTAAAGTATTCCAAAACTGCCGACTTCCTGAAAACTCTTTTTGCCAATATCAAATTGTGCAAGGATTATTGATTGAGTGAGTGGATGGGTATGTCAAAATTTATGTGAAAATAGGTGTATTTTATAAAGCTATTACAATTAAAAATCCAGTTTTTACCAGATAACTATATTCCACTTGAACTGATTTTTTTCATGCTCTTTGAAACAATAAGGTATTTTTTTTTTTTTCCAACCTGTGTTACTAAATTTTAAGTGAAAAAATGTGATATAGGTCAGGAGATGTATATTTTAAAGAGAACTTCAACAAACTCTGAAGATGAAGAAGTTTTTGTATTAAATACTGCTCAAGGTTGTTTCTGTTAGTCTTTGTTTGTGATGGAAATGAATAGGTAATTCCCACACTTTGAAAAATTACCTTTTTTTTAAAATTTATTTTTATTTTTTTTATTTCTGTAACTCAGGAACAGATGGGGTATTTCAACTTGTGTGCCAAATTTGATGGGAGTCATAAAACAGGAGATCTGCACATGTTGACAAGTAAATTGGAAATAAGTGTTGGAACTATGTTTCTCTCTTATTTATATAGATATGGTGTGGACATAGTTGTACACACTCTGGTCGGAATCACAATATGCTAAATGTCCATCTCCGTTGGTTTTTAATTTTGATTTTTAGACTTATCAATTTATTCTATCAGCTGAGTAAAAACAGTTGGAAAGGTGTATCTGTGTTTGTCCCTTAACTGTCGGATAATTTTGTTCACCACTATATCCGCTTTTCTAACTGCAAAAACTTCTTTTTTTTTAAAGTGAAGCAAGTTTCTATAAAAGAGTAACTTTTACATAATTTTGACCATACAATAAAACAAAAGTAAAGAAGAAACCATAAAAGCAAAAAATGTTTTTTGAAGAAAAATAGTCTATGCCTGAAACAAAATTATAGGAAAAAATATTTGTATTTCAATAACAAATCAAGAATAGATTTGTAATTTCAATCTGAACAAAATTTACTAGCATTCGTTATTTTTTTTTTTTTACATCTCGAAATTGGCCACTTTTTTGCCACTTTTGAAAAGTTCATTTTTTAAGGTTTTGTAGGAGCTTGGGTTTTATTCGCATTTAAGCCTTCCACAGGAAGTAGAATAGAAGCCAATCTATTGGGTGTGTTATAGTAGTAATATTACAATTTACATCTTGTCGGAGTCAGTACATTTTTCCAGACTCTGACTCTAGTCAGTATGTTCTTTTACTGACTGCAAGTCCAGTCTGCACATTTTTACTGACCCCAATGCAGACTCTATTTACTGAGTCAAACTTCAGTCAGTACAAATTCACCACCTCCAGTCTGTACATCTTTACTGACACAAACCCTTCATAATTCTTATTTGATGATTGTAGCAGCGACTTATGTACTATTAGATCAGATGTGCTGTTATCCAATGATATAATTCTTTCTTTTTTTTTCTATCTTCTTTCTTGTCACCAAAAATATAGAATTCTATTTCTAACTCAAATTTGAGCTTAAGATTTCTTCTGTCCTGTCTTTCAAATTTTCATTCACTGAAAAACATTATTTTTTTTTTTCTCCCTGACATTTCAAGACAATCACATATGTGTGGATACATATTACATTTTATATACATGCATAACTAAGAAAATTATGTCAATAATGCAAATCTATGTTTTCATTAAGTAGGTTGCAATTCTCTTGGGTATTACAGGCAAAAATAAGTATATATACTTGGGACATATGCCACACTTTCATTTCCGCTTCCAATGTCAGATTGGTAAACAAGTTGGCTTACCGGCTATATACCAAGGGTTACCTTGTTTACACAGAGATATGTATTCTGCAGATAATGAATCACTTCAACTATATGATTGCAACAATCATTTGGTATTAACAGAAATTTCCACTTGTCTCATCAGATACGTATAAAATGAAGTACCTCAAGGAGAAAAAGGTTGACATTAAAATGAGGGATTTTGTATTCCGACAAAAATATATTCTCTTAAATACATTTGAATTTTGAATCTATTGTTTAGCTTTTAAGCCTTCAAGAATTTGAATTCTTTCATATTTTAGATACCTTTTAAATAGCTGTGCTTATCTGATTTCCATCAAATTTTGATTTTTGTCTCAGGTTGTAACTGAGGAACAAAATAAAATGTTAATAAATTTAATAAGATTTCTCAATCATCTTTTTGGAGTATGGTATTCAGTTAGATAATTATATTATAAGATTTTTCTATCTTTTCTGTGTGAAATACGATGTGCATTGGTTGTGTGTTTTCTTACTCACTTTCTAATTGGTTACATCAGCTCTGTTGCCAAAGTCCAAGCTGAATTCTGGGTAAAATGTTATCTGCTCATTTTCAAAATCCATTGATACTAGCTTGTCATCTATACATTTATGCCTGGATTCATTCTTGTTTTTACATTACTGATTTGGGATCAGTTGTCCATCTTCTAGACTGGTTGCCCTGCTATTTAACCCATAGTTTTGGGGAGAAGAGATGAATTGATGCATTTCCCTAGTGCATAAGTATGAAGTGAAGGCAAACTGTCTCTTGCAGAGTTTGAACATGGTTCACCAATTCCATTCTATGTTTTTATATAATATATGTATATGTATATATGTGTGTGTGTGTGTCAAACTAACTTTAGCACAAGATTCTGTCTCCTTTGTAGTATTCATATATACTTGTATGTGTTTGAGTAGATTCATCAGTAATTTAATAGCCTAATTATAAAAAGAATTTATTTCAAACAACATGCTCTAGATTCACTAGAGAAAATCAAATATTTTTCTGATAGTTTTGGATAATAACTGTCAAGCTGCTGACTTAGTACATATATTTTTTGAATTATCTTGTTATAGCTTGCAAGATTCATCTGTTAACTATTGCACAATTATAGATTGTATAATGTTTTCAGTATCCACTGTTGGCTATCAACCTCAATATTTTCTTCCTAGAAATTCCTTTCATCACTATCATTATTAATCATATTGTTTTGTTTTTTTGTCATTTATTTTTACCTATATAATTGTCATGCCCTCTGCACTTCTGGTTACTAGCACCATGACATCAGTGTACTAGGCTCTTTCATAACACAACTTCTCACAAAAGTGAGACTTAAAATTAGAGGCCAGACCTGGGACTCTGCTAAATAAGTGGCAGAAGGTGACGTCATAGTTGTAGTACCCAACAGTAATTTTAGTGCATTAAAACAGTAAAAGAAAATTGAAGGACTTATTACATTCTCTTCGAAGTGAGATTTTTTTCTGCAATACTAAGCTTATTTATTTGTCTGTTAAATTCTTAAATGCCTGTAAAATAAGTAAACATTTTTCTGTTCATGATTCCATATTTTTTTTACCTGAACTCTCAAAACTCTTGAGAAATGGATACGCATCTTGTCTTTTTTTTTTCTTTTTCTTGGAAATAGACATCTGCTGTAATGCAATGGGAATTGTCAGTGTAGAAAGATAACTATTTGTGAAATGTGTCTGGCATGTCTGCAGAAAGGAAAGAAAAATGTACTTTAGTTAGAAGTATTTGGGTTTTGTTTTAGATTCTTTATTTATCAGGCTAACAACTTTTTTCTCTTTTTTTTTTTTACCCTTATGCTTTTTTCTCTTGCCTTTTTTTTTATTTTCTCATTTTCATTTATAGAATTTAATTAGTTTGCGTGGATATAGAATTAAATTCATTTTAAAATGATTTTTTAGTTCCGGAATTGACAAGTGTTTAGAAAGAAACCTTTTTCGTTTTTCATCATAAGAAAAATAAATTTATTTATAAAAGAGAAAACAAAAATTCATCAAATGTTTCTTTTTCCCATTCACTTTCTGGCCATTGCCAACTAAGTTAGAGGGGTATATATATATCCGATCGCATCTTTCCACCCGTCTGTCCACAGAATATCTCCAAAAGTTGTCAGTTTCAATGAAATTTCATTTAAGGCTAGGTAATGGGACGATGTTGGTTGAATATTGGGGTAGATCGAGGAATTTTCATTTTTTCATTAAAATATTCTTGTATGTTTGTTTTGGTTTCGTTTTTTATGCATTTATTTATACACTCCTGATTCCATGCAATATCTCAAAGATTTCAATGAAATCCTGTGGACGGTGGACAATAGGCTATGGAAGAAATTATTAAAAAAACTTGGGGCTGGATCAATGCGCAATTTTCATATTTTCCAGCTTATGTTCAAGGTGGGTAAAAAGAAAAGATTAAATTTTTTTGTTGATTCAGGAATTAGTAAATATAGTGTGTACTGCTCTATAACTAATGAAGTATGTCAATAATTAATACTCAATCTTTAAAATTAAACCTTTCTAGTAGTCAGACTGGTAGACTTTAAATATTTCATTGAGAAACTTTTCGTTGTGATTTTGGGGAAGGGGGATCGGGTCGTTTTTTTTTTTTTTTGTTTTGTGTTTTTTTTTTTTTTTCATGAAGTCAACTAATTTGGTAGTCAATTCGAATGCCATGTTAAAAATTATACCTTCCCAAAGGTCAGACTCGTAAAATTTTCATGTTATCAAGCACATTTGGTATTACAAAGAGACCAAAGAAAAAATTGGTGACATACTTTTTTTTTTTTTTTCAAGTACTGATATTAAAGATTCATAAAAGCTTTACTTCACACTTCTAATAAAAATTTCCCACGAGTTATAAATCAGCCCATACTAAGTTACCATATTGATTTAAAATCTTCCTGCCTACACAAGCTTGAATCTATCAAATCAAATTTATTGAACAGGAAGAACAATAACTAAAAGCTGAGTCAATACAGAACAAAATACAGAACAAATAGTCTTGATAATACAATAACAGATAAAATATCTGAAATTGCAACTTTGAGATTTGAAATCTTATGGTACAGAAGAACCACAAAAGGAGAAAATATAATGGTTATTCTGCCAATAGATTCATTTGAACAGACTTGAAAACAAATCGCACTGCAAGAATATCATACAAATTTTCTAACACGAAAAAATGATATCTTCTCTGTTTAAAGGAACAAAAAACACTTCAAGTTTATCTACATCTTTCTGATGTTTAAATTCTAACCATTATGATTTTTTTCTCCTTTCCGATCTGTTTTCTAAAGTTCATTGTAATCATGTTTACAAGATAGGTACCGGTCGAATATGTTGGAACCTTTGTCTCTGAACTTGAAAAAAGAAAGAAATTGGAATTCTTGCCTTAAGAATTAGATATAATTCTTAAAATTATTCATGTTTTGTTTTATTTTTTATGACCAGTTTTTAAAATTCTGTTCATTTTCTTGTATTCATGAAAAATATTCAAGATTTTTTTTATCTCACAAATAATTTATCCCTTCTTAAGTGATACTATCTGGAACAGATTGAATGTTACCAGCCTTGATCAGTTGATATTTTTCCATTTAGCCTTCCCGAGATAGAATCCATACAAAATTTCTAACTTAAATTTTTGCTCTGACCCATTTACAATGTTTGCTTATTAATATTCCGATATCAGAAATTGCTACATGTAGGTGAGGAAGCAGCAGAAAACACTTGTATTAATCTTACTTTTATATTCACAATCAACTCAAAAGTGGATTGCTAGTGAGAAGCATTTAATCTGTTGATATAGGCTGAGGTATCGAATTTTACTGACACTAAACTGACAGGGGAAGTAATATTGGCTTCAAATCAATTTGATAAATGTTAATGGCTCGAAACTGTGGTGACGAAGGTGCACACCATCAAACTCCAATTACAAGTAAGGAAAACCAGTAGATCAAGCTTGATATGTGATTAAAATAGGATCCAAAAAGTGTCTGTTGTAACTCGTGTTGGAAAAAAAAAATTCAAAACTTTTCATTCTACCCTGCATTTGATCTATATACCAATCAGAGGTCCATTTTAATATTTCCGTACATCGTCGCTTGGAGCTTCCAATTTTCCTATAAATTGCTGTCACCAAGCAATTTGCTGATCTTCCCTTTTGGGAGACATACTGTTAGTTGCACAAACATATTTTTATCTAATTTTCCACCTTCATGATTCTGCTTTTCTTCATGCATAATCTGAACTTTCAAGACTGAATAAGTAGGTACATATTTACTACACATTACTCTAGAGGTGTGTGTGAAAGACATTTCCCTTCATGGACACTTGTGTTCAAGTAATATAATGAACTTTCTTGGTTTTCATTTCCACAGTTGAATATTCCTGTTATTCTTAACTTGTGTACTAAACAAAGTGTTTTAAAGAGCGTTTTGTTCGATCAAGTATTTCTTTATGAAAGCAGACTGATTTTGTGAGCAAAGGTTTTCTTTTGTATTTGTTGAAGGTTATAAGAGTTTTTTATGCAATTGTTAAAACAGGAGTTCCTTCCTTCATAAACTCAACTCTCTACTAAAATTGACATCTATGTCTTGCTAATATGGATCAAGAAAGCTTATGTCTCTGCAAGCTTACATGCCAAACCTGTTGCTTCTTATTTCATTCATAACTTGAAGTAACACAAATAGTTTGGTTTGAACAGATGGAGTCAGATATACCATTAAGCAATAATTCCAACATAAAACTGAACAGCAGAAACTCTTTCCTTCAGTCCTATGTTTTAACTCCGGAACTATGCCTGTGAGTGAGTGAATAGAAAATACACATGCCTTTTAGGAGCTTTTTTTCTGTTGAACGTTTTTACTAATTAAGCCTTTTGAAAAATCTTTAGTTTTCTTAAGGAATAGAATAATAATGATTTCCACTTGAAGAGCTGGAGTGCATTCTGGGATATAACTGGGCAGTGTCTGGTTTCACACAGTTCAACACTACACTTTCTCATGAGTTATGTACTACATCAAATGTGTTCCCAAGTAAATTAGGAATGGAAGATTGTGTATCAAGGTTGACCTAACTTTTTCAGTTAGCTGTAACTGCTTTTCACCCTAGAAATAGAGGCATTGTATATTGAATTGAGTTGCTTCTGCAATGTGTCAAACTAAACGATTGACCTTCAATGATATCCTCATGCTAAGCTTTATAGGGATGCATGAAAGAGTACATCTTTGTCTTGTTAGTTGATTTAAGTAAAAGAACACATGAACAGTTGTTTGTAATAAAATCATTACTTGATAACTCTAATATAGTAAACTTAGTCATTGCTAACAAAATACTTGGCACTGTAGGATTATTATAGCAGTTGGATGACATTACTGATGTTGGGAATTTCTATTAAAACTTGAACTGAAAAAAAAAAAAGAAATACAATTAAAAAGATATGCTTGTGGGTGGTAAATATTAGATCAACCTGTTCATGGCCAAATATATATTTGTAACATGACTATATATATATATATGTTTTTTTTTTTTGTTTTTTCTTGTAAAAGAATAAAAAAATTGATGAAAATAGAAAGTCTCCATTGCATGTTTGAAACAGCTTTTATCTTCATACAAATCAACTTATTAGAATAACACTATTATGATATGAGTTGTCTCATCAGTGCCAGTGAACAGGTTAATCTTGTCTGTTTTTTTGAATATCTAATGTTTATTCAAATCATTAAAACACTGAATATTTATTGCCTTTAATTTAGATTTTTAACTGCAATGTAAGTAGGCAGTTCTAAGAATGGGGAAATTTTTATGTTAAGGCCATATTTGAATAGATTCAAGTGACCTGGGGGAAGAGTGATTAAAGAGAGATAGCATTCATGATCTTAATATGAGGGGGGATAATAAGAGAGGAAGAAAAAGAATTTTCTTCTTTACGTCATATTCCTTTTTTTTTTTTTAAATTCTCGAGATAAAAAAATGGAAAACAAGTGAGAAAGAAAGAAAAAAGAAAGCAAACTCAACAGTGTTTATAACTAATGTGTACAATATGTATATATGATATTTATAAACTTTCCCCATTGCCAATGAATTATACACTACAGACCTATCATAACATAGAAGTTGAGTCCATAATTTTCTACTGTGTCTGCATTGTAACAAATTTTCTGTTTTTACAAACTTTGATTCAAGTTTTCCTCTTTGCTGCATGAAGAAAGAATGCTGGGTGTCATTTCAAGACGACTGGTAAAAATAGGTATAAAGTTAGTATCATTTGCTATAAATATGTAATGTACACTAGCAGAGCTGGTTTGGGTGACAAAACCTACCTTCGTAATTTGTACTGAAATGAAGATAAAACCGTGGGTGTGAATGATCTTTTTACAGACAGATGAAAGAAATAGGAATGGGTGATGAGTTTTGTTTATTGATTACTGAAATGTTTTTGTTCAATTCATGTGCACAGTGCATAACATTTCTTAAGGGTTTTTCAATTATTGTATTCAGCTATTGTTTTGAGTCAAATCTAATGTTTTGAAAATTTGATTCCATGCCAAGATTGCTGTATACAATTTTGCATCATATCAGTTCTACAGTGTATTGCATTTCAGACAATATTTTTCCATTTATTTTTGATGCAATGATTATTTCTGTTTCAAACATTCAAACTGGGATTAATTTGAACAAATATTTTTAAGTTTTATCAATACTTTTTTTACAAAAACAAACGTTGACAGAAATTGTGTATATAACGTCAGTTTTGAACACTGTTCTTTTTCTTGTTTTGTACTTAAATGACTGACAATTTCAATGAAAATATCCAAAGTAATAAATAAACAACATGAGTTACTTCGACTCATAATGTTTAGATGATGTGAATAAACACTGAACTAAAATATTGACAAAATAATGATCATTTTGTTGGTCATATATCAGATACCTATAATCTTTTATTTTCATCCTCTGTGTTTTAAAATTGTTTGATAGACAAGCTTTAATCAGTTAAAATTTTAAAGAATTCTTTGGCAAAATATCAAGCATGTGGCATACCGGATAAAATGACACTCATAATCATATATCAATCGATTAAAAACAAGATTAGACGTTTGCTTTCTTTTTTTAAAAATTTATATATACAAATGCAATGCCCGTTCCAATTGTGCATCTTTGGAAGGGATTAGACTTCTTTATGTATAGAGAGTCCAACCATAATTATCATATAAAATAGTTTTGACCTAAGCAGAAAACCAACACACTATCGCCAGGACTTGCCCCTGAAATCTTTCACCCAATTGATGGATGTGTTACTATTATACCACAAGAGTTGATGTTTTAATTTTTTTGTTCTACTGACCCAAATGTCTTTCTCTATCTAATACTGTTTTTAATTTGTTTGTGTTCTAGGGGGAAAAAAAATTAAAAAAAATTCAATAACTATTGAATGTAAGACTGGAGACATTTTATTGTGACAAATAAAAAAAAAACCTTGTTGACAACTTAGCAACAAAAATAAGCATCAGATATGAACGTATAAGCATAGGTATTTATGAGAAAGTATGCTTATTGCCAATTCAAAATGATGGTAGGGCAATATTTTCTAGGGAAAATCAATGGACTTACATACAAAGATTCCTTCCTTCAGGCCATATCCAACCGCGTCATGCCAAGTTTTAAATAAAGTTTTCATTTAATTAGATTTCCAAAAAATGTTTGTAGCTGTTGATGTAAAATGTTTTCTGAAGAGCAAAAATCAGGGGGAGATAATTTATAGAAACTACAAAAGATCTGTAATCTTTGACTTTTTCCCTTATTTCATCAGATGTCAACTTTGTTCTTTGGCCAGTTGTCAAGTAATTGCAGTGCAAGCATATGTGCACACAATATCTCCAATTCTAGAGAGATACAACCCTTTGAGTCACTGAGAAATCATTATGTATTATAGATACTATCACAACGTGATTTTTTTTTTTGGCTACCTCCAGTACTATTCTACAGAATAAACATTCCACTTGATTCATCTAGATTTTTAATGACTGTTTATTCACATTTTTAGCTTCTTGCTTCTTGCATTCCTTTGCACTTAGATATGAAATATAAAAAAAAAATCAAATTTGAACTGGGATGGATTGTTCTTGCTTAGATGCTGCACTGAATATTTCTTAAAGAAAAAAATGGATACTTTATCAAATATGAATTTAGTTGAAATGAAAAATACTCAACCGGACAGTTTTTGCTTCTTTTTTTTTTTTTTTCTCTATGGGATGTGGCTGAAAGCTTGTGTGTGACATTAATAATTATCATTTTAAAGGCAAGATAATGTAATAACCCTACCACCACTTACTATAATTTGAGCTTAGGAGGCAAAAGCCTACATACCTTTTTATTTCTTTTGGATTACTAAAATAGTCAATAATTAGTAGGACCATATGAGATAACAAGATGTATCTTTACAATTTACAAATAGAATCTATAATGATTTATATTTTAATGATTGAAAAATATTTTCTTTTTTAAATAGCACCTTTTCTATATGATACACTGCTTTTTTTAAACTGATATCCTTATCTTGGTTGTAATTGTTACAATATTTTGATCAAGCTTTTTCAAGGTGCCTCTTGTATCTATGAATTCTGAGAATATTATCAAACAAAATTTTTCTGTTTACAAATCTATAAATCCTTCATGGAAAAAGCAAAACATTTCATGTTAATACTAAAAATGGGAATATGTACTTGAGTTATCTCCCTTATTTTTTTATTTTCATATTTAAAATTTTTTATTTTTTTATTTTCACTTCTGGGAAGGAAGCCACCATATTGATGGAGTGAAAAAACACACTTATGCCAGGCTGACATACTAAAAGAATTAAGTGTTCGTACATAATTTTTTGTTTTAAATTCTATTGAGTCTGTCATTTTTTTAGATTAACTCAGGTAGCATATCCGTGGTTGCAGAAAAAACAATATGACAGACGTTTTTGAAAATATAGCCACTTTTTCGGTTGTTGAAAAAAATAATGGATACTATGACAAACATTTATATCTCCGTAATTGAAAAAAAAAAGACAAGAAATTACCAACTTTTTCGAGCAGTTACCCAGCTGGGAAAAAAATATGGTTTTATGGGCAAGCTCATTTACAACGGATAAGAAGAAATTAGCTGTTATATTTTTTTTCTCTGACCAGTAGAGTGAAACAAACAGTTTTGCAAATGGACACAATGGATTTACAAAGAGCAGATGGCCATAAAAAAACTTGATAAAACATTGGATAAGTTATTTGGAAAGACTTCAGAGGGAAAAGCTGAAGCTGCAAAGATGTAAAAATGAAGTCAAAAACGGAAGAAAAAAATCATGCGACAAAAACAAACAGCAGGTCACAAAGGATATGAATGATCTCCTATTTCTTTTAATTCTAGTTTCCTTCTTGGAATATGAAGAAATACCAGAGAAAAATCAGCATTTTATCCATGAAGTACATCAAAAAAAATATTCTGAATTTTTTTTACGCAACAAAAAGTTGACATTACAGATTCCAAAATTCTTTAAGAAAATTTTCCTCTCAAAGTGGAAGACAGTGCTGAGAATTTGTTTCACAAGGTTATATTTGAAGAAATAGGTAAGGATTATAACACAGAATGTCTGCTGTTAAATGAAAAAACTTGAAATTTCTGTTTTTGAAGATAACAAAATAGACAAAAGGTGAGGTGATTCTTCAAAAACTGAAGCGCACACCCAAATAGTGATGTTATGAAAGTGGATGATTCTGAGGAACTGGTACAGGGTCCAATACTGAAATAAGAATTCAGAATTTTTGCTGACAATAAAAATGTCAAGGTACCAGTACTGAAACAAGAATTTAGTAGTCTGAAGATAATACTAAAAATAGAGCCAACGTAAAACTTGTCAGGAAATGGAGAAATTCTTAACATCAGGCAAGTTCTGGTTTACAAGCAGACAGAATGTTGGGATTTCCTAAAAAAGGACATCTACCATAAAATAAGCAGGGATACTGGAAATGTATGATGAATTTTTAAAAACCTGAAGAATCTGACGGTCCTAAATGCCTCTGCCTTTGAAATGTTGACTTTGATTGTATGATTTATAAGTGCAAAAAACGGGAGGTTAGAACCCAAAAATCAATAGGAGAGCAAACCGCTCAAATCACTGTCACAAATACTACTGTTTTGGCCATTCAGCTTGTGTTTGCTGCTCTGGACATATCTGCTGCCATATGCGTGGAAAGGTAGGACATGTGATTTGTTACTGTTATGCTATGATTCACCACTACTACATGTGCAGCCGGTCTGGTTGTATTGGTTGTCACTGTGACAAGGAAATCAGGAATAGAGGTCATTTTGACAGCAGGAGTTTTGGACATGGACAACAAGACTGCCTTTTCACAGACTCTGGGACTAGTTCCTGGTATGGGAAATCTGGCCTGATCACAAAAGGGTGTCCTAAACCTGGAAGTTATACTGCAGTAGCCCCACAGTGCACAAAAAGATCTTGAACTTGAACTGGATTTTAATGACTCCTATCCTATTTGATAGGCCAAGTAACAAAAGATGATTTGTCACACACGACTGGGATAAAAAAAAGTGGATTAAGAGAGATAGAGTGCTGGTAAAGGTTGAGTTGGAAACCTGAGACACAGGCGATTGGAGTTAATGCAGTAGAGCAGGCATGACTTAGGAGTGTCTAAGATATGCGGTTGCAGCCAAAACCACAAATACTAGGAAGTAATCGTTCATTTCCTGTAGGATTTTTTACCCCATGGTGACCAAGGAGGTCAATAATGTTGAGGTAGCCTGGTGGTATTCTGAGGATACCGGATTATGGATCTGTCGTAGCCAGACTACAAAAGCCAGTTGAGAGATCTGGAAACAGTCCAGGGACTACGGCTATGATCTTTTCTGTTTTATAAAACGAGTTTGAAGGACCAACTGAAAAAATTTCTGAAAGAAGATCTCAAAGATCAGAGTCTGAATTAAAATACACAAAAAAAATATAGCTCTCATGAAGTTGAAATCAACTAATAGAAGCAAATCAATGTAAGAAATTTTGAATCTTAAAGCTGGAAAGATTCGTATTAAAAAGTGCATTCTGGTTAGATTTTGGTGATGGTCAACATTGAAAGAAATCTTTACTAATGTTTTGAAAAATAAAGTGAATGAAATTTTACAGACTTTTACAACTGCAGACAATGACATCCGCATGGTATAAAATCTATACAGAATTTATGTATAATTGAACAGAGAAGACCTGTAGGTGAAGTGATCTGCTGAGTCCATATTTTCTCAGTCCAAGAATTAATGTCTAATGGGACGAATGTCTGCTGGCTGATTAGTCAGGCCATCATTTTTGGCATCAGCTGATATCTGAGCTGGTAAAGCTGATAATTAACACTATCTTAAAAACAGTAACTTTGGAAAAAATTCTTTTTTTTTTTTTCATTTTTTTTTTTCTTGTTTTTTCTCGAAAGGAAAAAGATCAAATTTTTGTCTATGAAAACGAAAAAAACGAACAGATTTTCACTCATACCTGTCCAAGAAACATTACTTCAGAAACAAAATATGATGGCAACAGGTAAGTTTGTAATGTCAACTCTTACTATGTAGAATTTGTTATTTTTCTTACTATTTCGATTTGACATTACAAACCCCAGAGAAACCAACCCTTTGCCGTCATATTTTGTTTCCCCATAGCCCGAAGGGAAAGATAGGGTGTGGTCTGTTTTGTCTCCCCCACCTCTATTTGCTGAACAGACTTGAGTCGTCAGCAGAGGTTGCCTTAAAGAATTAACTCTCTGTGATACAAATCTTACACTACACGGAAAGTAGAATTCTATTATCTAATAGTATTTGGTTATACAGGTATTCAATTGGAGTCAGATACTAATTACTTAATTGATTTAATTAGCCTGGCAACTACACTACCGCTCTATTGTTAAATAATGCCTTTGATTAATAATGCCTATTTTCACCTTTCATCAAACTCCTGAAGAGTTGACTGTATCACTATGAGTCAAACATTCAAATTTAAGATATTCAGATTTCAAAATGGTATATTGAGAGGATGGTTGGAGAAAGAGTCACACCATGATGTTATGTGGGGTCAACTTCTAACTAGGAAGAGAAGGAAAGGAAAATTGGAATTTTTGTGACATCCTCAGAGAATTTGTTTGTTTTAATCACACATTCTTTTTGAATTTTTGTTCTTACAACACTTTTTCTTAACAGAGTTTTTTGGGGTTTTTTTTCCCACCTGACCTTATATTCATATTAGTTTGATTGTAAGATAGTTTGTTTATTCTTATTGCGATTTTGGTGCTGCTTCTTACTACAGTTTAGTGAATTTTTCTGGGAGAGTGGGCAATGGCCTAAGAATTGTACAGATTTGGGAGCAGATCCAAGTATTTCACAGATGCTTCCCCTACATCGTAGCTTTATGCTCACAGTACAATATCTCCAATAAGGGTTGGCTAAGGAAAAGTTTTCTCATTTTGGGGCAGATCAAGGAATTTTTCCCTGCATCGTAGCTATATGATACATAACACAATATCTAATCTTGTGAAGCTTCAAAAGTTATCAGTGAAATATTTGTAGTATAGTGAGGGATTGAATTAGGAAGAGGTGTTTGCATTTTGGGATGGATCCAGGAATCTTTCACGTATACCGATTTTGGTTAAAATCAAGTACATTGAAGAAATCCATTTTCTGAGACACAAAATTCTTTACATTTTATTTTTGGTGAGGGGTTCTGTTAAAAATGTACTTATATATACTGCTCAACTGGACTCACTTTTTCCATTCAACGTGCCAAACTATGGCTCTAAAGTATTTTGATTACTTTTTCACTTTGGATGTGTGCAAGGGCCTTTTTATGAGGTATATATGCTGCATGTATACATATTTATTATATTAGTTCAGGCATTTTCCTGATATAATATGGTTTGTTATAGCATAGTTATATAAGGCCAGCGAAGATATCTTTTGGGCGAGATAGAATAAAATCAATGGTTTGAATTTTTCAAAAATCCAAATTAGTGACATAACCTTCTAGCATTCTTCACTGTTGTAGCATCTGATTGAAAAAATTGTAACAGTGTTTATACCTTCCTGACCACAATTTAGTCATTACAGGTTTGCTTTACTTCTCTGTCCTCAATTTTTTTTCACTGAAAATGAAAGTTATGTATGCACTTGATGTGTATATTTGAAATGTTTTCATTTCCAATGATATATATTTACCTCTATCATGTCTGATGGAATGATTTTTTTTTTTTTTTTCCCCTCCAAATTTTCTTAAGGAGTTTTTCACGGGTATTAACATGAAGAATCATTATTTCACTTGATTTCAATGAGTTATCAAAGAGCCAACCCAGGGTGATGGCAATTGCTTTTTTGAGCTAAAGAAGAGTTCATATTCCCTCCAAAACTGTTTTTACAAAAATTGAAATATTTTCTTAACTTATCGGCTAAGTGATGTAAGCTCCAGTGGGAGTAGAGTTGGTCTCTGAAGAAGCCAGTCTTGTTTACACTATTTTCAGGAAAATAGATGTTTTCATATTTTTGCCTCATTTTGAGATGTAAACTCTAACATTGACGTCTTTTCAATAATGAAAGTTATAATTGTAAATATTGAACAGAAAATGCTAATAAATAGTTTTGTATTGAAATAAATGGTTTGCTTCTTAGTTTTGTCAGAAATTAATTGTGTGGGCAGTATATCTCAAATAGGTCTGGTTAGTCGATCAATGGAAACCATGATGTGACTGTCATCTTTTGGTAGCAAAAGATCAATAAATAAGATACTTCTAACACCTTATTTTTGGCAGCAATCATCGAAAATGTCTGAATTTTAAAACAAAAACAAGTGGATGGGGTGATCAATTAAAAGGAAATTAGAAAGAAGGGTTTGATCAATGGCTAAGATACTTCTCTTTCCTTTTGTTGGATGGCGATCACTAAAAACGTTTGAATTTTCAAGAAACGAACAGGCATAAACTAGAGACCAATTTAGCATAAACTTCAATTGCATATTGACCCCCCTTCCTTAAAAAAAATCTGTTTGCGGGGGTAATTTTTAGAGAAAAATGCTTTCCAGGTGTACAGTAGACTACTAAAGTAAATTTTCATGGCTGTAGCATGAAAAAAGCTATTCGCAGCCCCAAAAAAAGCTATTAAAAAAAAAAGTACTTTTTAAAAACAAATTTTCAGAAGGGGTCTATGTGGTTGTGTACTTAAATAAATTTTCAGCCTCATAGGTTGATTGGTGCCACCTGTAGAAGTTCCAGGTACATACATAGACAATAGAAATGTTTCAGATTATGCATGTACCCCGCAGATCAGGTGCGGGGCTGTGGCCAACAGAAAGTGGAATGGCGTGATGAGCTAGATAAATTTAGAAAGTACTGGCTCTGTAATGCCCATGATACAGAGGTCTGGCTATTCTTGGGAAGGTCTATGTCCAACGACGGACATTGAGACTGATGACACTACCTATGTCTATTGTATCATCTCCTGGTGAAGATGTTGCTTCAGACAGGGAAACAAAGTTGCTAATTTGGGGCTAGATGGAGATTTTCCAAGACTGAGGAGATCAAATGTTTGGTGCTGGTAACATTGCTGGATCCTCAATACAAGGGCCATCAGGAACAGGCCACTGTCTCTAAGTCTGAACAAGAAGCCAACACTGGTGACCAAGGATCGGATCTTTAAAAAAAAGAAGAGAAATCCTCTGGTCTTGTTCACAGAATGTATGTAAATACACCAATGAATTTTTGTGGGTTTTCATCACATATTGAAGAAAGCTGGCTCAATACTCACTTAGTTAAACTAAGTTGACAGGTGATAGCCACCTGCTGTAAACAATTGTTTTTCACTAGATTTTCAGTAAAAAAAATTGGTAATGTTTCTCCAAAATCAAGTCAAGTAATCATAAGATTAACTAATTCTTGTTGAACTATATTTTTATATAACTATTTTATTTTTGGAAGAGTTTTATTTATTGCCAACAAATATTGAAGGGTTATTTGTTCTGCACTCCAAGATGTAATTGAAGACATAGCATGAAATCTTTTTTGTGTTGCAAAGCAACACACTGGCTCTTATATAGAGATATGATTGCAGGAGTTTACTGAGCTCAACTTTTTTGGCATAGGGCCAAATAGATGAGAGAGAAAGATTATTGCACTTACCTCCACTTGGAAGAGTCTGCCTGTTTTGAAAATCTGATTTTTTTAGATGTGTCCCAACATCTCTACAAGACGATGGTTGGTCCGTCATTCAGTAATAGAAATGTTGAACAATAGAAAGAGGAAAGAGAGGTGTTTTATTTACCATTTGCTATTAAATCTTAAGAAGTGTGATATCAATAGATGATGTACACAGCATTTGTTTTTTACAGAGTCGCCACATATTGTCTGCTATTAATGATTAAAAGTGACTGCAAAAATGTCTAAAATTGGCTAAACTTCTCAGTTTTCAGCTAACTTTATAGCTAAAAATATTATATATATACCCATTTAAAGCCCACATCAAATAAAATAACCATACACCAAGACTCTATACCAAATTATTGATAATACCTCACACTTTAATTTAACTCACTAATTGTTTTTTTTTTTCTTTGTTGTTTTTGTTTTTTAATAGCCAGATTTTGAGTGAACTATCCTTACTTTCCTTTTTCTCCTCCTCCTACTACTACTCCATTTAGAATCCCTTCAAAATCGGAAATCACAGATATGGATTATAGACAGATCATTGAATTTATGGTTCTTGTTACTTGAACAACCATTGGCACTGTTGTCTACCTTAGACACCAAACTGGCTCCTTATTTCTATTTACTGTATTGATATCGCTATGTGTGAGAAAAAAATGAAAATATTCCTCTAGTAGCCATTTCACTTAAGGGTGATTTATGCGAATAATTCAAGGTAAGGATTCTCTAGTTTTCAATTGTATGAGCTTGTCACTGGTGGATCCACCATTCTCTTCACTCTTAACGATGCTACTTTTCTCTGCTTGCTTGTCTCTACTCTTGATTCCTGGAAGCCTCTCGTCTTTCTGTTGCTTCATAAAAGGTCAAGCTTCACTCAAGTGGTATTTCTATTGTTAGGCTGAAATTATCACTAAACAGTTTCTCATTGCACTTAGCCACCGGGAATTCTGACGAGGAACCAGGAAACTAATTTCATGACAAGTCAGAATTCAACACTCGTTGTGTACAGTGTGAAATCCAAACGGTAAATGTCTCCACAACAGAGCAATAATGGAAATTATATGGCATCCAATCAGAAAGCTTGTGTATGTGCATACATGGTTTTTCTCATTCTGCTATGTATTTTACTCGCTATTGATCTAGTTGAAGGTGAACAGCTACTCGAAAGCTTTTTTTTTTTACCTTTTCTTCTGTTGAATCATCTCAATTTCTCTTCCAAACTCTATGGTTTTGTCTTTTTAGATGTAGACATTGCTGCCTTTAATTGGCTTTCTTTGACAAAAGCATATTTGTCTGCCAACTCTTCAAATACCTGCAGGGGGTAGATTATTGGAAAGGTCATATCTCTTTCTCATTAGTTACACTGGGATCAATAAAGATGAGAGCTTCTTTTTTTCTTTTTGTCTATTTTCGCTAACATATTAATGGAAATATTTGATAGATTTTAAAGATTTTTTTTTAATTACCAAGATCAATTTCATAATTTTATGCTAAAGAAATACTACTCAAAAAAAATTTCAATGAGCACAAAAGATTTTACAAAATTCATACGGGAAGTAACAAAATACTTAAAAACTGTACGAATGGCAGAAAATAAAGGTCCGATTTAGCTCTATAACTACTTTGTAAATTGACTCCTCCTTGGCTCAGTTTGATATTTCATTTAATTACACCTTTCTCCCATGTGAACATCGCAATATTTTTATATTTATTATAGTTGATTTTTACATTTGTCATAGTCGTGTTCTGAGTGTGAACAAATCAAAGTTAATTGAAAATTCATTGCTACTGTGTTTTACAATTTTCATTTTTCGTCTTTAAAATATCCAATAAACAAGTTTTAGCTCTTCTAGTATTGTAACTGATGATCTCCGATTACAAAGTTGCATCACCATCAAAACATACTATTGTGTAACAAATAGTGAAATATCAACAAAATACATTTTCTTGTTTGTTAATCAAATATTGATTACCCACAAGCATGTTTTTCAGCTTTTGCAGGAATAGAAACAAAGAGTGAAAAACAAAATTATAACCGTAAATTTATCATATAGCCAATCCTCACTCTCAAAAAGAAAATGTGCATAATTTCATCTACCAGTGCAATGCAAGTTGTGTTAGAAATATTTTTTCCCTGGTTTTTTTTTTTTTTCATTTTTTTTTTTTTCTTTCTTTCAAATATAAGCTAATGCTTGCATATCCTTCAATTAATTTGTTTTCTCCTGGAAGGCTATCATCTTTCTTCATTAAAAAAAATCGCGGTCTTGAAACTGCAAAATCAGTTCATATCTGTTAGCTTAGAGCTGCTTTTTCAAGAAATCTAAGATTAAATTATTCTAGGACATTAAATGTTGATGTAAACCTTTGCCATTAACTTTTTTTTCTCTCCAATCTTATCTAAACTGATTTTCTGCAAGAAATAGATAACAGAGAAACTATGATGCTATGTCTAGTAAGATTTTTAAATGCTCATTTCCAGAGTAGTGTTTTTGTCTTTTATTGTTAGATTCATGGGCATTTTAACTTCAAAATCAGATCAGCTTTTCTGTCATTTGAAGAATTAATATTTTCAAGATAGCTTCTGTTCCCTGAAGTTCTAAATTGAAGCTTTGTCATTCTTTGCATCTACATTCTGACTTTCCAACTGACATACTTTAACTGGTAGGCTCTCCATGACATCCAGTAATCTGCCTTCCAAAGCTGCTGCTCAAAGATTTGTCTGGCACTATAAATGAATTTTTTGGTCCGGTGGAGTTTGAAGAGGGAGAAAGAAGGCACAGCGTAATGAATTCAAGTTTACTAAGGAAGGTCAGAAAGCCAATTAGCTGGAAAGCTAATGGAAGCAAGGGTGGTTACTTACCCAAATAGTTGACAACTGTATTCATATAAAGGGAAGTAATTAAAAAAATTTTTTTTTTTGCATTGTTTTTTTGTAATTTTTCCTTCTTTTTTTTTAATACTATTTATCATAATGCCCCAGTCATTTTTCATATTTATTCTATGAGTGTTAATTAAGCAGCCTGGATTAAGAAAAAACTTCACTCAAGATTTGCAATCTCATTGCTTATCTTTGGGAGACTGTCAGACTGGGACAGTGCTTTACTGATTTAGCTAAAGTAGCTTATCGGACATCATTTGAATTTAGCCATTTAACTACATTCTCCTTTACCTCTTTGGTTTTGTACTTTAATTT
Organism: Thysanoteuthis rhombus; assembly: GCA_963457665.1. Taxonomy (NCBI): domain Eukaryota; kingdom Metazoa; phylum Mollusca; class Cephalopoda; order Oegopsida; family Thysanoteuthidae; genus Thysanoteuthis; species Thysanoteuthis major. The sequence continues at coordinate 56,977,171 of OY735209.1, forward strand.
TATTTCCTATTCTGCCTCTAAAATCCAATAATGGTTGTTAAAATTTTGTCATTATTTTTCTTTGGTACTTGGACTCCTTGATGAATTATATGAGATCATATTTTAGGTTTAAATCTCAAGTTATACGCTGTAACTAAAATACAGTACACTTGGAATTTTGTCATGGTAATTTGGTTGAGTATCTTGTTGAAAATTTGCCAACATGGATTAATATCATATATAGGCCATTCCAGGACACATTACCCACCACCAACCTAATTGAAAAATGACACCATCACCTCTTTGATTTTGCTGAAACATGGCTTTAAATTTGCGGCAAAAAACACAGATCCTTAATTTTTTGCTAAATCTGACCAATGGTTCTAAAGTTACGAGTGAGGTCATTTTGAGGTGTAATGTTGACTTAGCATTTTTCAGATCACCACAAGTTTTTTCTTGTTGCTTGAAACTATATGAAAGTATACATATTTGGAATAAGAATGATCTGTGGATTTTGAGAATGTCATTTTTTATTTATATGGGATGAGAAATAAAAATTTCAATAAAAAGATGACTATTTAACCTCTCAGGTACTGGATTTTAAATTAAAATCAGTCAATTATGAAAATGGTCCACGATGATTCCTATAATAATTAGACCTTAAAAGTTTTCTTGAGTTTTCCTTACACAAACAGAGAGACAGGCCTTTGATAGATTATCAAGAATGGACAGTGCTAGGGCCACCAATTTTCTGTGGTTAATTAGGGGTTTCCTGGATGAGGCTTTTAGAAAGGTAGTTTTTTAAAAATTCCCACACAAAGTAAGTTTTTAGTAGGGAAGGGGGGTTCAGTTTACTATGTAAATTCATCCTAAATTTGTCACCTATCTTCACATATATTTTGAATTATATAATGGTCTATATACAAACTTTTCAAGTCTGATTTCAATAGAAATGATTGGAATCACTGGATTTCAGAAAAATTCATTATCTCAAATATTCATCTATTAGTTTTACTGCTTTTGTTTTTTCTTTTGATTAATTTCATTTTCATCATTTTTGGAATATGTATATTTCTTTTATAACCAAATCTAACAGGAAAAAACTTACAGCAATTTGAAAAATGAGAGATCAACTCCTCTGCCGAGTTTTAGAAAAACTGAACTGGTGTTAGTGAATTGTCCCTGTCGCAGATGTTCCTCATTGATACAAATAGTGGTTCCACTACTGTATATATATAAACAGTTTTGCTTAACTAGAATGACTAGCAACATTAATTTTATGATCAACCGTAACTGAATAAACAATCAATTGATATATTTTTGTGGAGGCAATTCTTATCTTTATGCCTCTTAAGCAGCCAAAGATATCCAGGTTTTATTGGCTTCAAAAACTTCCTATAAAACAAGGACTATGAGAAAATAATGGGCAGTGCAGTTACATAATCATCCCTGATACTTTTTTCTCCTTTCTCTCTCGCAAGATGTTTCAATGTAATGTTAGGTTAACATACATTTATAATTTTGATAATCCTGATGTATCTTTTTTCTTCTTTCCAAGTACAAGTAAATTGGCATGCTTTTCATATTTACTAAGCTTAGCTTGGTACAACGTTTGGACATACACGTTGTGCACTTAGTGAAGATTGAACTCACTACAGTAGTACCAATAAAGATTATACTATTCTCCAACCAGGAAAACTTGAAAGAATGTAAAATGCCTGAGTATTTTTCCAGCTGAGCCTTCTATATAACATTAGATTCAAAGTATATCTCTGAATTTTTGACATGAGGTATTATTATTATTTCTATTAATATTCGGACCATCCTCATCTTGGTTGTTTTTCATACCTGATGAAGGCCGTAGAGTGCAATGGCTGAAACGTTGTATGAAAAACAACCAAGATGAGGATGGTCCGAATATTAATAGAAATAGTAAATTCAAAGTTTATAGGATATTTTAGTTAAAGAAAATATTTTTCAACTAAACCCGACCCGATACAAAATCCCAGTTGTGGAACACTCTACAAAAATTGTACTTGTAAGATAAGTTTGATAAGCATTGCTTTCTACTAAACTACAATTATATTTTTGTTAGATTTCAGCTAATATCTTTTTCATACAGACGATTCGCAATAACTTTTTTATCTAATAGAAATTATGAAAACAATCATGGTTGGTTAATTCGATAAAAAAGATAAATGCTCTGTAATTAGATTCTGTAATCACTCCTATCATCAAAGATGCTATATAAAATGCTAATGAAGAACTGTCCGACATTGAATGGGTACCTACTTGTCGCCAAATTATCAATTCACTTACAATATGTTCCCTCATCCGAGATTTTTGGACAGGTTATGGAGCCTGAAGAAAATCTGCAGAAAAATGTTTATACAACATCACTAGTTACCAAAGATTGTACTCTATTACCATTTCTAGTATGCAAAAAAATGTGTTATTAACATTACTAGAATAAATATTTTTTTTCTAAAAAAAGGAATTTATGAGATAGTTAACCATTTTGATACTGTTAAAGACTGGAACTTGGATCATTAATATAAATGGAACTCTTTATGTTAGTGAGGTAGCTGTTTATTCCACGTGTGAACGATCAGCATGAGAGGTTCAGTGAAGTCTCTGGATACTAACAGGTTGTATAAACAACCAGTTCCTATATAATGACCACATCAAGACAATTTTTATCATGGATTTTCTTAGTTGTAAACACATATCAAATGGCTTTTCATCATGTTGAAAGTAACAGAAACTTTCTGGCACCCCAAAGAGATGTTGCCACACCCTTACCAAGAGAAACAGAAATGATACAAGGCAATGGTATTAAATTCTCAATTGAATTTCAGAGATATTTGTTGAATGTATGCATGGGATATTTGAGAAATTTTTTTTTCTTATTGTATTATGCAAGGGTTGGCTAACCTGTTTGGAAGTAGGCCAGATTGGCAATATTTCTTGGATTTGCAGGCCAAGACTAACTCCAAGTTTTACATATATATATATATATATATATATATATATATATCATGGATGTTAGTATATGAAGAGTAGGCTTGGATCAAAGGTGCTCCCAAAAAGGGGTTTAGTTCGAATCAATCCTGGGGGTTATTTCTCTATCTTCCAATCAATGCTGGTTCTGAGCAAAAACTTAGTTCCAAAATTGTCTTTCTCTTATATATATATATATATATATATATATATATATATATTGAACCTTTGTTTTAACAGACCCGGATATAATGGTTTTCCGGATTTTGTGGACATTTTAACTAAGCATGCGAATGGGCATGTGCTGAAATGAAGAGATACCAAATAAGAAAAATGAAAATCGCATTTTTGGGAGGGGGTCAATAATTAATTAACGGATATGATTTTATTTTATAGCTTACTCAAAACATTTGATGTTTTTGAAAATTGGGCAATTCAGTTGTTTTGAGCCTTTTTTTTTTTAGTCAAATCAAACTAGAAAGAGAAAAATATTTTTTCATTGGTTTTTTTTTTTCACTTAAGATCAATAAACAGAATTCTAACTGAAACTGTTGCTTTGAGAACATTTTTGAGTTGGATACTAAAATCTTTCCTACAAATCTAATAAGTTTGATAAAAGTAAATGTTCAAATGTACAATTTTCATTAATCATCTGTTCTGGAGTCTTAGAATATAGCTACTGTAATTGATAATTGGGCTTTCAATGAGTATAAAACATTTTAGCCATAAAGTCTGCTGATGATGGAAAAGATTTAGCCAATTTTTGAAGCAGTTTTAGCTGGAAAAATCAAATTTGAATTGGCAACATCGTGTGTAATAGACTCGCTTTCACTTTTTGTCTCCGTCATCATCACACCTTAGTGACAGGTTCAGGGTTTTTTTCAAGGGAATGTTTTATTTATTGAATTATTTCACAATCCTCAGAGTGACATCATCAACAGAAGTTCAAAGAAAGTATGCAATTTTAAATGTGGTGCAAAAACTTGAACGAATTGAAAAATCAGAACTCAGCTTCTCATTAGTGCATGCTTGCGAAATTTACTGTGAAAAAAAAAACTAACCATATCTGATATTCAAAAATCTGAAGCCAAATTACTGCAGCTTTCTTTCACGTGTGGTTTTTCAGTCGGGAATAGAAAACTCCTGAAAGTCACTGAAGATAGAAATTTAGAAGAAACGGTACATATATAAACTGAACGTTCAACAGATATCTAGTGGTGTTAATGTACAAAGTCAAAACAGGAATCTGTTTGTGAGATCCTTGGAAAACAATTGGGGCTTTGTGAATTAGTGGCTCTAGTATTTTTGTATTCTAGACCAAAACACATCAAAAAGATGCTAAAAATGACCAAAATATATAGGAAACAATGGAAGAGTGACATTAAGCTAAATTAGCTTGGATGTGCTTTTGGCCTTTTTTGGCTACAATTCTATTTCATTTTATTTATTTTTTTTAGCACTTTTTTGTGTTTTATGGCAGTCTGTTTACTCACTACTGTGGACCCAAAGATAATGATTGACTCCGAAAAATGGACATATTTTATTTATTTGATAAAATTTCAAAGTAGTTTTAATTTGGAGTAAAACTAATTGAATTGATTTTTCTCAAAACTGACAAATTTTTGTCTTGATTGAAGCCCTAAGAATTGAAAGCACAAAACTATTTTTTATTGAATATTTGACTATTCAATTTCTTAACTGTTGTTTTGTAGAAGAAAAAAATTAGTATTGATGAAATTATGATATAAATATAAAAAGACTATAAGAAAGATTAGGTTCAATTTCAAATTGATATTTGGTTCAATTTTCAGTAAGAATGCTGACAACCAGTGTCTGCTGAACTTTGAATGTTTGAAGAATGATCTCAATAAATTCATATTCTATATTGTATTGAAGATGTTGGCATTGAAATATTTAACAGTCCTACCTATTAATCTGTTGAAGGGTTTATATATATATTTTTATTTATCTATTATATATTATGTAAAAATATATATATATATATATATATATATATATATATATATATATATATATATATCATATTACAATCTTTATATATATTATTATTATTATCATTATAATTATATATTTAAAAAAAAATTTTTTTCCCCCATCATGGATGAAATTAAAGTCTTTAGAATAAAAACTCTGATGCGATACTTTTGGTGATGATGTTAAATATGAAGTGAGTGAAAAGGATGAAATTGATCAAGTATTTTTAGAAAATTTAACCTCTCAACACCATTTGTTACATCATTCATTTGAAAAAAAAGTATTTTGTAAAAGTCCCAATTGATAACTGGCTTTCAACCATGGTTGGTGTATTTTTAGAAATTTTTCCAAACATCATTTCAAAGAATTCTTTAGTGATTGATGTAATAGTTGATCTTGGAAGGTTAGGTTCATTAGAAATTTGATATTCGTGTCGTGTAAATATTTGCTATGATTAATCTCTCCATATCTTTCTCTTTCATTATGATTTGTAACTGTTGATATTTTCTAAAATAAAGTTTTAGTTTCTTTTATTTATTTATATATATATATATATATATATATATATACACATGCACATATATGTATTGCATACTAAAAGTACTGCTCATACTTATTAGATATATAAATGACATTTTTATGTCCTGCATAATTATATGAATGGAAAGATAATACAAAAATTATTGCTTAAAAATAATGCATATTTTATATGGTTGACAGGCTGGATGAAATGTCAAGGAAGTCCAGATTTGGTCTGGGTGGCCTGTAGTTAGCTGACCCCTGGCATAATGTGTCATGTTTATGTGGATACCATAGTTGCTGATTATTCTTTCTCCTCATCTTTGGTCTCTACTTAGAACCTTTGTTCTGCTTTTTCGGTACTATGTCTGGGTGTGTCTTGTAGAATGGTCGTTTTTAACTTGTTGATCACATGAAACCTTACTATTTAATTTTCTCGTCTTGTCTGTAGATTTTTTTGAAGCCTTAGAATTTAGGATTGGATGAAAATTGGAATAGTTAGCTCATGCAATGTGGTAGGTAGTAAGTTGTCTTTTTATGTTCTTTCCCTCCTTTGCATTTTAAAAAAATCTATATCAATGCAAATAGAAGAGAAAGATTCAAATATAAGAAGCTACTTGCTTATACCAAATATTCCTTCTTTTTTTTTTTTTTTTTTCTTCTCTGACTATCCTCATCTGTGTTATTTCCACAATGTTTTGACTGGTCTTTTCTCCTGCTTTCTGCAGATGAATTTTGTTTGTTTGGTGCATAATGTTGTTGATAGTCTCGTTCTATTTATAATCTAGTTTATTTATAAACCCATGGAATTGGTGTTTTTTGCTGACTAGTTTTGTTCTACGGTATTGACAAAGTTGGTGCATATTTTGTTCATGTTGTATTTATTTCTGTCGTTATAATCTCACTCAAGAGAAGTATTTTCATGTTTTTCTTCCTTTTTATGCATAGGCTTTTTTTCAGTCTCTCTCTGAATTGCATTGCATTATGGTTTATTGTAGACGGGTATCTTGGAATTCCCATTGCTTGTTTTCTTCTGGCAATGTTCAGTTCTCTAAGTACTGGTTACCCTATGTCTGATATTGTTTAAGCAAAGATGAAGACAATAGGAAAACATAATTAAACATGCTGTCTATAACTTTGAGATTGGTCATTGACATTCAAAATTTGTTAACACAATTGAACCCTTTCTTCATGTTCTGGATGATGTTGACACATTTTATAAGAAATGAGTAAAGACCTTATTTCTCCTTGGAAATTGGCAACAGAAAAATGTTGGTATTAACTATAACTGCTGGAATGGACTGATCCAGTTGGTATTGCTGGAAAGGTATGGTTATTCCTCTTCTCCTACAGATTTTACTCCTGAGAAGGATTGAAGAATGGATTTGCCAAAATGTGTTATAACATCGAGAACCTAAGAGGTTCAGTTGTCTTACCAAAATCTGGGATTTAAAAATAAGATAAAGGTTAATTACTGAAAATTGTTGCCCCGTAGTGATAATTTCTACCATTGAAACTATGAAGATTGTGTATCATTTCATGTCATACCCCATTACAGATATCTAATAAGCTCAGTCTGGCACAAAATTGAATGCAGGATATTGCCTGTCTTGGAAATCAGCATTCACTATTTTGGCTTATACTTTAGCTGTGGAATCATCTGGAACTGCACTACTCTCTCACCCACCAGGCACACTCTCATTACATATAAATCTTAGCTTAGTTGGGCACAAGGCTAAACAAAAGAAATAGGTGATAGGAAGATTATACTGACAGCCTTTTTAGTAGAGAGGGCTGATCTGTATATCAAAACTTGATATTTAAAGCCATGGCCTTTACCTGGACTCGAGCACTGACCACTGATGCTTCTGATACATCATGGTGCAAGCTTCTGTAGTATACCATTATAGTATGTTCTTCTGGCATATTGATTTTCAAACATTCACTATAATATATATATATATATATATATATATATATATATATATATATATATATATGACAGAAGAAACTTGCAAAAAGGACTTAATTGGACAGAACTCAGAGGCAAGGATGGTTATTCTTACATAGAAATAAACTTACAAATTAAGAATTTCCCAAGAAAAGGTGTTTTTTTTTCTTCTCTGTAAAGCGAAAGAAAAACAGCTTGAAGTGTCTCTTTCATGTTGTGCTTCAATTATGAATATAAGTACAGTTAGCCTAAAGGAATAAATAACTAAGAATACGGCTCATTAAGTGAATTATAATCATAAGAGTTAGGACAAGCATTCTTTAGGTAATTAAGCATTCTTAGGCTTGGGACCGATTGTCTGTTCAATATGAATATAAACAATGATTTTAAATTAGATTAGTTCACTTAGTGGTAGACAGGAAATAATCTTGCAGCCTTGGATTTGGTGCTCAGAAAAATAAAAACAATTGCGACATCTAAGTTGATTGGACCATGAATATTCCACACCTTATTTGGCTTTTCTGGTATTGTTTGAGCTATTGTAAGTTCTGAGATTAAGCATCTTCATTATTTCACTCAGTTTTTATAGAGTAATTTTATTTGTACTATTGATTTTTGCCTAGTATTTCTTTCATCTCATTTCTGTTCTTTCAAGGAACTTGAAGTTGAAGAAAATGGTCTCCAAAAAATTTTTTTTTTTTTTTTTAGTTTAATCAATCAATACGAATTCTCACTTTTAGGTGACACATCATCTTTGTGTCTGCGTACGTGATATATATCTGAAATCATCTTTAGCCTTTAAATATCTGTTGTTGGACATAGACATTCCCTAAGATTTACCTGACCTTTTGATTGTAGATGTCCCTGCATCAATATGTTCTGAACTTGTCTAAATCTTCAATGCCATCTTATATTTTTGCCAGCCTCAATTTTGCATATGATCTCTTGGGATACACATTATGAGTCATGATTCCAACAGTTGTGTGGCATTCTTGCAACATGGCCTGCCCATTGCCATTTGAGTTTTCCAAAGGATTTTAAATCTTTGGCTCCTGCTTTTCCTCTTCTATACTGTGCAGTCTTCTGATCTCTCCATATAATGATCTTCTCAGCCTTGCTCACCATCCATCTCAGATATGGGTCAGCTAAAATGGAAAGAAATCTGACAGTTGGAATCCTTGAAAGATTTAGATCAAGTACGGACTGCTCCAGACATCCAGGTTAAGCTGTATGATAGTGCTACATTGGTTCACTTCACCTCAAGGCTAGAAAAGTTTCAAGGATTATACTGACATCATCTTCTATCCCTACTTAACAACCCTTTCTGTATCAGTTGACAAAATTGATGTGGTATAGGATACTCTGAGAACAGTTTGAAACATGGTGTTGGATTTACAAAGAGAATTATCTTACTAGATACCACCTATACTATTGAACTGGAAAACTTTCTCTGCCTTGATTCAAACAAACCAAGAAGGGCTCTTCAAGTTCCTGGCTTTTATAATTCAGATTATGAACACTAGACAAAAAACATTCAACATTGGAATTGTTCTCCCATTATAGCAACACACATGATAGTTTATTCCCTATAATCCAACTTTTTTCTCAGATCATTATGGAAAGGAAGGATAAAAGAAGGCCCTACTAATGGAGTTGTCCTTGTCACTTTTTTTGTAAGATTGAATCTGGAGGAGTTATGATTGCTTCAGGGATTAAGAAAAACACTGGATACATAGAAAAAGGAAAAAGTCAGTGTGGTAAGCCTTAGCGGTATAGGATTCAGTCACAAATGCATTCGTAGCTCTCTCTCTGAGATACCTAATGCTGTAAGTGAGGCTAAGCTGCATGAGATTGAAAGGTTTGTTGTTGTCATGTACAGAAAAACATGTTTCTCGAGTAGAATGAATGGGGCTAGGAGAAAGCTATTTGGCCATGAATATTCCATCAACTCAAATGGCACTTTATCAGCTCATCAAATGTGCTGTGTATCCGATTGCATATGCATGATGTCAAAGTCTCATTGCTCAACAAGTCCTCCCTGATCCATCCAACTTGGCCTTGGTATACTGTGACCAAACATGGTGACCACACTGGTCCAACCTCCCTGATGCATCCAAGTCCTGCGACAATGCAAAGTCGCTTCCAAAAGGCTGCTGTAATTGCAAAGATGCTCAGTTAAAGTGCACTGAGCTTTTCCTCTGCCAAGGAGTTTGCTGATATGTGAGGAAATTGATCATATGTGAACACATCAGTGTGAAAATGTACAGTTGTAAACTAAAATATTTTGAATGTGAATCATTTGTCTGATCCCTCATTTACTTCTCTTATTGGATTCAGTATACTTTCTAATGGTTTACTTCCAAATTTAATGCTTTTGTCACTATTTGAATGATTTTTTTTTCTCTATTGTTGGACTATAACAGCTGTTTCAGGGCAAGTGCTAGAGGAGTAATCTCTTAGGAGAAATAGAGTGATATCATTTCTTTCATTGCACTTTGATGTTCCTTTTTCATCTGTAAATCAAGTATTGAATGTTTGTTGTAAACATTTTCCCTCATCAGACTGCATTCTTCTTGCAGGGTAATAAAGTAAAACAATAAAATAACAATGGATAGTCTTGTTGATGATTAAGTCAATGGGTTCTTTTAACACGTTCAGGGATCCAAATATAATCCTTTCAGAAGATTCATTTCTCAGTCTTCACTGTTATTACTTTTTCTTCACAATATTCTTTTTATGTAGTCAAAGGGGTCTGAGGTTTTCATTTCATCCTCATTTTGATCACATAGTATAACCAAAAATTTATTTCTATTTAATCAAAACCAGGCTGAAATGTAGAATTCATTGGTAAAAGTAAAGACTCTGACTCAAGTAACTTGCAATTTTTTCTAGCTCCACTGCTTGGTTTACTCAGGTGTCTGCAACATGGTATTGTCAGCAATCTAACCTTACAAACTATTACTGATTAGTTTAATACTCATACTATCAGCTTTTTACAAGGCAACATGTAGACAACCATAGGCCCATGGGCCAAATTTGACTCACTGAAACATTTTTTGTGGCTCACTGCCTATCTTGATATTAATTTAAAATCTCATTGAAATCTCATAAAGTTAATTTCATAATTTATATTGTTGAATTACTATTATTTTGGTTTCACAAATCAATATAATAATTGTAATTCATATATTTGTCTGAAATAGAAATTAAGTAAGCACTCTGTAATATGATTTACATTATTCAAGTAAATGTGAAACCCTCAAAAAGATGAAAAAGGTTGAATATAGTCTATCGGTTACCCAGGACTCCTAGACTACACTTAGCAAATGTCTATAGGATCTGCATTAGAAACAATGGCTTGCAAAATAGCTTTTTAGGCTACTTATGTTTTCAGTCCTTGCTAGCTACCCTCTATTATAGCTTTGTTAGACTAAGCTAAATTTGTTAAATTTCTATCATGGATGGCTACTGTAATGTGATGTTTAGCAAACTAGTGAGTTTGGTCCTCACTAGTTGCTCATTGTTGTGGCCTTCTTCTATACTAGTTAAACTGAGTAATATCTACAAATCTCAAATGATGATCTATTTTCTTCATAAGCAAATTGCAGGATTTTATTCCTGTGTTGTGTATTCAATCTGAGGAAGGAAAATTCCACTCTGAATTTTATTATGGATGCAATTTTTTTTTCATTATGGATACTTGAGTGCAAAATGGATTTCGTGATTAATTTCAGAGTGAGAAAATGATTCAAAGAAAAATGTTCCAATGCATTTGAAATGTTCATTTCTATAGATTTCACATTCTTTTATATCTAAATTGATAAATCAATTTGTGTAATGGATGATGTAGATTCTAGTGTAATACTCATAACAAAATGACACGTTTATATATTTATGGATGAATCGTAGGAATATATAAATTTTTGTATAAACGTATTTATTGCAATAATTCTATGACAACATTCTGTCAAGAATCCTGATTCCATAAGCTTACCCTGACCTTCATAATCTTCTATTTTAAATGTAGTCTGATTCCTTGTTCTACTCAGAGCTAAGCTACATGCAGTTGGCATAGCTGAATACATGCTGTGGGAGGAATAGACCTATTTTATCAGAAGATCGTCCTTGAGACTCGTTTATTGTCATTTCTAATGCAGGAATGACTGGAAATTGTCGCCTTTTATTGCTTTCACATTTTGAATCTGATTCCGCCCCCTTATCAAATTGTAGTCACCTTCGTCAGCTGTTGAATATGATATAGTTTAAGAGTTGTTTAGGACATAGATATTTTGTGTGTGGATGTGTGTATTAATACAGTAAAAACAGAGAATGAGATCAATAGTACAAACAATTATTGTCAAGATAAAAACTCAATGGTCAGAATTTTTTACAATCCCATTGGTTCTAAAAAGAAATGTCTATAATGAGTACATCCTCCTAATTGTAATCTACCAAGCCGAAACATGGAAATTTACCAAAAGATTGATGGTCTTTAGATTAGAAACCAATGTGCATGAGAAGAATCATGCTCAAGATCACATGGAGAGATCACAAGACAGCACAATATATTTGAAATCAAACAAGTGTCTCAGGTATCCTAAAAGCCATTAGGAAACTAAAATGGCTTTGGCCGACCATGTTGCAAGAATCGCAGATGCTGAGCATCACGATTTAATAAGGTGCATCCCCTGCGATCATTTGTAAAATTGTGGCTGACATAATATAAGATAGCATGATGATTTAGACAAGTTCAGAAGGTATTGATATTATGACATTTCGGAAAAAAATAACTAGCAGGAAGCTTTCATCCAACAATGATGTTCTGAACAAATTATTTCCTAGCCTATCTCAAATGTCTCTTGCTTTATAAGATATCAGCAACTTGTATTAGCTGTTATACTGATAACAATAAAGCAGGTTTCAATCAAAACTTATCATTCAATTGTTCTTTCAGATTAACATCCTCATCTTTGTATTAATCTTTATTGTGCTTTGACTAGTTTATTTTCTAACCTTTTCATTTATGATCAGTTCTCTTGAATTTGAGTCTACTCAGTTGTTGACTTATCAAGATTTTGCTCTTCACATGATTTTGATAAAAAGGGCCTCAGATCTGTAATTCCGCAGAGAAATGTTGAGGATGACGTGAAAGTACACGGACTGAAAGTTTATGATGAAAACATCCTAAAAAGAGTATACAACCAATGCATTCTCCTGATAGTCACTTATGGAGCTGAAACATGGAACCTAACCAAGAGACAGACCTACAAACTGAGAAGTATGCAATGTGTGCATGAAAGAATCGTGCTCAACATTAAATGAAGAGATCACAAGACATCACGGTATATAAGGAAGAAAACGGGAGTCCGTGACATCATAGAAACTATTAGAAAAACTCAAATGGCAATGGGCAGGCCATGTTGCAAGAATGGAAGACAACCAATGGACATCACGTCTCATAACATGGATCCCCAGAGATCACATGAGAAACAGAGGCCAACAGAACACAAGATGGAGAGATGAACTAGATAAATTCAGAAAATACTGGCTCCACGACACCTATGATAGAGAATTGTGGCGAATCCTGGGGAAGGTCTATGTTCAAAATCAGTTGGAAAAAAATTTACTGTTATTTTTATGGCATGTATTGTATGTCTTACTTGAGTAACGGAAATCTTACTTAGCTATTAGATGAGATATTTTCACTCTTGATATGTTTTTAGTTTTCTATGATTTGATCTTTGTCTTTGTTCACCAACCCCCCATTTTATTATATATTTATTTTATTTATATTTTCCAGGCTACCAAGTCCCACAAGTTTAAGACCCACTCTTATGGCAGCCCCACATTCTGTGACCACTGCGGATCGTTATTGTACGGGCTGATTCATCAAGGCTTAAAATGTGATGGTAAGGCCATTTCTATTGTCCATTGAATTCTCTTGTCAGATTGTTTAAATCTAATTATCACTTGAATAATGCCTTCTCCATCATAATTACTTTTATCCATTCATTCTTTTGAAAATAAGATTTTTCAGTAGTTTTCTTCAAGTTTTATATTGTCTCTTATGCAAAACTGTCTGCAATTTCTTTTGAAATGAAATTATTACAAATCAGCTTGGTCAGTCAAGATATTCACTTCCTGTATCAGTAAATTTTAATAATTTTTTTGCTTGCTAATCTTTATATTTTATCAAACTATCAAATTGTTACATCGGCTTTAAAAAAAAATATCTATAGCCTCTGTATTCAGAATTGAATACTTTATTTTAAGTTGATTCAAAAAGCAATAAATTATTTCCAATGAAAATTTCCCACATACCCCTTTATTCTGGTATATAAAAGATAGTTTTATTTTTAGATAGTATGATATATGTAGTTTTGAGTCCAATCTGTTGGTATTATGACTCTGGACTGTCTGCCGAAGCTTAGTATTGACAGTTATGCGGCTTGGATGGGTCGTAATGAGTGGTAGTTTTCCAAATACCCGTGTAAACCATTCATCATATAGGGCAGCATGTACAGTACTTTTCAATGTCCTTTTTTATAAAACAAACAGGCAAAAGCAATTGGAAGATATAACATATGGTTTGTTCTCATGTTTGCTCATCTAGGAAACATACATTAAACAGACTTCAATTTGAATTGCAGATTTTATTTGCGTATTAGTCTGCATAATTCACTTTGCTCAGAGATGCAAATGGAAGTTTACTATAAAATGGTGGTACATTTTGATGAATATGGTCACTACTTTTCCTGATTAATTTTTTCTGTACAATAACTTAGTCTGGACAAGGAATAAGTGCCAATAATCAGACTGTTTAGACAACAAAATATTCTTGGTTTTTGCCATTGGATAGTGGCAAAATCTTAAATCACGTATAGCAAAAATTTAAATGAATATTTTGTAATATATATTATATTGTAAAGTCCATTTCTGTTTGTTCAACTGTCTGAAGCATATTCAATTGGTCTACAACTTTGAGCTGATTTCCTCATAATATAATGTGTCTATTTCTTTTAAATTTTGTCTCAAAAATCACCATTTGAATTATACCATGAACATCATAGTTAGTGACAGGCTAACTGATTAAGGTGACTGGTACTAAGACCCACTTTTTTGCTCGAGTGGACCATAGAAAACCTTGAATGAAATATCGTTTACCTACTGGGATAGAAAATATGTTAATCTATACTGATGATAATTACTTCAACACTGAGAGATTTCTGACTTTGTTCACATATTGTCAATTTGAAGAAAATTTTGACTGCTATTTCAGCTCAGAGAAAATACTAGATAACCATAGACATTTATGAACATTCCAAATTGCTCTATGAGATCTCATTTATATATATATCAAAATTCTGAAATTGATTGTTTCCTTTCGAGATGGGAGTAAAACCCCTATTGCTTGCGTCACCAGCAAGAAATATTTACTGCTATCCTCCTGAGAACTTGGCCACATAATCTTATATATATATTTTCTTTTATCATTTACTCTGGTGAGGTGGTGGGCCCTAGAGTTGTCTATCCATTCTTTTTTTTCCCCCTTCATTTTACTTGATCAATTTATTATAATCCACTTCCAGCTAGCTAGGCCAATCAAAGCTTTATCAGAGACCTGTTAAACTTACATTTCAGTAAGATGTTCTCTCCTGTCTGTTACCGAACCCTCTCCTGATGCTGGATGAGGTGTTGGACTTTTTTGTTTCAAATTCAGATTACATCTCCCTTTTCCACTCTGCTTACACCTCCTCTAATGATATTCTAAATTACTATATGGACATCTGTTATGGAGCAATGGTTATCAAGCTGGTTGAGATTATTTAACCCTTTCTCTGCTCTACTGGCATAAAGTAATATCATTTGAACTAATCCAACCATGTAATAAGCTTTTATTCAAATTTTTCTGTTTACTTATTTGTTTGTTTGCTCAAATGGGATGCGCTGATTAGTTGATTTTCCTGCCTGTGTTTCTGTTTTGAATCTGAGGCAAATTTGTCAAATTATAAGTATAAAAAAGTCTGTTTTTCAAAAAAAATACTGAAAGACTCAAAAATTCAACAAAGTCTTCCAAAAAAAAAAATTAACGTTGAGGTAAAATGATTACTTATCATGTATGTGAACTGTTTGATTACATAAAAAAATGATTTAAGAAGTTTATGCTTTAAAAACAAAATACAATATTTAATCATGGATTTTAATTTCCAATGATATAGGTTGCTTGAATTATTTGAGTAAATCTGTTCATTATAATAATGCTTTGATTTGCTTATTTCAGGATATTTCTCTACATAAGTTATCTTTTTAATTAGAAAATGTATTTTATTTTCAATAAATCAAGTATTTATTCTGTTTTTTTCAATTTGAAAAACTCGAATCAAGCTGTCAGGTCGAACTTTTTTTTTATTGGAAATATCACTTTAAAATTCAAATTAAAAAAAAAAAAAATACCCATGAAAAAAATTGAATAATTTATGTATAGACTCAAGTATTCATAATTTTAATTTATATTTAAAATTCCAATTCAACTGAAGTTGTTTTAAAGGGTGTTAGTGCATACAATAATCTCATATTTGATTTTAATGATTTTAATAAGAATTTAATCAAAAACTGCTCCAAAAGAAATTTACTGCTGGCAAAATATAACTAAAAAATGGATGAAATCTATTACCCTGTTGTGTAATAAAACTAAAAGAAAAAAGGCACAAACTGCTGTAATTCTAACAATAGAATAAATTGTTGAATTTTAGATTTTGTTGAATTATATTAATTTTCAAATTTTTTTCTTGTATGGAGTATTGCAACATTATTATTAATTTTGCTTAGTTTTTACCTTCATCCTAACTTTCATCTACTTTTGTGATAAAAAAATGTACTGATAAGAGCTAGTCTAAATTAATGATATTGTTGAACATTGTATCAATTGGAAAGAAAATTGCTTTTATGTGAGAAAGTGACAAATGAAGATAAAATGTTATATTCTACATATTCATTGGTGTTTGTTCTCAACTGTGAATAAACAGTTTCAAGGTGTCAAAATTACAAATATAATCTTATCTCAATGTTTTGATATTTTTTTTTCATATAAACTGTAACAAAACAGGAAAATATTTTAATTTTCTTCATTCATAGTATTTGTTTAATTTAGACAGTTCACATATGCAAAAAGTAATGATAAAATCTCAACTCAGTGTGCTGAACTTTTTTAAAGTCAGTATCTATTGACCCTTAGTATCGTCATGGCAACAGATGTTTTAACAATCACTTTTTTTCATGAAAATTTCATTTCATTTCTCGAAATAAGCAACTTACAATCTTATTTTCCTTCTGTTGATTCTTGACAAGTTTTGTTTGATTCGGTGACAGCAATTATTATTATCAGAAAAAGTTTTATAGGACAAATCACAACTGACATCATGCAATACAAAAATTCATATACATATTTTCTGGTCTAGAGATAAAGGTAATTCTTGGAACAAGGGAGATAATGTGGATATATGCTATACATGATTAGCTGCTGCTTGGCCAGATCTTTACCATTGATCTAATAAATATACACTGAACTGAAACCCTAAATTATATTCTTTGTAGTTGAATATAATAAAATACGATTTCAAATTTTAGAGTTTTCTCTCATTTTTTATGTAATAGTTTGATAGAAGTGGCAGCTTATTGTATCTGGTGAGAAGTTATCTCTCTGGCAAAATATCTACATAACATTTTGATGAACCTATTCCAAAGAATTACCAAAATATTTTATGATTATCTTTCTGCATGAACTATCAAAGTATTTTTTTCATATTGAATCAAGTTATACTTGAAACATTTCAATTTTCTGCTAGTACTTTTTATTCATATTAACGATATCAATTATTTTCTTTACATTAGAATTCATCTTGATAATTTGTATCTGATTAACCTTAAAAGCCAGCTTGATTTCATCTGAGACTTTCACTCAACTTACATTTAGTCGAGTACAATTTATATATTTGAATTACAC
The DNA here is from genome assembly GCA_963457665.1 of Thysanoteuthis rhombus. Taxonomy (NCBI): domain Eukaryota; kingdom Metazoa; phylum Mollusca; class Cephalopoda; order Oegopsida; family Thysanoteuthidae; genus Thysanoteuthis; species Thysanoteuthis major. Next base: position 56,994,618 of record OY735209.1, read on the forward strand.
CCTGCATTGGTTTTTAGCTCATTACTGCCAATTCATAAATAACATTGTCATATGACGGGTAATATTTTATAAAGTATAATTTTGCTTCCAGTTATTAATGCAGTAACAATCCATGTAAAAATAATACCGTTATTTTTGCAGGGTATAGTCTAATTCTAATAGATTATCCATGTCAGAATCATTGTTATGTTCATTATCTGACTAAATTTCAGTGAATTCTCAAATGGAATATTTCATCAAAGTTCAATTCTTGACAAAAGACCTTTGTTGTTTCAATGCTAGCTTGGAAAAAAAGCAAAAATTTGAATGTTTAACAGTTTATTTTATCAACCACTTGACCTTACACAATTAGTCTGACTGTAGGATCTATTGTGCTTAAAAGCAAATATATAGACTAAACTACATATTAGACTTAGCAAAATAGGAAAGTATCAATTATAAAAATGATTGGCGGGATGAATTATTAGAATGTTTTACCATCCTCCACAAAATCAACATTGGAAGATAGTTTCAATAAGCTTAAGAATCTAAGATGTGTTACTTTCCTTTCATGTGACTTTTTTTTTCATGAAGATGTTGTTTCAAAGATTGGTTTAGTTCAGGGCTTGCCAAAGTGGTTGATATCAACCCCTTGGTGTCGATGGGATTATACAAAGGGACAATTAATGTTTGGAAATCGATAAATGTCAGGAGCTGTCTTCAGTATTTAGTATCTTTCGACGTATTTTTGTGCACTTAGTATTATGTTATTGATTTCTTTTTATCCTCTTAATTTTTATGTAATTATATACTATAGATTCTGTTTGTTTTTGGAAGATTTACTGCATTTCAGGATATACTATCGGTATGTTTGACATCTTTTTTGGCAGCTGAATGTCGATAAGGGAACAAGGATTTTATGAAGGGGTCGATGGTCTAAATAGTGTGGTTACCTTTGGTTTAGTTTAAGGTTATTTAACTGTTAGCCTTCTCAAACTTCTTCATCAATTCCAGACAAATTTTTAGCAGCATAAAGAAAAATACTTGGACTGATCCCTTTAAAAATTTGATTTTATTTCAAAAACATATTTCAGAAATTTGGTATTCAGAACCTAAAAATATGACTAAATTCATGCCTTGTTGTGCTGGTTGCAATCAAGTTTGGTTCTTTGTGCATAAAGTTCCTTTTGTTAACTCTTAAAACCAAGCCAGACTAGCAACATTTCCTAAATTAGAAATATAAAAGTATGTTAAATATTATCATACTTTCATATCTCAAATTTTTATATGAAGAGAAAGGAAATGATATTTATATCACTCTGATTGGGAAATTTAAAATTTTAAATGGTCAGCTCAAATTTATCTGCTGTAACCCACAACATAAAAATTGTGAACTTTCTGCCTGAATGCTATTCTATGTAATGGATTAACTTTGAATAGAAATTTGTTCAGTGACCTAAAACTATTCCATTTAAGATGTTTTGTAGCAAAGTTCATCTTTATTTATTATATAAAGAAAGCAGTTTATAAGTTTCCTAAAGTATCTACCACTTAGAAATGAGTGAATCTCTGATGCTGCTCAAAGATAATCAAGTAATTCTAATCAAACTTTCCAATGAAAATTGCTGGATTGATTATGAAGAAAAGAGCATTATACCTTTAAAATTTGGATATAACTCACAAGGCAAATGTTTTGGTATGATTAAGGTGTTATCGATATCTCCTTTAATGGGTTTATAGTTGCATTTATGCTCATAGCATTTTTTTTTCAATTTGATTCGGAATGTAATCCAATCTTAGCAAAGGTTTTCAACTTTTGGCTGTGCATAAGATCATGCAGAATGTTTAGTTGATTTTTGTCCAGGCGAACTTGGGAACTCAAAAATGCTGATTCAGAAAGATGTAGCTACTTAAATGTTGTATATAAGCCAAATTCCAATCAATCTACATCTAGGAAGACTTTGACATGACATCAGTTCCATAGTAAGTGGGCTTGGCTCTGTCTGGCCTACATATCAACTCTCATGATAGACATTTGTTGGGCAGATTGGTTTTCAGGCTTAAACACATGTACTTTTGGTTTCACCAGCGGAGTAGATATTTGGAATTAATAATTATCGCAAGTGTTATGCTTATGTAAACAGTGCAGACTTTTATTTCAAAGCAGTAAATTGGTAGTGTTACAAAGTGCATTTTATACAGGGGAACATGGTTATAGCAATATTGTGATGTGACAAGCATAGAATCAATATGTAATTCTTTGACATGCCTTTGGACTATGTTTCATTATACAATGATCCTCATAGTGGGACCTATTTTATTTCGGTATACTGTTATAAACCTTATTAGATAACCAGAGCCTTATCTTTTCAGAATTTGTCTCATAAGTCTCCAAGTGTCCATGAGGCCGATAAAAGTATAGATTTATTCATAAAGTTGCTCTAATATTAACTATTTAATAAAATAATTTTGGGCATCGAGAGATGATTAAATTAGCTGTTGATGTTCTACTTATCAAGCATTAGGGAATAATATGCAGAGGATTTGAATATTAACTAATGATTTTCATTACAAGTTGTTTGATGCACAAGGGTATTTTTGCATCGTTTCATTTCGACCCGTCTTTTGTTATTGATAAAATATAACATTCTTGAAAATGGTGAAAATTGAATGTCCCTTCATCATATATGAGGATTTTTTTTCCTTTTTTGTTCATTCTTTTTATGCATTCATCAAATTCTTTTTATATCTCTATGAATCTCCGAGCAAACATGAGTTTTGAGAGATTATGATACTGAAGTATTTGGAATGTATCTAAATACTCTCCCCGTCTCTCTCAGCACTTTCACCTACCTACCAAGTTATTTTGTGGGTGGTTTAGTGACATGCAGTTCCTATTGACCACTTGTAGTCTGCATTTTTCTGTTTGTCTTACATTACAGAGACCTGATAAGTTTAAATCTAGCCTACTCGTAAGTACCCATGGTAGAGCTGCACTTGCACTAAAATACTCTCATTCCACAATGCAGTCTTTAGCCAAGCGGTGGTTTTAATCTTCACTGGGATATCTGTATCACGTCCGATAATGATAGTATCAGTGTTTGGAATTTTTAAAAAATGCAATATACATCCAGATTGTTCATGCAGGTGGCACCATTACTTTGAGTTGATGACTTTGTATTTGAGCACATTGCACATTTTCTCCATTCATAAAAGTGGGTTGCCTTTGGTTGGTTCAGCGTATTGATTATTGTAGTTTTTACAGTTCATTGATTTTGAAAATGCTTTTCTGAAGATATCAGAATACCAAGTAAAGTATACAGCATATGCCCAGCTATGTTTCTCCAGAAAACTTCTCATTCACTTACTATTTTGATGAATCTCTTCTGGGATCATTACTTTGTTTCAACCCTAGTATAGAATGATGAAAACTTCCACTACACATTCATAAACATAATTTTTGACTGTAGAAGGCCAGAAAATGGACTGGGTGGAACATTGTTTGAAAAACAAGAATAATCAAATGTTTCATGAAAATGAATACATGGGTATTTACTCAAGCTTAGCGTAGTGTGGCACAATTGAAATTTAAATTGGTACAGTACGTTAGTCTTGCTAACTTATACATCAAAGTGCCCAGGTGGAAGAATGTTCTCATTAATCTACTCAGCATCTCTGTAAGAGTTTAAATAAACAGCCTGTAGGCCTTGTTCACTACTTGATACGTAAATTGAATTCATATAAAGTCACTGATCCGACTACAAGTCTTAACAGTTAATTCATTATAAATCTGTATAATAATCAGTTGATAACATATGTCTTATTTATTTTTACTAACTAGATTCCCCCTCACACACAGATTTCATGGGTGTTAACAACTGATTGTCCATTATCTCAAGCCTCTGATCTTCCCTCACCCTGTACTAAAATCTCATTTTCTCCTTTATTCCTTCTGATCTTCTGGTGTCTATCCATGATTTTATCTAAATGATATACAAACATGGATTTCTTTTATATGTGAAAATTTTCTTTCCCCCACAACTATCTCAATGATGGTATCATTTTTTTTCTCTTATACTTTACTATTTTATACAAAGTATATAATGGTATTATTTTAATTTCATCTTTTTCTTCTGGTGTTCAGTATTTTAGTGAACTACCTATCAATAATTGCTTGAAGACTGATGTTTTGTTTCATTTATTCATTAGCTATCTTCCTCAAAAGGTTAGGGCTAATTTTCTTTTCTCTCTTCTCACTTCCTATCCTTTTGTTAAACTACTTTTTTCATCTGTTTTCTCCCTTCCTAACCTCTTATTAAACCACCCCTTCAGTAAACTACCTTTCTTTCCTTTCTTCTCTCCCTCTTATTAATTACTTCTCTTTTTCTCCGCTCTTCTCCTACCCTCTTATCAAACTACCTTACTTCCGTTTCTCCTCCTCTCTATGTAACCCTTCAGTGAACTATCTAAACCACTCCCTATCTGTCTTCTACCCTTTTTATTAAAGTCTTTTATTAAATCCAATTTAAAATATTTTCAATAGAATAAGTGATACTTCATTTATTCAATTTACTGTAAAACAAATAATACATTTTCATAAAGCATTACTCTAGTTTGTGAAATCAACTCTTAACTTAATTTCGCTGCATAATAAATATGCAGAAACAAATTGAAGAATCCATTTCAAAAAACAGTCTTGATGCATGATTGCTTCATTCAGATTTCTGCATTTCAAAATTCTCTCCTGTAATTGGTTAGTTTTTGACCAGATTCAGAGCGTGGTAGTCGTAACAAGCAGTAGTTACTAGCAGATTAATACTAAAGATTTTATAGTCTTTAACTTTTTATCCTGAATTACAATAAAGTTGAATGAATAATTGTTAATTTCAGAGCTATTGAACAGTTAAATTGACAAAACTTGTATTACCTCATACAAACTTGCATTTGATAGATTCTAAAAAGGTTAGGCTCTGATTATACAGTCAGTGCTGCCATCAATCTTTCTCTACCAGAGATGAATGATAATCATGAAAACTAGCAATAACTGGAGCAGAGCACAGAACAAGGTGGTTTGGTAACCTGCCTTCTTGAAGGGCAACGGTGCAAAAACATGGTATGTAATCATGCCAAGGATTTATGTTCACCATAATTTAGAAAAAAAAAAAAATCAGCTTAAGTATCTTTACCTTCAAAATCCGTCATCTAATTGTTATGTATTGCATGCCATTATCTGCATTGAAAGGTTTGGGATGATTATTCCTGGATCTTATCCATTAGTTTTCATGTCTGATGATGATTATTCTCTTAATAGCTAGACATGTATTTTGAAAGACATGTTACTCACATCACATAAGGCAGTATTTTTGAAGAAATAAACTACAACTTATGGGAGGTGGCATTTTATTGTAAGATATATTTTCCTAGTTACACAAAAAACACATAACAAGAGTATTTATAAAACACAATCTTTTGACAAGTTTGGTGCTATGATCAAAAAATGGGATGTGCAAAAAGCAGATTTCTTCAAGTCTAAGAATCGGGCTACAAAATTAGTTCAGCTTATTGTTATGAGCACTTGAAGCATCTTCTGTCAGTCTCTTATATAGTGTTTATTGCTGCCTTTAACATGATATCAAAACTGTATTATAGAGATCTTTTTTGTTAAGACCAACATAGTAATTGACTCGTAGATTTTATCAAAATTTGAGGAGTCACACATTTTCTGTCAGTTCAGCACTTCCAGCGTGTATACATTACAAATCCTATTCCAATTTGATGTATCAACTATATATACATGCTTGTGCATATATATATATATATATATATATATATATATATATATATATATATATATATATATATATATTGTACTTGTGCTCACATCATATTACACTTTCTGCATGTACTGCTGATCTCAATAATTGACATGAATATAATCAACTTGCAAATTAATTTTATCAACCGAGAAGAATTTTCTTGACTTCAGAAACAAGTCATTGCAGAGTAAAAAACAAAATCAAAAGAAAATATCCAATCCATTTATTTTGATCTTGTCATTTTTGTCTAGACATGGAATTTTTTTTATCTGCCTCAGCAATAAAAAGTCAAAGCAAAAATAAAGCTATGAAACTCAGACTCCATCGACTCAATGATTTATGAGAATCAAATCATCATGGTCATTTTGGACTAACAAGTCTCAACTCTTGAGCTGTTTTGTTTTTTTTTTTTGTTTTTTCAAATAATCAGTTCTGGTATACACGCAGGCCATGGTGATTGATTTATGGGAGGTAATCATATTGATAGCAATTTCATTCTGTTCAGTAATAGAAAATTTAACTTATTGAAATTCATTATGCATATCCGAAAGGCAATTGGGAATGATTTGCACACCGATCGTAGATTTTATGACCACCTGTTTAATAAGGTAGTGATTCTGTGTGTCTGTGAAACAGGTTTCAACCAAACAAGCATCTACTCTACAAGACCTGCAAAGGTTTTCTCTTGGATCTGCTGCCAGAATGCTAGCTGTTGTAAATTATGTGATAAAGGTACAGCAAAGCAAAATAGTTCATCTAGAACATTCCATATGTGTTTAAAGGGATTAAGATCTGGGGAGTTTGTTGGCAAGAGCAACACAGTAAAGTCTTTATGTTCTTGAAATCTTCCTTTCACAATTCATGCAGTGTGGCATTGTCCCTGCTGAAAGATGCCACTCTCATGGTATTTTTGCAAGCGAATGTGAAAAAGAGACATTTTGAACACCAAATAGTATTGTATTTTTTTTTGTTATTTTTTCACTTACATTTGCGTCGTAGCTTTTAACACCAAAATTAACAGAAGAGTGAAGAAAGAAATTTCTGTCTAAGAAATTTACAACCAAATCAATAAATGAAAAGTAGGAGTTTTTATTTATAAAATTTATTATCTTTATATTTTTTCTTCATACCACCCCTCAGATCAGTTTTTATATATATATATATATATATATATTAATATTTATATTAATATAGTTGGGGGTTTTTTTTCTAGAAAAAAAAATCTCATAGAAAATCAAATATATCCATGAATATTTTCAAGGGTCATAACTAGTATTTATATAAACTAAGATTTCACCATTGTTCTTGACTCATCAAAAGTTGTTTAGGTGACCTATTGAATCAGACACTATGTTTAATACAGAATTTACCCTTATTGAAGACTAGTTATTAGTCTTTGCAATTTGCCTCTTGCATTAACAACTATTATATCAAAATCTGTCTATTCTTTTTATTGTTAGAAAAGATTGACTGTTCACTTTCTTAATTTCTCTCCACAGCAATGATTGTTACTTGTTCTATTAAATTAGATGTTCAAACTGCAGCTGATTTCGCCAAGAAAAGAATTTTGTAGAATTTTTCTCCACCCACTCACAACTAGAAAGTACACGTGACGTTTGTCCAGCTTTCAATTATCTGAACCTAATTGATGACACACTCTATGTTAATAACAAATAAACAGCTATGCCTTATGTTTAATTCATCTACATCATGAATAGAAAGATCTGAAATGGCCATCATTTTGCTCATGTGTCACAAGATGAAATTTTGATTTTCTTTCTTATTTTTTTTCTTTTTTTCCCCCAATGCAAAAAGAATATAGAAATATAATTAATTGAATTAATGATTGCATCTGATTGTGCAAATTATATTGTCAAGTCTAAAACCCTTTGTAGGAAAACTATAATCATCACTTCAAATTAAGCTCCAAGTGACTGCCACACTTACTGAATTTCACTCTGGAAAATAATCACATAGAAGAACTAACATCGAAATATCTGTTCTGTCAGTAACAATTTATTTTACATTATTGGTCAATTACCGGTTGAAGTACGTCTATTTTTTTTTCTTTCTCAATGTTGACTTCACCCAGTGCCTGAAATGGTTTCTGTAGGCCCCAAATAGGTTGTATATGTGTATGCAGAATTCACATATGGTTTCATCTTTTGCCCCACCCCCAAAATGTGGGGTCTGTCTTTGCAATCACCCCTATAATGATCCAATTTCAATCCATTTCTACATGATATTAAGTCTGATTCTCCCAACCAAATTTATCATACATACTCAATGGACCTAAAGTATACCACAAGGCCAAGTTAATTCTTGACCATGTACAATACTTTTCTTGATAAGCAATGACTTCTGTGATAGATATGTACTATTGAAATTTTGATTTCTGCTTGCTTCCTATGTATGCTATTAGTATTTGCTATGGTGATTTGTAATTTGTGAATGAAACTCTGATTCATGGATACTACTTATGATACCACAGGTATATTATTATTTTTAGATAAACATTCCAGTTTGCCAATTCTCATCGAATCTTTTCTGAAAAGTCATTAGACAAAGAAACCACTTTCCAAACTGTTGTGATATGTTAGTGTGTCATCAATAATCACTACATGTGTTGCAAAATTAGATATAATTTTGCATATGTTTCAAAAATATTTTTACTGAGTCAGTTGAATTGCTAAGATGGTGTGATACATTTGGTTTGGCTATCAAATTCATTTTTAAAAAGTGTTACCAATGGAAAAGGTTCAGAAAACGTATTATGCTTTCATTATTCTCATATTTGCTTTTTGAAGATTGATAAGTGATCTAAGTGTTGCTTGCCATTACTTTTGAAGTAATCATTATATTCTCATTTATCACACTTTAATCAAGAAATAACTTTTCTTTTAGAAAATGTTGCCATCACAAACAATTGTGAATTATAGATACCGGTGTACACCTATTATTGAACCTGGTGAAGTCTTTATTTCAATCATCCTTCTTTACATCTGCTTTTAAAGTTCACAAACAGTGCTTAGCCTGTCAAAAAATAGTCTTTGAAAAACTTTAAATGTTGTACATGAAAAACATACTAGTGCCGTTCAGTATTTATTGCAGTAAGTTTATTTGCAGTATTCTCAAACTAATTCTTCTGACCATCTTGATTATTTCTGTTTTCTTTAGAATTATCTGTTGCTATCCCATAATGCACTGTTTGTTCTATTACTGTTATCATTTGTAATCTTGTCCATATCATTTTGCTAGTTAATATCCATGAACGAATTTTGTACATAATCAAATTTTCTCCAGTCTATAGTTTCAAAATGGTGGAAAAAAAGTACTTTTATAAGCAAATCTTTTATTCCTGAATGACAGAATCAAATGGTGCGGACAGCAAACCAAGAAATTTACACTGTTCATTACATAATCCTATTAACATAGCATGATTTGGTTTCAGACCATCTATACTTTCTGATTATTGTTATATGACATATGTCCTGATCTGTTGTTTTTAGATGTGTCCAGACATATCTATAAGATGTCTGTCAGTCAGTCTTAGCAATGTTAAGCAGAAATTAGGAGAAAGAAGAGGTGTGATGTCATTAAAGAACATCTATTTTGATCAAATTTTTTTGCTAATGTTGTCATGATAGGTTGTCCAAGGTCCACATGTTCCTTATTTCTGTATTGCAATATTTTGCAGGTATGAGAATCAGTTGATTCAAAGAAAGACTTCTCTTCTCTTCTTTTCCTCCTACCATAGATGGTGGATGCATAGTTGAACTTATGCTTCTTGTTTCCATATGATCTACTCATTAATCTCAGTAAGAAGAGAAATCCATGGATATAATTGGATTGAGATTTTTCTTTGTGTTTAGAAACAAATACTGAATTTGTTTACTCTGAAGAGTGCATAGTTTGAAACAATAGCGGGCAGGAATATTTTTTCAGCAAAATTTTATCTCCCCATTCATTAATGGAAGAGTCCAGTATTATGACCAGCAAACTTCTTCTATTCATTATCGGAGTAGATAGTAACTTGACATGAATTGGTATCAGACTATCTATACTAAGTGATCCAATGAGGATCGAACTCATTAACAGTAAGCAAGATTAGCATGCTGGTCATTGCTAAATGACGTCTGTTCTGATCTGGTTAAATTCATTCATCAGGAATAATGCATTGTTTGAAAAGCTGGGCTGAAAGTATTTTTTCAGCAAAATTTCAACCTCCTCCTGTCTCCAATGGAAAATCCCAGTATTATGACCAGCAAACCAAAAGAATAGCCCTGTTCAATATTAGAGTAGTTACTATCTTCGTAACAATCACGCAAGCATTTTATCAGCCTATTGATTTACCATTCTTTTTCTTTTGTTTCACTTCATGAAATGCTGTGATATGTATTAAATAATGATGTAAACCACGTCAAGATGAAACGCACAAAAAGAAAGCCCGAGTTTTTTCTTTGGTAAATTTAATCCAGCCCTTTCATTTCTGTTTTACTTTTCTACACGTCAATTCCTAATCACTTGGCTGGTGCTTATCTTCACACTAAAGTAATATCAGTTGATGATATCAGTTGCCAAACAAAAACTCTTCAGAAAGCAAAATAATGCATATCATACAAAGTTTCTAACTTCTCTTTTATATAAGATGATATAAGTATCACAAGAATGTGATTAAAAGCGAATGTCTATGTGGAGATTCTAGTGTATGTTGTAATGTGTATTTTGAAATTTTTTACTTATTTACTTTATGAAATTTTAATAGATCTATTATCCAAAAAACACAAATCACCTTTTTTAATGCCACTCAGTAAGGAACTGAGTTTCTTAATGAAAAGAAATTTTTTCTATCTAAATGTTCAATAAGATTGCTTTTATGATTATAACTTGTATGAGAGAATTTTCCAAAATCTCGGCTACTAAAAGACTTTAAAAGCAAACACGGATAGAGGAGCATAACTGTTATCAGCACTGAAAACAGAATCAGCATTTTGTGTTGAAGTATGAGCTAGAGCTTTTTATGTCCATTCTGCACTAATGCCAAGAGGGGTGAGTGAGGCATTGACCAACTCATCAGGCACCAAAATATATGATTTCTCCCCTTACTTTAGCTGACCAGGAACTAATCAGCTTGATGTTTATTCATAATAAAAATCTGATATTTGGTGCCAGCCCAAGAATCCTTTTCACAAATTCAGCTATTGACAACCAGCAGTAATGCCAATGAAAGCAATAATTTGGTTGTCTGTTGAGAACTCTATGCTCATCATCTGAGTACTTACAGGTTGTTTCCTCATTTACTGCAATAATCATTCCCTGTCAAAAGTAGGACAAGCAAGATTCATAATATAAGTATTCAAGACAAATCATAGAATTACCCTTTTAGCAGCATTACACTATCTGTTACATACTACTCAAATATAACGTTCTGTAATTATGAATCATATTTCCTTCAACTTTTCTATCTACTCTGCCAATTTGTTTATTTGTTACTTATCTCGGTCACCTTCGATGGATGATTTTCCATCATATATCCCACAGGAAACATTTCTGTAGTACCATTACGCTATTGTTCTGAAACATTCTCTCTCATATTCTGGGTCACTCTTAGGCAAGGAGCTATTTCAACCTGCCTCCTTCTGACTTGCAAAAAAGCATAATAAATTTGAATATAATATTAGATTGAGAAAATGTTAAATATTTTTTAACATTATAAAACCTTATTATGGGATTTACCTTATTATAAAATCTTGTTCATGAAAAAGATTGCTACCTCACTATATAATCATCAAGCTTTATATTATTATTGACTAATTCCATACCCATTGATGTTTATTGACTTGGATAGATACATTTTACCACACTAATACCAATGCTGGACAACTATTAAGCTACTTTCTTCCCAATCAACACCTCATGGGCCAGTGTGACACAGCATGGCCTTACACTCATGGTTCACAAGATCAAAAATGTACCAACTATTCAAACACAAACCCCAGAACATCACCAAAAAAACAACACTGTACATTGGCACCTACAACAGACATGCATCTAACCATCTAAAAATGAAATGAAAAATATCAAATGGGACATTATCTGTATCAAGAAAAGGAGAAGGCTCGAAGAACAACTAATCGACCTAAACAGCAAACATCTATTCAACAATAGGAAGGAAAAAAGAAAACAAAGCAGAATGAGTTTTCTTATTCATGAAAAAAACTCAAAGATAACGTTGTAGGATTCAAAGTCATTGTGGATGGCCTGTGTCACTGTACAGTTCTCAAAGAGGTACAAACCGAACATCATTCAAGTTTACGCTCACATTTCGCAGTCAACTGACAAGGAGATAGACAACTTTTATGACGACTTGAATTCCATACTCCAAGAAACTAAAAATATATGTATATATTCATACCTACTAAAATAGTGCTGTGGTTACCATGTGAAAAATGCATGGAATTGAAGCAAAATTGTAGGAATTCTGAACCAAGTAGCTTCAGATGGTTTCTACTCTTGTCATATAGTATTGGAAATTTCTCTGTAATGTAGCAACACCTGTACGACCTTTGTCACTGTAGCTGCTGACAACTAGACTAAATTCTAATCCATAATACTATTTTTGCTCCTGCTTTCATTACTACTTCTGCTGACTGTTCAGTAGAAGTACTTCATCAGAATATATCGGCTGAAAATGTTCTGATTTAACCCTTTTGAGACTTTTGTCAATCATTAGCAGTCTTAGAAACTTTGGGATAAATATATCCCATGATTTCTATTAGTGCTGGGATATGTATGTTCTATAGATCTCTTTTCGGGAGTCTGCTGGGACATGTGTGTCATGAAGAAAAAAGTAAATGAGATTTTCCTAGCTCTTATAAATGCAGACAATGACGTCATCAGAGTCTGATACCCATACAAAAATTTCTTTACATTATGTGACTGAACAGGAAAGGTGTGTAGGTGAAGTTATCTGCTACTTCTGTGTTTTCCATTTATCCCATAGACTAATTAAATATAACTAAAGGATGAGTAGGTGTGTGAAATAGCTGAGGGAGTTTATTAGCTCAGCTTCCATAATTTCAGGTCAATTTGAGCAGGTCGTTAAAACTTACCTGCTTCCTTTTGGCATGCAATCTTTTGCCATTTAAAAATTGGTTATTTGATTGAAGAGTGAGAATCTCATCCACATATTTTTGATTCCAAACAACTGAGTTGATTCAAAAATCATATTAATCAATTTGGCTTTTCTTTTTTTCTTCTTTTTTTTTTTAATCATATTTCTTGTAACAAGTGATCTCCAATTGAAACATTTTTGAAATGAAATTAAACCATTTGAAGGATAGATTTATTGGTTTAAAGAAAAAGAAAATTATTTATTTTTTGCATTTTATTATTAGGAACAAACATTGATTTGTCTTTAACATTGATGCGGCTTCCCCAAAAAATATTTGTTGGCTGAACATTTTGAAATTATTTTTGCGATGAAACCATTTGTTGGAAGAATTTTTTCTCTTATACTTTATTAACCTGTCCCTTGTGTGAATCATTGCACCATTCCACTGCAGATGATTTGAACAGCTCAAATTTCATTATCTATCTTGTATCTTTAGTATGTTCTTTTAGTGAGTTAGTATCGCATGCTGGACAAAATGACCACGCTTTCAGAAATAGTGCCTAAAAAAATAAAGACCAAAAAACGCAAGTGTAATGCTTGTTTTTGGTACATTGGGGAGGAAGAAAAGCTTTCCCACTATTCAACATCTTGCTTTCAAGCAAGATGTGCTTTTTTTTTTTTTTTTTTCTTTTTTTTTTTAGGAAAATTATAGGACCAGATCACTTGCAAATGCTAGACACATAACCCCAATAACTTCTGCCCAAATTCAGAATTTTTACAACTCTGTTCAACCGAATGCTGTACAATCAAGGTGGTAACTCTGATGAGGTATAATAGGTCAGTGGTGTTGCCAACTCTTCTAAGATTCTTATATCCCAAATTGAGATGGAAAAATCCCAAGATAATGAATGTTTCAGGACAATATCTGAAGAATATGCCAGAGGCAAAAAAATATCTATAAGTATCGAGATTTTGCACACAAACTAAAAATATCTAAATCCTATTGAAAAATATCTGAACCAACATCTAGTGTCAATTTCTTACATCTGAATGTGACATATATACCCAAATCACTTTCATTCAATTACTTCCTTTGCTCTTTTGCAAAATGTGATTTGAAAGAAATTTTAACTTATAAGGGTATGCCACCAGATATACTACTAAGAATGACAATCCTGATGTTTTTCAGGGTTTTAGATTACTCAGCAGAGAGACAACAGATTTATCCATGAAGTCAAACTCTATATACCAAATTATTACTAAATTTTTCTGTGATTGAATTGAATATTCAATGGTTTCTGTGCCAGAATTTACTTGTTCTTCTAGCATATTATACATCTAGAAAATTTCCAGGAATAAGTTTTTCAATCTAATCTATAGGCTTCTAACTCCAGATGAAATAACAGAAAATGAGACTGGCATAGATTTTTTTCAAAGATAAGTTAATTATGTATGTAAAGAGAGAAACCTATAAAATATCTAAGACTTCTCTAGCGCACAGAATAACTGAAAACACTATCATAAACATGAGTATATTTCTATTCTATAAAAAGTTCTTTGAGAAGTAAGAAAGAATGCAAAATCAGCCAATAATAGTGTTCAAATGCCATGTCCATCCAACAACGATGAGCAGTACATGCTTATGGCCCTGTTACCACATAAGCTATTTCAGAAATAGGAAGAGTTCACTAATGTGGATATTGATGGTCTTAAAAAGGTGTTCAATGAATTCCATAACAATAATGAGTGTCCTTTCTTTGTAAAAAGGGGAGGAAAAAAGCACAGGAAAGCAAATGAAAAAGACAAGAAACAAGAAAAGCATCACAACTAGGATGCTGACTGCAGATATATGTAATCATGGCTGAGGCTATACATCCAACATGGATACTAATAATCATTTTGTGCACGGCAACCAGTAATTACACTATGAGGAAAATGGGACAAACATCAACCATATTAGTAAAATTACTGAGGCGTATTAAGAATATGGTCATAGGGCTCCAAAGGATTACCGAATGAAAATGAAGATCTGGATGTCTTTGATGATCAGGACATTATAGAAGATATATGAATACAAGGTGATAACAAGATTTAATATTAAATCAACCTAAAGACACATCAGAGCCCATTCACCCTGATGTTATTGTACACGCACAGGAAATGAAGAAAAATATAACAGACAATAAAGGGGATTTACCAGATGAAAGTATTTTTTTTATGTCCTCCAGATAATTCAGATGCTAAACGAAGACTGTTTCTAGACTGCTGGAGTAAGAGCAACAATCAATTGCATGTCGAAAGGCTTCTTGTTCCATTAAAAGCCATATTACTCGGTGTTGTTGGTACTGGCAAAATTAAAGCTATGGTTCAGCAGTTCAGTAAAGTGATGAATAAATCTGGTTCACCAGATGATAAACAAGGGAAAATAATGTTATGTATTCTTGCTGGGGTGGTTGCTTTTGATATGGGATGTAGAGCTGCTTCAATTCACAAAACATTACATCAACCCAAATAAGGAAGTTGAAGATCTCACAGCAGAAGCACAGACGCCATCAGAAATCAAATAAGTAAAATGTTTGATTGGTAATAATTGATTAGGTCAGCAAGGTGGGACTGAAAAAAATAAATGAAAGTTACCTTCAAGCAAAATTAAGTGAAAATGATAAAATCTATGATTTTTTTGTGGGAATTTTGAACAGCTTATCCCCATCATGCAGCACACTTTGATGGATGATTATTTGAAGCAACCAAGTAATATTCCTGAAGAAAATGAGATTTTCAATCAAGATCTTTATTTATGCTCTTCAACTTGATAGTCATCCTAACTAAGCAGTATTGTCTGATGTTATACACATTTGTGTCCAAAGTTTCGTGATGGAACATTCTTACCAGAGGACCGTTTGCTCTTTCAAACCAGAGACCATGACCATCTTCCTCCGCAGGAGAAAGATTTAGATAATTAAGAAGTGCAATTAGTTATAACTAACAAACAAGCAGGCACATGGAATGCGAAGAAATTATGTACAACAAAAATGAAGGGAAGGAAGATCTTTCGTTTGGATGCTATTGATTCTGGAAATAATGAATAAGCAGTGGCTGAAGCAGACAATTTTTCAGAATTGAAATCAACAGTGCATATCACAATTGGCAGCCATGTTATGTTAACTAGTAATATCTAGGTTGAAGCAAGGCTGATCAATGGAAACCAAGGCATAGTAGTGGATGTTGTTTGCATCAAACTATTATCTAACTGATTATGTTTTTCTTTTCAAGTTTTGATGATTACAAAGGACCATAAATATCCAGTGATCTAGATAAGAAGAACTGGGTCTCTATTTACTCTTTTAAACAACATTAATCCCATTCAAAAACCTATACAATGTTATTGAACCATGACTAGCTATAAATTTCAGTGGCCCAACCTATACAATGGAGAAGTTTTGAAAAATCCTAGGTCAATAGACGTATGAATGATCCAATGGATATGTGTGGCTTAAATTACTGCATGCAAACGAGAATCCCAAATATAGACAAAGTAGTATTCATCAATATACCAGATTATACAAGATACATGAAAGTGTATGATAAAAAGAAAGGAGTAGATGATTACTGACGGTTCCTAAAATTTGATCAGAAAGCCAACCAACATTTCACCAACACTGTTAAACAATTTGCAGGGATTACTGTTGACAATCTTTAAAAGGCAGAGGGAAAAGTTAGTTTAATAGCTCCTAACAATTTTGCTTCCTTACTACACCACTGGGATGATTCTAATGTCCATTCACAATATAACATATATTTTTAACATTATAAGATATGGAAACCCAAATTGTCCCATGATAGCACTGGCTAATCCCTCAAGTTAGACGGACTTGCTAGTTTAATTGCATATTTTAAATCTTGCTTCATGATGAAGGATTCTTTGCGATTTGTACCCATGGTGTAGAATTAATAAAACTTCCTCACTGTCAAGAGGCTGTCCATACTGAGCTCTTCCAAAACATCATTGAACATTATACTCAAATTATAAACAGGCCACAAGGACTGAATCTAGTTGATAGACATGTATTTGATCCTGATAGTATGATAAATATTTCAATGAAAAGAGTTTTCAGCAAGTTCCTTTGAAGAATAGAACTTTACACAACAGCAATGCAGGATGTGTGTGATATTTTGGACTTTTTATTTCCTTAAATTTCGGCCACTTCATGTTCCAACAAAAATATGTTGACACATTAAACCGAATTGTAATGCATAAACCAATCAAGATTCTGAAACCAGTTATATACTCAGACTATCAGTTCCACCCTTAATCACTGCGGATGGAAAAAAGTGCCTTAGTGATGTGCATAAGTACTTCACAATGTAAAATGTTGTTTTTATGGCTAAGAGCTCATTGAGAGATGTGTCAATAATCAGTGCTGCTATGATGAACAAAGTAGAAGTAGATAGAAATTTATGATGACAAAATATCCCACATTTTTACTTGTACAAAATCAGTAGGGATAGTCATGCAGTCAGGATTGCAAATCCCTATTAACGATGTGCTGAAAAAATTCAGCCAAAATGTATAGTTGAACACCAGAATATTTCAAATATTCAGACTTGGATTGTGACTCATACCTGTGTAGATTTTTATAGATCAAGATATGATAAACAATGTATAGTGATTAAGCTCTATCAGGATTAGATATGTATACAGGTACAAAAATCTCTTTTACAGATTAAATAATTTCTTCAATTTTGTTATCTAAAACATTTTGATTAGCTGTTGTACTATATGTCTTTCTTGTTTATGACATCAGGCAAATTCTATAGAATTTGATATTTTAGAAGACTCCAAGAAAAATTATTGTTATTACTGCAGTGGTAGCCATTTTCTAAAATGGCCATTACTAGAATCCTACAATACATAAAAATGTGAAATAATATCTGTATGATAATACTGACTCCCTAATTCAACCCTTGGAATTTGAAAAAAAAATCATACTCCCAATCTAGCATGTACAAGGTGATCCCTCCCTCCAAAAGCCATTTTAAAGTCATTAATCATTTCCCTACTAATTCCCCAAGGTTTATTTTTATTTCATTATGTAGGTATGGAATTCAGCTACAAAATGATTGTTCCATCTCAAATGGGAAAAAAATCTATAGGTAATGTAAAATCAATGAAATACTTTGCCAACTGATGTATAAAGTGTGCTTTGCTTATGAAAGTGTTAATGCCATCATCGTTCTATATGTCATAAAGCCTTGTTGAAGACAAGATCAAAACTTTGCAACGGTTACCAAGATAAACCTTCTGATTTAACCTCTTCAGCTTAAAGATAGCATATTTGATATTACATATTTTTACTTCCAAAGGTCACTGCACATATGGGTATTGTGAGCATCTTAGACATTACACATTTTACGAAACCGATCAAATGAAGTCCTTGTCCGTCGAAGTTCAAAGCTTCAAGTACATGATTCTACGCACTAGAGCAACAAGTGCAAGCCCCTTAACAGGGACTCATTCACGCCTATGCTTTTGTTATCCAGACAGGCACCCAGTCTTCTTTGTCCTTCTTCTAGCCACAGTGACTTGATGGAATGATTGATTATGGCTTCATACATGATGTGCAAATGCTATGTATATAGGTTGCTCTCTTCATATGCTGTGTGAGTGCATCTCTCTTGGAGAAAATTATAACGTATATTGCCTCTAAGGAGGTCAGGAAACAGTAATAATATTACAATGGTACATTATGTAAGTTACATATATGGTAGTAGTGTTCCAAAAATCAAATAAAGAACTTTTATACGTGGAACACATTTTGTAGATCATCAAAACATATGCAGGGTGAAGATTTTCTCTACTTAAAAGATAAAATTTCAAGTGTAGCTAGCCTGAGTGAGTGGTACATGTTCAAATGATCTGTCATTCATGGAAAGTGATCGTTATACGTCATCTCACTATCTCTATCTACCCCATTATCATACATCCGAACTGAGTAGTACTCATGAATTGGAAGTGGAAAACTATTGCAGTAACAGGGTAGAAGGATTTTTTTCTGCCATGAATAGAAAAGCTCCTATTGTTTTACCAAAACTCTCACAAATTAACCCGAGTGTCTTTTTTTCTTTCCTGATGTTGTCAGCCCCAATGAAATTGTGGAAAACAGGGAGTGCTATGGATTTTTTTCTGACTTATTTTAAGCAGATTGATCTTATCATATATGTTCCTCCTCTTCTAATTCTGGACACTGTCTCCATCTAAGGAAATGTGTCATTGAAGTTATAGGAATGACCAATCAGAATAACCAGGACATCTGTGTCTGTTTGCAGTCTTATGTTCTTGTATTAGCAGTGAAATTCATGCTTGCTTCATCTGTATAATTATATGCACATTAGCTTCTTTTATGAAGTGAATCTTATCAAGACTTGGTTCTTTGTGTACTACATGTTCATGTTGATATCTTGCTCTGATGAATTCTATCTTCCTGACTACGTGGTTGATAAGTTCACTCAACTAATTTTTTTTTTTTTCAGAATTTCTCTAAACCTCTAAGATTGGTTTTCTATTAGATTTATGCAGATCCTGTTACTTTGATTCTACACCAGATTCCTTTGTTGTCAGGTTTTGCTTTTGATGCTTGACTAGACCATGTCCATCCTTTTAACAGTCTTCAGTTTTCATATTTCGCAAACTCCTTTGCATATCGTTGAAAGGTGTTACCTTTTAGGTGAATTGTGTTCAGTAGTAATCCACTATCTTGAGCAATTAAATATTTACTTAACTTTACTCCTTGGCTCAAAGAGTTTTAAGGGTTCTGACTTAGTTCCAGTGTAAAGTTGTCCCAAATCATAAATTGATGGTGAATGAGGTTGATTTTCATGAGTGAAAAATTCAGCTAAGTCTGCTTGTTTTAGCTGATTTACAATAAACATCCTCAAGCACGGTGCTATATTAGATGTTAGTGATGCAGTTTGTTTCTTAGTGACTTTTGGGTTTTAGTGTTTTGGACAATGGAAGAGAACTTTGTTTTTATTGTTGTCTGTATTTTTTTTTCTCGTTTGACAAGAATTTCTTCGGATGACTTGTATTGCTTCTGTCTGATGTCCCTCACATTCTGGATAGTTGACAGATTCATCAGTGCAATAAAATGTTTTAAGCACTAATAATTCTGGACATTTGTCTTCAAATGGGTTGCCAAATGCATCTTTAGTTGTACTTGGAATATTCATAGTTTGTTTTAGAAGCTTTCTTAGTTATGTTCATCAGTGCTAGTATTCAAAGTACAAATTGTTTCTCCAAATAGAAGACCTGCTTGGTCTAGTCCAGCTAACATCCACCAATTGAATTCTTGTGAATTTTGGGTTGAACCTACTACTCAATCATTTCCCTTCACTTTTCAGTTCTCCTGTGAATGAGTTTGATCTATAGGTAAAATTAAAAATGAGCTCTTATGAAAATTCGAATTTGTTGTTGTCGGTAGTATAATGTCCTGGAAGAGAAATAATTTTTATACTTTTTCTCCATTCCTGAAATGTTTGATTTGTCTCGCAGGAATATAGTCTTGTTGTTAAAGCTTTTACCTGATGTACATGTTTGATTCTTGTAATATATTTACTCTGTAATAATGCTTGTGCTGAACCACTTGTAGTTATACCTGCTTCAGTGATTGCAGCACAACATCCAAATCCTTCCAATCAGTTTCCCAAGGCATTCTACATTCACTTTTCAAAGTGAAGAATGCTAAACATTACTAGATATTTGTCTTCAAGTAACTCTGGGGAATCACTTTTGAATTTGTCCAATATTCACTGTAGCAAAACAATCACATGCCATCACAGGTACTTACTGTTGGTTGCAGAAAGGTGTTGTCTTCTAGATGATCTCCATGCCATGTATTATCTTCATTTTACATCCGACTCATACATAGATGTGTCCAGAAAGTATCCAGCCATTTTGAATATTTCAAAAACTGATTGTGTGGCCTTGATATAACTTGGCAAACAATCAGGAGGGACCTTGCTGCACATGCATGAACATGGATTTATTTAGTCATCTGTGGGACACCATTGAATTAGTTTATGCACTATAAGACTGTTGCATTCACAATGACTAGGTTTGTCTAATCTTTGTCTTGTGGAGTTTTTTTAAGGTTTATGACCTAGAAATGACTACTAGAGATAACATATTGATGTCAAGACTAAGTTATGAGTCTTTGTTGAATTATTAGGAATTCTGGTTTTAGTTTCGTCTAAATTTCATTACTATTTTTGTTATAGTTGGTAGTAAAATGCATTATCAATGACCTTTTGGCGTAACATGATTCATAGGGGGTAGAAAATAAGGTTATTTGTGGAACCCTCAGGGTTGAATTAGTGGATGCTTTTATTTTAGTACTGAATTCAATGTTGTAATTGTGTTTCCCTTTTTAAACATACTTATGACTGCAGCCATAATATGATTAATTTCAGTTGGAGCTATTGATAATATTATTCCTATATACCTGAGCTTTTATCTCAGGAAATTTGGTCATTTTGTCCAGCATGAAACATTTTTTTACATTAAGCAAGTGTACTACTGCCTATATTCATAGAAAAAACATTTTAATATTACATATTTTTTTTCTCAGAAGAATTATTTTCATCAAAGTATTAATAGCCATAAACATATTTGACTTGTCCGCAAGTAGTGCTCTACTTTCTACTAGCTTTTGTTTGAATGTGGACTTTGTCTACAAATGCTTAGAAGGAATCAGTGAAGACTCAGAAACTTCAAGACAAAATTAGAATGAGGCTTATTTTAGATATGATCTATTGATATTGTGATAGAAGAATCTTTTAAAAAAAGTCTTTTGGAAGTGTATTTATATCTTCAGTTGTACATTTCACGCTTACATGACTAGAATAAGTAAAATGGAAATGCAGCAAAGAAGAAATAGCTGAGATTCTGATTTAGTTTGTACCAATATGATTTTATGTGAGGAAAAACTCAAATCTCTTCCACTTGAAATTATTAAACTGTGTGTGTCTGTAAACATTGTTCCGGAAAAACAGATACTGCTCTTAGCAAAAATTTATACTTTTTAAATTAAAAAAAAATGTACCTATCAGATGCATTGCCCACCCCCAAAGTATCCAGCATGCTATATCCAATGGACCAATATTGTAGATGCCAAAAGATTGAAAGTTCTAGGTTTTAAAGCTAGAGAGTTATAAGATGATGTAAAATTACTAAAAAATGACTTTTCTAAAACCTGTCTTAAAGACTGACGAATAGTGTTTGTGTGTCTATAACTATATTATAATGATCTTATCCTTTAGTTCTCACATAAACTCATTTCACAAGTTTCTCTGTCTAATTTTTTCCGTTACTTCACCTTTTTTAAGTATAATTTTTCATACTATGTGTTTTAGTTTTAGCACTGTCTTCTGTGCCTCTTGGTCTCTTTGATGACATTCCAAAGGGCTAAAATACACTTGAATACATGAAATGAACAGGACTGTCACCAGCAGCCTCAGTGTTGCTAACAGCTACGTGCTGGTTGAAGATTCACAAACTAATGGCAGCAGATCCAAATTGCCCTGGACTTCCGGGAGTTGCCTGACCACAGAGTGGCGGCGACAGCAAATGAGAGCTTTCTGATCCACAGTATTATTGTTTTGATTTGTGTTCGAAGTCGTTTTGAGTTGGACAGATGGCCTCC
This sequence comes from Thysanoteuthis rhombus, assembly GCA_963457665.1. Lineage (NCBI taxonomy): Eukaryota > Metazoa > Mollusca > Cephalopoda > Oegopsida > Thysanoteuthidae > Thysanoteuthis > Thysanoteuthis major. Next base: position 57,017,225 of record OY735209.1, read on the forward strand.
ATGCTAGGTGCTGATGTACATGTTGTCCGTATTATCCATCACTTCCTTGGCCTGATTCAGTTTCAGGCTGAAAAATATTGAAAACAAGGAGTGGGGTAGCACACAGTCTTGTTTGACAACATTTTTGATTAGAAAGGACTTTGAAGATATACGTATACACACACACACAAACATGTACATCTTTTCACGTGCTGGAATTATTTGATAAAATTGCCAAAATCTGACTGTTTCTTCTGGGTTTTCTGATCTGGATTGGAAATGAATACATCAAACTAGAAAACTTCATTAACACTCAGGATGAAATCAGTTTTCTAGTTACATAAACCTCAAACACTTATCTTATGCTTGTGAAATTCTTGATATTTTTAGACTGTTTTGATTTATTCAACTAAATACCTCTCTCTCTATCAAATTTCTCTTCTATAAATCAAGACATTCTTTAAACAAGATGCCAGTGGTACCACCTTTTTTTTATCATCCTCAAAGACCCGTTGTCTCTTATAATCCATATTGGCAACTGATTCACAAAATTAGCTCTTCTACTTTTAATCCCCATCATCAGTGTCACTCTATTTTGCTATTAATACTCTTTGCCAAAATAAAACCTTGCCACATTGCAATCTTCTGCTTCATTATCTTTCCAACAGTTTCAAGTTTAACCTGTTCTCTGCCAAGTATATTTTTCAACATAAATCTTGTGCCAAGTTTTTCATGTTAAAAATTCAAAGTCATTATTGCATCTTTAAAACGGTTGATTTATATGGGATTAAAACTACGTACAACAGAATATCTAGTTACTGTAATATAGACATGAATTTTTTACAATAAGATATTGAGATTTAAATGAGTATGAGATATCTCAATAGCTGGATCTACATGCAAGGCCATTTGTATCTACTTTCTTGCCATTTTGTGAGCTCGCTTTACACTTTCTTGTTGGGTTTTGCCATCTTGTGAAAGAAAAGCACACTATCTTAAGACAAGTTATCTCATCAGTGTTACTGAACTGATGATTTGCTAAGATGAGTTATCAGCCACAGGTCAATGTTGTCTGTATTCAAGTGGTAATATATTTCAGGAAGTGAGATGTGGCGGAATGGCTATCAACTCTGAAAACAGAATCAGCAAAGAAATTTGGCATGAGTGCTTATATCATTCCTATACTAATGCCTATAAGAAAGTTATCAATCCAGCTCTCTTGGCGCTCTTTGCAATGGTTAGTCATTTTGCCTATAGTCTTTCCACTTCACTGGCACCTATAAAGGTGGACAGCTGACAGCCAGAAATTCTTTCCTTCAACTGATATTGTGTACCCTATGTAGGTACATAAATAAGTTTGTAGCCTAATGAAAAAAAGGTTATATTTTTGTTTATGTAACTTAGCATAAGAGATGCGAGTTTGGGGTATCCAATTAGGGTCAAACTCATTACTATTTTAGTAATGGTCTTAAAGACTTTCTTGCTAACCTTTGCTCTATTGTGAGTCCAAGTCCTCTTCTATCATTTCAGAGTTAAGAGATGTAGAACCACCAGTTGCATGTATCTTGTATCTGTATTTTAAATAGGCATTTCATGTATTGGAATAATACCATTTTTTTACCAACCTATAAGTAAGCATCTACCTATCTATTAATATATATAAGAGAGATGTCTGTAACCTAATGATGAAAAGAAGTAATTAACTTTACTCAACAAATATAAATTTTTTTCTACATTATCTCCTTTCTTGTCAATTCACTTGACTCAATGCTTCTCTGTCAACCAATAGATCAAACATAAAGGTAACTCGAAAAATATGATTGTAAGTAATTATTATGTCATTCAACAGGAAGGGTCCTAGATAATTTTATAATTTCAATGTTTATTTTCATCATCTTCAGAATAGTATCAATCAAATTCATAAAATATCACCAGGGATATGCAGCCACTTGGCCAGCATGGTTACAAATGGATATATTTCAGATGGGAGCAAAAAAAGATATATTCAGAGGCTTACTCTTTATTTCCGATTGCACTATTATTAGAGTGATCTGGTAAATATTTTCCATAGGTTGAAATTTTTGATTGATGCATTTTCTATAAGAGCACTGACTAAGGATCAGAAAACTAATTTTTTTTCTCAAAAAAAGGAAACAAAAGTTATACTAAAACAAAGTTTCAAAATTAGGAAGTATTTTTAGAATTTTAATCCTGTTTGTATAGGGAGAAGGGTTGTAAAAATAGTACAAGAAGTAACTATCAATATATCAATGTATGTCAACAAAGTCTATACACAATATGCATAGCTATTATGTCAACAAACGCTAATACCAAGCCAAAAAGTAAAAATTATACTGGCAGTTTGCTGCACGAGAAGGTTTGAATCGATTTTTTTTGTTTAATAAAAGTCAAGGAATCCCAAAATTGCTGCTACTTCCACATGAAAATTGACCATCTGCTAATGAAAATATGAAATCTGGATAAAACTGTTCTAATATCTCATCTAGATGTTGTATTAACATGTAGTAGAAACAAAAATGAAGCTTAGCTTGAAGTTGAAATCTGCTATGTTTGAAGTATATTGCTCTGGACTTGGATAAATCAAGCTGGAAGAGGTTCAACTCACAAACTGTACAAAAACTATAGAGAAAAGGTTAATGAGTTGATTAAATGAGTTATCTGGGGGGATGCCGTGTACATAGGTTCATCAATAAGTCTTCCTCTGAGTGATGAAGAAAGCATTTATTTTATCCAACTATTATTTATTTTTCAATATACTCTCCTTTTTCCAATTGATTTCACAGTGAATATTATTCACATAGATTGAACATAATACAGGAAAACCTTCAGAACAAAATTAAACTAATAACCACATGTCAGGCTGTGATTTTATTGATACACCCTCTTTGTACCACCTGTCACACAAGAGAAAATGCACCTCATTGAAATGTTATAAAGAAAAGAATGTCAGACCCTGACAGTGTGATCCAACATGGCAACCTAACAACCTCCTCCAGTCATGGTATGAACAAACCTAATAAGTTCAGCAAAACATTTATATTCTATTGATTTTTCATTAGTCTTTCCATCATCCTGTTTTGTTTTTTTCTTTCTCTTCATTGCAAAGCTCAGGTGGGATCAGAAATGAATTTTAGAAAATCAGCTCCCAATGAGATTTAAATTTATATCCTTTTCGTAGAATTTCTAATGAAACCCAATCACTAACCAAATTACAAAAACGCTAGATGAAAACCAACTATGGGAACAATGTGGCTTAAGAAGAAGCTACTAGCCAATGGACCGTCTCTGTCCAATGAATCAACTAAAAGAAAAAGCAGAATACAAAATGCCACACTGCAACATATATACCATCCTTTATCAGGCTACATAAAGTCTTGGAGCTTTTTCAGTATGATAAGGTGATACCAGCTCACCCAAACTCTTTACAGTTTGCCTCGAGATGGTCTTCTAAAAGTTGACTGGGAAAATAAATGAATCTGAATCAATGGCAAATATCTGAACAACCTCAGATTCGCAAACATCATCTTTTTTGCAGAGAACCTACAAATTCTAGATGAACTGAATGAAGAAAGTAAGAAAGTTGGCTTTCTCATGAACTAAAACAAAACAAAGGTCATGTGCAACAATCATGTCGGAAAAAAACTCACAACAATTAAAACTGAAAAAGCTGAACTGGAGAAAGTATACCACTACATCTTCCTAGGACAACAAATCCCCATGAAATTCTCTAAAAAAGAAATCGAGCAAAGAATCACTCTCCTGGATTACAAGCCTTCGGCAGAGCAAGCTCAACCTCAAGAACAAGGAAGTCCTATCAGTCCTGAAAAGAAGAGTATACAACTAATGCATCCTCCAGATAGCTGAGAAGTATGCAACGTGCACATGAAAAGATCATGCTCAACCTGACATGGAGATATCATAAGACAATACAATATATCAGGGGAAAAACAGCAGTCTGAGACATCATATAATCCATTAGAAAACTGAAATGGCAATAGGCTGGTCATGTGGGAATGGTAGATCATTGGACATCACAACTCACAACATGTGTAACTGAGGCCAGCACAATACAAGATAGAGACACAAACAGGTCGGGTTCAGGAAGTATTGGTTCCATGATGCCCATGATAGAGAGTTCTTGTGAATCCTGGGGAAAGTTTATGTCTAAGGACAGACAATAAAAGATTGATGATGATGCTAGTAAGCAAATATTCACCTTAATTTTCATTATTCTTTCATTCCATCCATGTCTCAAGCTCTCAATCACTGACCCAAAGAAACATTTTCCACCGCCTACACTATCGATATATTGTGTGTATCGGTGAACATTTAGCAAAAAATCAAATTCTCAATCTGAACCAATTTTCATACTAATAATTTTAAAAAAGCAATGTAACCTAATGATTATTCCTATACTGTGGAGTGGAAAGAAGTGGTAAGCTGAGAGAAGCTGGTCTACCTTTTGTAACACTCACCCTACTTTTACTACAACTTGTTAGGCCTTGGAGATACCCAAAATTCTTCTATGACTGTGGGGGTTTCCATGACAGCCAGTCAATAAAGAGCAATTATTTCTTCTCTGCTGTTCTTTGTCCTTGTAAAGCACATGCTCACATGATCTTAACCCACACAAGAATTCAATATCAAACTGTTCTTTGTAACTGGTACATTACATCTTATTGATTGTTATCAAGTCTCACAATTTCATGATCCTGCAGATCAGAATGGTCTCCTTTTTTAGTTTTTGGAGAAAGTGTTGAAGAGGGATTTTCTTTTTACTATAAATTCATTCTTTCATCATCATTGTCTGAAGAGAACCTTATAAATTTTTTTTATTGTACTTCTCATTCAGGTTTCCTTATGCCAAAAAATATACTTGATGCTAACTGTAACACTGGAAAATGCATGTATTGCAACTTCAATGACATTTGGCAGTAGTTGTCAAATAGATTTTAGGGGGATACATCACTCTCATCTATATTACTCTGGCAAAAATCGACTTAGTCTGCAATGTTTTCATCTTACATTGCAAATGTCTAATTTATCTTTGGTATAATCAGTGTTTTGTCTACTTTTTATTTTGTTGTAGAAATCAATGTGGTATAAAAAACGCATTTGTTTTAAATCAATTTTCTAATCTAGTTAATTTGCTGGTAGGATTTATTGTTGCTGGAAAGGTTTGCTTGCCGGCTACAGTCTGGTGCTTTTTGTTGTTTTTTTTTGTTTTGGTTTTTTTGACAACCAGGAAAAAAATGACCATTCAAACAATTCAATCTGCGTGTTTACCTTTTTTTATTTACATTGAATAAGTTTATTTTTGTTTTGTTTTTTTTCACGTTCTATTCAACAAGTCAGTGAAAACATATCCCAAAGTCTGAAAAACTTTATCGGCAAATTCGAGGTTCAGTATCCCCTACTCAATAAAAATCATTGACTAATTAGAGGCATTTCACCATTAAAAGAAATCTTTATTTTCCTTTTCTGTGGTGCTATTAATCTTCATCATAATATTTTTGTTCAGAATTTTATCCAGTCTCAGAGAAGTTACAAAGAAAAGCAGCGAAAATATTAAGATGATGGTAATTAATAGTGTAAAATTTTAAAAATTTGTTATTGATTTATAATACTGAAAAAAATGAATAAATTTTTTTGCAGTACAGTGAATAGGGAAAAAATTTAATGTCTAAAATACTGTTTGTCCAAACAATTCACAAATGGGGACATGTTCAAGTTTACATGCAATTTTATATTGTCTAAAATAATTTGTAGTTGAGAAGATTATTACGATGCATTTATGATTTCATAAACTTTCCTAAACTATTTACATTTTGTTTATGGTGTAGTACATATTTTCTCTGTGTTTTTCCACTGTACACTTCAAAACTCCCCCAAATATTCCAATTAAATTATTCAAGACTGAACTGCAAATTATCAAAACCACAAATGGCAAGGGAACTCACATATATATATATATATATATATATATATATATATATATACATACATACATAATCGTTATGTTATATAGAAACTTAATTGGAAATGATCTCTCATCATTACATGATGAATAGATCATTCAGCCTAGACAACATGAATAGAATAAACAATTAAAGTAAATGGGGCTGCTGCTGGGATCAATCCTGCAACCAATATGGTAGGTGCTCCAACATAGCATTGCCCTTACATTTGAATTGAACAGTCGCCAGTAATCCAAAGACCTAAATAACTGTTTACACACTCACATGTATATATAATTAAAACAAGTGATTTCTGTTGAAATTATTTTGTTTCCAATTTCATTTCAACTAACTGACAACTCCTATCAAGTCGCTTTTACTTTTTATGATTTTTTTTTTTAAATTTTACTCTTACAGATGTTGATTACATAATTGATTGGGAAATATTGCATATTCAGTGATGTAACTTGGGTTGTAGATTTAAAGATAGATTACTTGGAGATAATCTTGTAACTACCAAAATCAACTTCTATCAATTGTGGGATGGTTGGGATGGCAGGCATTAATCTTCTGCATTATAAACTTAGGCTCTTGGGCTTTAAGTAAATAATGGGGTTTTGTCTGTGCTAGCTCCTATTTATATTCAAGATTATGCTAACCAAAAGCTGTTATCATGGAAACAGGAAAGCATTAAGCCAGCATCTTACACAACCAAAATTTATCTCTTGATTTGCTGGGAAGATAAAGATTTAGCTCAGGTTGTAATTCTGTGCTAATATCTAGTTTGATGTTTGGTCTAGTATGTTATTTTAATAAATCCCCAGAATATGGCAACTGTAAGACAGAAAGAATCTATCAGGAAGACTGCCAAATTCCCAAATACTTCTCTTGGAAGAAGAATCTAAAGACCAGACAAAACGAAAATCAAAGTATCAAGGGGACTTTAAGTACATTCTCACATGGAAACCTTTGGCTACCCTTAGTAGTTGAGCAGTTTCAGAGGAGTTTGTTACTTGATATTGCGAAGGTGTATCCTGTAACCTGTCAGTAATTAGCTGAATTTTGATCAGAAATGTTCACAGTATAACATTTGATCTGTGATTAGTAGAGAACAATGCCACTAACAACATTAATGAATTCAAAACCAAATCAACAGCCTCTCTAATTGAAGTCGCTACTCTGTTTAAACCAAAGAAAACACAAACCATCAGTAAAATCTCAGATGAAACCAAGAACCTTATGGAAAAAAAGCAGGAATCTCAAGCCACTGACAACAAGAGGGAAAATTGAAGCAACCAAACAAGATGAAACTATCCAAAAAAAACCCCAAAAAAACAGACAAAACAAACGGAGATACACGATAGCAATCATCAAAACTATTCTTGAAAAAGGTTGAGGCTTCAAAGCTATTAACAAAACTCTCAAAACAGGATGCGAACAAATATCTAGTATGCTCAGAGAAAATGGAAACCTAAAAGACAGGGACCAAATAGTCACATGTGCCTGACACTTCTACCAAAATCTTTACTCTTCCGAACAAAAAACATAAAACAACAAACAAGGTGTGTAAAACATGAGTAATCAGTTCAAGGTCTTCCCAGAAGTAACACCATGAGAAGTAAAACAAGTCATCAACAAAAAAAAAAAAAAAAAAAAAAGGCCCTTGGACAAGATAACATCACCATCGACCTACTCAAAAAAGCTGGTGAAGTCATCACTAGGAAACTAGCCATTTTATTCAACTTATGCCTAAAACAAAGTAGAGTCTCAGAAGATTGGTGCACTCCAAGCATAACGATTTTATATTCTTAAAAAAAGAAACCTGAAAGACCTCAACAACTACATACCAATAAGTTTACTCAACTGCATCTACAAACTTTTCACCGACTAAATCACAAATACACTAGATGGAAACCAACCATGGGAACAAGGCGGCTTCAGAAGAAGCTACTCAACTATGGACCATCTCCATTTGATAAATCAATTATAAGAGAAAACAGCAGAATATAGGATGTCACTCACAGTAGCATTTATAGACTTCAAGTAGGCTTTTGACTCAGCATCAATGACAATAAGAATTTCTACTCTCACCTTATAAGGTGTAGACCCTGTATACCAGCAGCTCCTTTATCAGGTTACATAATGACTCTGAGCCCTTTCAGCTCCAAAAAGGGATAAGATGAAATAATACCGGCCCACTCAAACTCTTTAGTGCCTGCCTCCAGAATGGCAAGCTCAACCTTCAAGAACAAGAAAGTGTTATTAGTCGCATGGAGCTGAAACCTGGAACCTAACCAAGAGACTAACCCTCAAACTGAGAACCATGTAATGTGTGCATGAGAGAATCATGCTTAACATCACATGGAGAGACCACAAGATGTGGTAAATCCTGGGGTAGGTCTATATCCAATGACGGATGATAAGAGACTGATGATGATCGGATCAAGTGTATTGGCAGGGAAGGTTATTGCTATAAAATAATACTTTTTTTTTTATCATTAAACTAAAAATTTATTGATATTCCTACTTATATGTAGAAATTGTATGAACATAAAAAAAAAATCATTTATTTGATTGTTGAGTTCTTTTTTTTTTTTTCATTAAAATCGCTTAGATTGTATTACTAAGCAGCTGTCATCAAAATTCACAGAAAGTACTTGTTGCTTTTGATAAAATATTTACAAAGGTTGAAGTGACATAACTGTTACCTGCACACCAAAACTGAATTAGGGTACAAGTTCCTGTTTCTGCTGGGGCTGTTTATGCTCACTCTGCACTAATGACTTTGGGGAAGGCATGAATCTACTGTCCTCTCATCTATGGATAAATGTGAGGGCAGTTGAAGCTCTTTTTAGCCTTGAATTTCAGTTCATCTGAGAAAAGGTTATTGTGACAGTAAAAAGGAAGGTTGGACTTGGCGCTTGCAACTCCACACTGTGAAAGAAGATAAAAAAACTTCTTGCTACTGAAACTGTAGCAGTGATTGAAGCCCAATGCTTTGCAATGTGTCTACTGGAATAAACAAAGAAGTATGATGAAATACAAACCGTGTGCAAAAGAAGAAATACCTCAGTTATTTTAATGCTAAACATAAAATAGAATTGAGAGAGAAATCTCAGATCTGATTTTGTCAGTATGATAAAAACAAAAATTGGGCAAATTGAAATTTATATTCTTCAAACCTTGAGATCTTATTCAGTGTATGTTTGATTTCTTGTGGTTCTCATCTATTAAAGCAAGAGAAACCACAAAACAGCACAGTATATTAGAGAAAAGACAGTAGTAAGAGATGTAGAATCCATTAAAAAACAATCACTGGACATCATGACTCACAACATGGATTCCCATAGATCATATGTGAAACTGTGGCTGACAAAATAAAAGATAGCTTGGCAAACTAGACAAGTTCAGAAAGTATTGGCTCCACAACATCAACGATTGAAACGGCTGGCAAATCTTGGGGAAGGTTGATGTCCAATGTAAGACAAGGCTCATGATGATAATGATTGCATTGGCAAACTCCCACTTCCCAAATTACACACTTAAGATGGTAGTTATACTGGTACAATGCCTTTTGCATCGAGTGAGCTGCCTATTTTTAATTTTGTCTCAAATAATCTATCATTTTTTATAAAGAAAAACTTTCAGATTAAGTTTATAAATGCAATTTGATACGTACATGTAGTGTTTATCACTTGATAAATTTTTTATTTTGTTTTGTGTTAGGACATATTCTTTAATTATCCAATACTTAATGGAGTTAACTTCCATTGATATTTTGATTCCTGTCTTCATTTTGAGAATCTTCTCCCAAGAGTAATCTTCTCACTATAATTTACCAAAAGTCTGTCTGTCCATGTATGCATAACTCAAGAATAGCTTGCTCTCAGACCATCAAATTTTCTTTGCTTACTAATGTGACCCTTGGAGCATGTTTTTAATATATTAGTTTTTGGGAATTCCCAGAAGAATAATTGTGTTGAGTCTGCATTCAAGCTTACCTTGATAATAACGGTCCGATTTATATCTATCTATATCTATATAATACTAAAAGTTTAATTCTGTTTATCTGTATTTGACCCACAAGTAATTGAAACGGTGCATTGTAGCCAAAGGTTTTGAATTAAGTTATCCCTAAAATACATTAACCTGAAGAATGCCAAAGAAAAGTTTGAGTTGTTTCCAACTGAATGATAATAGTGTGCATTCAGCATTCATGCTCACCCTGATAATAATGATCTGATGTCCATCCATCTATCTAGTAACCAAAATGTTGCATTGTAGCCAGAGGTAATGAATTGAGGTACCCCTAAAAAAATGATAAAGAAAGTTTTGATTAAATGGAACTTCTGCAGGATATAGCTGAAAATTCTGCCTGTTGGGCATTCGCTTATTGCTCTTAAGTTTCATATATTTCCTTTATCTATTATGATTGTATTCAATTGAAATACTGTAACATTAAATATTGAAGAGAACCAGCTTATAACTGGCAACTATCCTCCCAATAGTAAATATGAAAAAAACAGTCAAAATTTCTTTAATATTACTTTCAATACGAATGAACATTTTTTTTTTAAGCTCAAATTTATATCAACATAAATGTATACAAAGTTTTTACGTGCATAACTTTTACTCATCTATATTTGTTTCTTACAGCATGTGATATGAACATTCACAAAAAATGTGAAAAAAACGTTCCCCAATTGTGTGGTATTGACCACACAGAGAGACGCGGACGGATCAAGCTTACAGTGACTTCTGAGAGGAATAAACTCTCTGTTAAAGGTAAGTAATATAAAATGAGATGCTTTGTCTTGACTTAATTATTAACTCATTCATGAACATCAAATGTATGTGCAATAAATGATCCAGTTAGATAATTATCAATATGGCTATTTTTATTCATTCCTTGGTGTTTATTATGGCTCAGTGTAGCATCAAAGAAATTTTTTCTGCTCTTGATATCATCAATTATACTACTAAATTTTTTTTTCTTTCATCAAGTTTGGGCAGAGAATTTGTTAACTTGATTATTTTTCTTCCTTTCTGCAAAAGGTTTGAGCAGAAAACTCTTTGTAGCTGATGTAGAGATGGTCCCATGAGATTTGGACGACTGTGTTCTCATCAAATTTAATTAAGATTCCAAGTGGAAGACTCCACAAATCTGTAAAATCTTTGTTTCCCAGAGTTGGCTTAACCAATCAAATACTAAGTAAATAAACCTGACAGTCTACCAGGGCCAGCTTGAAAACTCACTGGGCTACATTGACAAATGAGGTAAAGAAAAAAGTAAACACTACAACTCACTTTTTTTTTTTTTTTTCAAAGATTGTTTTACAGAATCAATGGCATCTTTGTAGTTATCTGGACTGACTGAGTGGGGAGGGGTTAGTGAGATATAGTGAGGCACTAAAATTGGATTCGGGGTCAATAACTATGAATCAAGCTGTTTGACAATTAGATTTTGTAAGAATTTTCGATAGTGAGGTCTTAGGCCATAATCTTCTTGGCTAATTTAAATAATCCAGTCTTGGTATGACAGATTAATCTATCTTACTAACTAGCAAGAAATTGAATAGTTATTGATTTATTTACCCAATTCTTTTCATTCTAGAAGGGAGGAAAAATTCTCAAGACCTCTTCGTCTCTCCGATTCTTACAATTTCTTGAATATTTTTAGATAGATGGAAAACCTTGCATGCACTTGTACCAAATCAGATTGCTTTCCAACAAAGGTGAAAAACTGAATGATGTTACTATACTAATAGGATTTACTAGTTACCTGAAGGACGCCATTGGGAGAAGAACCGTTTATTTATTTCAATTGTAATATCTCCATAGTGGAAGGATGGATAGTGGAGGCAGTTATTCTTCACTTCTGAAATTCCAAATCTTTTTTTACATTATGATTGTGTTCCATGTTTTGTCAAGTCTTCCAAGAGCTGAATGTAATTTGCCAGCCACTCATGCCACAAAATATGTACTTTATTTTTTAAGTTGATACAATGATGAATCAATAGTGTTGAATAATTTGAAAATGTGAGATGGCATGACATATCTTGATTTACTGGTGTACCATTAAACAGAAGTGTTATTACCTTTTGCCTAGGCAGTAGCAGCAAAATCTGTTATCTATTGTGAATCTTGAGAGGTATTAGTGCATACATATAATTGTGTATATATGTTTTGAAAAGAAACAAATGCATTATAGAAAACAAATGGAATGGAAACTGTATATCAGTGAGTAGAGGCTGATTTTTCAGTCTTAGGATATAATTTTAAAGAACAAGTATTCTGAATATTTGGGGAAAATAAACATTGAACAAGTGCTTACTTTTTTTACAAATTGTCATTGAAATAAATGGGAATGTTGTTTATTTTTCTTTTATAAATCTGAATTGTAATTTTACATTCAGAGGCAAAAAAGCATTTCTAAGACCAAAGAGGTTGTTGCAGTTCTTATTCTGTAGTTGTTTTGAAAGATTGATTTGTTCACAGAAAAAAAACAATTTAGCAATCGCAGACTTTTCTGTAGGCTATGATGCAAAATTCAAAGGCATTTGGAGAGAACAATGAACCTGGAAAGCAGCCAAAATCTGTTCTTGATGATATAGAAATATCAACAACAGTGGCCAATCCCCTACTAATAATGGTTTAAGCACTTTCTGGAGACTTTATGACTTCAGCAAATGCCATTTGAATTTGAAATTTTGGGAGTTGTATCCCTTGATTTATATTTGATTGGTGGGGGGGGGGTATTGGTTCCCTTGACACAAAATGATTGATTTTGACCCTATACCTCTTACTCCTCTAAAACCTTTAAAAATTGGAATTTGTCATTCTAAAATGAGTGCTGTCGGTAGATTGGGATGTGCTGAATTTGATTAGAACTTCATTTTTTGTCTAGGATGTGTTGCTTTTGATACTATATATATATATATATATAGAGAGAGAGAGAGAGAGAAAGAGATTGAGGGTAGAATTCATTCAATAGAGGCATCTGAAAAAAAAGTGGAATAAATTGCTGCAATCTGTGATGAATTTATATTGTTAACCTGTGTTTGATTCCATTTTATTAGATCACTTAGAGCAGACTATGTCTTTATTTTTTTCTCAGTTTTTCCAATTTTCTTTCTAGTTTTAAAGACTTAATTGACATAAATGCTTGATGTATTTTGAGGCAATATGCTGCTATTCTGTGACAGCCTATCTGATGACTGCTCTGCATCCATTGTGCAGGCTAGCATATTCCAGATATTTCTGCAAGCAATTTTCACTTGAATACAAATATTGCATGTTATGCTAATGTGATCTGTAATTCAATAAAAGGTCTTGTCTTTATCTTATTTTTTCTAATATTTTTAAAACTACCAGTGGAATTAATCTGGAGGATGTGGGGGCAAGTTTGGTGCAAGTACTTCTGTATGTTAATGATATTTATGAAGTTTTTCCCCTCAAGAATTTTTCACCTTCATGTTTTTAAATTCCGATTTGTAGGGAAATGATAATGAGAAAATAAAATGAATTATGAATTATTTCATGAGATTTCTTCTATAACCTTTTGCTTTTAACTTTAATTGACTGAGACTGTTGTCTTTTCTGCATTGTTTTCTAAGAAGTCAAAAATAGTATTAGTTGAAAATGGTCGTCAGAAAAAGAAAAAAAAAGACTGATTTTATTTCCATAATGTTTTCGTTCTGTTTTTTCCTCTTCCATTAAACAAAATAGAACTGTAGACATTTGATTTTCAGTGATTTATTCCATGGATGTTCAGGTGGTATTCCATCTTTGACTAATAAAAATTTGACAGTGCAAAAATCGCTAATTAGCATACCCGCGCTTAAACATTTTGGCCATTTACTGCGACTTTTTTTTGTGGCGTTGGCCACTTATGGCATTTTTGGCTATTTGTTTTTATTTAGAGCTTTTTGGCAGTCAAACTAGCACAAAATATTTCTTGAGTTGGGAACACTTAGTTTCGGTCTTGGCAATTTTTTTTCTACTGACAAGCATATGTTATTCCCAATAGCATCCTCCATGTTGGTCTTTCAGTCACTATATTTCAGTTTGTGGGCTCTCTCTTCTTTTTCCATTGTACATTTTATCTACAGTAAAGAATCTATTATCCAAAACCCTAGTGACCAGATATGTTCATAATTTTTTTTTAAGGATCATATATATATATATATATATATATATATATATATATATATATATATATTGTATATCCTGGGACAAGCCAGAAATGAAACCCAAGTTTTTAAGAGGCTAAGTGCTATAGAGTACAATAATTAATAGAGATGCCAAACACATTATTATTTTCTTAGTGAACCTTATTAATATTCTCACCAAGTGGGATAAATAAAGACTATATAAATAATGTAAGTTTATTTGTTTAGTAAAAAAAAAGTGATAAATAAAGTGGGTAAGGATATACCATTAGATACACTAACGCATTTCAAATCATATATGGTGATGGTTCTGACACAGTGCACAGTTACAAAATGAAAAGCAATTAAAGATATCAGCAACCAACGAAAGCATGTTTGATTGGTTGAAGCACTGAAATGCAACTGACTGGGTTGAACATGGGTCACTTCAGGTCAAGCTTTGATGCCAAACATAAACATTGGTGTGCAGATGACCTTCATGAAAAAAACTTCTGAGTTTTTTTTTTGGTGGGGGCTGAGATTTCCAGTTTTTAGAATTTCAGTTCGGAGAGTGTGAATCTAAATTATAAAGATTTATCAGGCACTGCTAAATTTTTGTGTTTAAGAAAAAGTGTCAACAGTTCCTGATTAATCTTTGTGTGGCCTGTATCAGTTTAAAAATTGACTGCAACATACGCTATATAAAGACAAATGAGCCTTCTTGATATTTTCAAAGCTTAGCTTACTTAGTACAGTGCAAAGCTATAAGTTGCTTACGGTCACTGGTGTCCCTAAGCAGTCACCCAGCCAAATACTGACCAGCTTCAATACTGCTTAAATTTGATGATCTCAAGGACCGGTGCTTTCAGAATAACTTGACCAAACGCCAAAAGACAGCCTTTTCACTGAAATGATTCATAAAAAAAAAAATAACAGTCAAGATTACTATTCCAAATAAACTGACTAATAACTCCACCTCAGAATTTCAAGAAATAGCTCTAAGAAATCGCTCTTAAAAATCAAATCTAACTTTTCTGTTTTGTATTAAAACAACATAATGAAATGAACATTTATGCTGCTTTTGTAATACTGACTCACACTGAAACTGTACTACTATCTAAAACAGTATGATTTTATTGGTCTGCTGTCCATAGAATTAGATTCTTCAGTTTCCTGAAAAACATAGTTTGAAATGGTAGTTAGGAAGTATGCACTCTTGTGTGAAGCTTTGTGCGGACTTTTGTCCTCATCTTAGTTCATTTTTTGAACACAATGTTTCTGCCATTGTACCCTACAGCCGTCTTCCAGCGATGAATGGGTGTATTTTTTTATCATCAGGATGGAAAAAAGTCTGTCTCATCATTCATTGTCTAATATTAAGTGTGGTTGATTTTTTTGTTTCCACAATTGTTAGCTGTGATTGGTGTCAAAAATCTGTGGTTGTCTGAAGTTGATGCCTTGAGGAAAGCATTTTTGAGGGCAAAAAGCATCTTCATATAGTACATTCATTTGTACTAGCCATCATTTGCATTTTGCTCACATTTGTAACCAGGGGCAGTCACTCTTGTTGAAGTTCCAAGAAAAATGGTAACAGGGAATGACCTTATGAAGGTCAATGTCTAATGGGCCAATGCAATGCTAGGGGGGCAATTTTTAAATACTTCCATTTGCCCAACCTTTTTTTAATTTCATATATATATATATATATATATATAGAAAGAGAGAGAGAGAGAGAGAGACACACACATAATGAGCCTTCCATATGGTGTCTAGCTCCACACTCTGGGCTAACTCCTTTATCTGTGTTGATCTCCAATGCTGTACCCTGTCCAGAATTTGTGTCTCTTCACAGGTGACAGTTTTTCTTTTAGTCTAGCTTTTAAAAAGCATTAGTATATACAGTTGTAACAGCATGGGATGCAGTATACGCAGTTCTTGGTCAGTTACACATCTGATGGAGGTTTGGTCTTGGTCAAGTGTGCCTGTAGGGTGGAAGTGCCCCTGAAAACTGTTCTAATTTTGTAAGGGTGGCAGAATTTTGGATCCTTTCAGATACCCTTTCAAAGCAGACCATGGTGGGGTTTTGGTGTTTGTCATTTACCTTCTTGCTTGTTGGATCTGGTATGGCATTTCCAGGGTAATTGTTGCCCTTTTTTGGATGTTCATTGTGCATATTTGTTTGGCTTGGTATTGTAGGCCACTGGCATTTCAATTTTTCACTGTATATTGGTGATGGAGGTTGAAATTCAGGTTCTGTCCAGTGAAAGTGGGATTACAATATGTGGAAGTCTTGACTTCTTTCCCTGTTCAAGTGATCAGCACGTCCAGGAAGGTTATTGCATTGTTGAAGGTCTCATACAGTTCTTATGGTCAAGTAATACTTGTGCATTCTCTTGATTGGGCCAGGGGTTGAAAGTATCATCCACGTACCTTAGCCAAGTGGTAGGTCACAAAGTGGATAAGGCCATTTCCTTGAAGTATTCCATATATATGTTGGCCAGCTCTGGGGATAATGGCTATCCCATGGCTATGCCTTCTTTCTGTCAAAAAAATTTGGTTATGGATTAAGTTCTTTCGTTGTTTTTTTTTTTTGTTTGTTTTGTTTTTTTAAGAAAAAATATTGAGTTCATTTACCAAAAGAATGCAAGTTTTTTTTTGTTTTTTTACTGTTGTTGTATAGGTTTTTTATTGTTATAAAAAAATGCCTAAGCATAAAATATCCCTGAACATGAAGAGAGGGATTGGTTTCCTATTGTATTTTGTTTTAAACTGAGTCCCCATGGTTAATACTTCTATCTGTTTGTTATAAAATTGTATGTTACTTACCCCAGTCTAAGAAATTCTGTTTGTGGTGTGTGACACCATTTACAATGGACAGAGGGGCACAGACATGCCCGGGGAGCCTTTTTAAATGGTACCCAATCATGTATATACATGATTTGCAACCTACTTGAGAATAAAACAGAGGCAGTTTAAAGTTGGCTGTCGTTGGGGAAAAAGTGTGGAGGATTGCTTGGCTAGACCCGTGATAATGTTTTCCAGCAACGGATGTGTACTGCTGCCATTGCATCCTATAATTGACTCATCTTGTTGGGAATTTTATTCCCTGTTCAGAAGTCATTCTCTATTCCTGTTGTGCTTAGCAAGTCCCCTTCTTAAAACAGGATGTTTCAGCCAAGATGGTGGATGGCCAGTTCAACATCAAATCAATCCCCCGGCTAGGTATCCATGATGGAGTGGGTGGAAAAAGCCGGGCTGTTGTTAAGTTGGATTAAGGATGCGTTTCATAATGCACTTGCAAATGCTCTATTTATGGAGTATAAATAGTTTGCTGTGTGGCGTTGACATCAACAGAGCCGAGAAAACTGACAATGCTCTCAGAGGGATGTCTAAATATGGGATGACGTCTCCATTTATGGCCGTCTGCTTGATCACATAAAGCAGCTTCTGCATGCATCCTCGAGGATTGATGTACTACCACTCAGACCAGCTGCTGGTTTGAACTTGGCTGATTGTGAAAAATAAGTCGACAGCATGAGAACCGGTCCTGGCTGCTGTACAACTGAGTGATCATGAGACACCCATCCCCCAGTATAGACTTTTCCGCTAGTGTCACTTGTTACAAGTGCAATGGTCAGAACCACATAGCAAGAGATTGTTTGAGCAAGGGACAATGAGCTAGAGCTAGTGTGTGTTGCTACTGATGCAACAAAGATGGTCACATGTCTCTGGGTTCTCTTGGTCCATGTCGATAGAACACCATGCTCAGTCTTCCTGGACCCAGGCTGCTCCTACTATTGAGTGCAAAGCTGTGTCAGTCTTGAACTAAGACATCAAAGTAACTACCAAGCCACTGTAATCGACGTACTGCTAGTATGCGGTAGGCCTCTAGACTCCAACCTGCTGCCCAGGATCAATGCCATAAAGTTGTTGGGCGGCGTCTGTTTTAAACAAAGTATAGATGTACAATTTGAGGAGAGAACTCCCACGTGTGCACTGCTTCAAGTCGAAGAGTCTAATTTCTGCCCAGAACTTGACTAACAGCACAATGTCTAGTCTGCAACATATAAATGGACAGCACATTGTGTGCCAGACAATTTAAAAGATAGGGTTTCGGTGTACCCAGTGTCAAGTTAACTGAGAGGAGGACAAGCACGAACTACAAGTATGGTTTGACAATGGCTGGCTGTTGTCGTACCCGAGGATGAGCTTGGTCTGCCAAAAGATTTGATACCATGGATGGCAGTGATACAAGCAAGTAAAAAGGTGTGTCTCATAATGAACTATAAGATGGGGAGTTTGGAAGGAGCATGGTAACCTGAAATAGCAGCAGGAAAGTGATATAGTGGATGTTCGTCGGGTTATCACACAAAGGAGCATCTTTTCCATGGGTGAAAAACTAGTGGGGCATTTCCCATTTGATAGTGGCTTTGCATGGTGACAGGTCTTATCAAACAGAGGAGCCATCTCCACTGCACCGGGCTGGGATGATGAAGCAGACGATTGTCTCCTGAAAAGCATGATGGTGGACAGAGTGTGACAACTTGACCCTGCTCGAGAAAGAGCTAAATATATGGGTGGACGCAAGTTCTCCGGTTCTTGGAATGAGTGGATTTGTTGTCAGTGATACACAGCACATCAGCATACCGAAAAGAGTCAATGTAGCATTTGAATGGCAAGCAAGGGTGTCACATCTGATGACTGACTTCCTATGCGTGTTTCAGTAGATATCAAATGCCCTCCCTGGCAAAGCGTAATTGAATACCAAGGCCGCCAGTGGAATGCTGATAAGGAAGCAGCTTGAAACTCTTAGCTCATTTGTGAAAGAGTACAATCTCTCAGTTGACAAAACGCCGGTAAGATCTAACCAAAATCAAGCAGATAAGTTATCCAGGGTGCCAGAAAGATGGTTTAGCATTGAGGAAAAACAAACAGCCTCATTTTCTTTGATTGATTATTCTATTCACGTTGTCTCGGCCAAATGATACATTCACTGTGTAATAACAGGATTTCATTTCATATTAGTAACAATATAATATAATGCAATCCATGATCACTCTGTTGGATCATATATCCATTTCTTTTTTATACATATATACATACATACATACATATATATATATATATATATATATATATATATATATATATATATATATATATATACGTAGGAGTAAGGATTCCCTACACGAACAGGTTTGTTTTGGCTTCTTCAGGCAAATCGCCTGAAAAAGCCCATTATATTTTTAGCTCTACTCTAAATTAACTCAATGTATTGAGTACTCTATGAAATAAACCCATCATACATCGGATATTATATAGTATTATTTTATATTATATTGCATTTCCAATTTGTATTATGGAGTGTATATATATATATATATATATATATGTGTGTGTGTGTGTGTGCACAACTTGGATACTGTCGCTTTGCTGCTCTGTAACATATTCTATAAACCCAACACCCAAATTTATAAAAGCTGTGAATGCACAAACTTTATTGCTGCACCAGTTTGCTGCTCATTGCATGTGTACCCTGGTTGCTATAGGGAAGTGAAGACGCATGACTTGTTTCAGGATTCAAAATCAAACTTGTTAATTTTTTCTCTTTTGGACAACTGAAAATTCATAGCAGTAGTCTTAGCTTGATGACCAAGCAAATAAACATCACTCACAGACAGAGAGAGAGAGAGAGAGAGAGAGCAAGATGTTGAAGTGTGACAAGAGAGGGGGAGAGACAGTGACTGGTATATCAACCCTTTTACTGTGTCCAGGCAAGACCCATAGGATTCTGAGGCATCTGTGTCTGTCTGTCTCTCTCTTTATCTCTCTCTCTCAAACTAATGTATAGATGAGGGTCTTCTTTTCTCTCACTGTCATTGAATTAACCTATACTCTCCTCTACCTGATACTGGAACTAAATAATAATCTACCCTTTTTCTCTTTATTCTCTCACTATTAAACTTTCTGTCTGTCTTTCTTTCTTCCAACCCCCCACCTCCTGTATACCTTCCCATTTTCCTTCCTTTCTCCAAATGTCTTTTTAATTAAGTGGCTGTCATAGGCTATCCTTTGGACACTGCAGGAGTTCCAAGCTGGCCACTCTTATCTATTTTTTTGGTAAAAAAAAACCCTAGTTGAATTTCTTCATCAACCCTTTGACGAAGAGGGTTTTAAGGAAACACACACACACACATATATATGTAGTCATATTTATCATAATCACATATGCTCATGCAGAAGTATCTTGAACAAAAAATAATTTTTAAATAAAATTAGATGTTTAAAAGTGATCAAACTTGGTTCTCAGTACCCCCATATCAGTGCATATCTAGTATTTCTTTCATGCTAATTTTTTTGTTTTCTTACAACAATGTATGAACAGAGCATATTGGAAATAAAGGATAAGCTCATGGTGAGACTCAAACTCATACCCTTCAGCCTCAGGGAAGCCTATTGAATCATAGACTTACTGATGAGCTATGAGAATTCTACAGTTGGCAGATTAAATCTCACCTTTAAACCTACCCTCCGTTTTTCCCAGCTATCTCTCGGCACCATATTTGTTTGTTTTTATGTATTTAGTATTAATGGCAATAATGACTTTTGACTAGTTTTTTAGTTGAAAATTAAGATGAAAGAAAATATCAGTAAAAAGTGATTAATAATAATGGTTGACTGCTTCATCTAATAAAAAATGAAGATAATATTGCTGCACTGAAACCTATTTGACTCTCCTGACAACAGGATTACTTGCTGCTTAATAGCGTTACTGACATAATAACTTTTTTCTCCCCTTCCTCAATTCTCTTTCCATGCAAATGCCCTCTTTTTGTCAGCCTCCTCTCTTTGATCCTTATTCTTTTTCAGTCATCAATACAAAATTTTGCAACTCACTCTCTCTTCTTTTGCATTGACCTTTATGGAAATCAATGGTTCTATTCTAGAGTACAACTTCATAAAAACACTTTGTTTTAAACAAACAAACTATGAATGAATAAAAACAAATAACTGTATTATTTCGAGATTCTCATTCATATACTGAGGACAAACATCAGAAGGATCCACTTTCAAGATAATTTACTCTATGATGGTTTGGCTGTTCACAAACCATTTAACTGAGTATGATACAATCTAATCTGAAAGGCAAAGCATTTTATTTTCCTTTCTTTCATTCTTATTTCTGCAGTCCAATTTAGTGGCAACTCAGAACCTTGTCTTCCTCATATATACATCTTCATTTCATCCAGGTAAACAAGAATCAATTGATTTTAGCTTTGCACTGGGTATCTCATAAGTCATAACACTTTTTTCAAAACAAATGAAAAAAAAAGTTTTTAAGATCTCTACACATAAACTTGAATGTTATAGAATTTTTTTTAATTCTAATTTTGCCAAGTTCAATCAAAAATTACTTCACTTGTAGACTTCTACATGCGAGCCAATCATTAACACAGACGTTCCTGAGATTAGCTTGGGATGCTGGCTCACCATCATTCTTGCATCAAGTTTATAAAGGTTCTTTGGTCTTGCTGATGTGCAGTTCTAAAGAGGCTTGTCAAATGGATTTTGTTAGTTATAAGTATTCAACCAGTTTCCATAAACTTAATACGACAAATGTTGATCATATTCCGGGTAGGAGCATGATAAGATCTCTGCTGCACTTCAGTTGGTGATGGAAAAATCTCTTTCTAGGTGGCTATTCTGTTTTAATGTTAATGTTATCATCATATTAAAGGTTGAGCTTAAAGTCCCCCAAAATTTCTCAAACTGAGATACCGATTCATGTACAAGTAATTTAAGGAAAATGGATAAAAATTGGGATGAAATAGAATTTTAGGATTATTTCCCCAAATTCCTTTCTCTTTTTTGACTGATGTCTTCAAACTTTTAAGGGATTGTTGTATCCAGTAGTTTTTCAGAATTGATTAGTACTTCTCTTGCCGTGTTAAAATCAAAAATATAGGTATCAGTCTGGAAACCATGCGAAATAAGTCATAAAATTTCATATATAAACATCTTGCAAATAATTGTAATCCCACCACACATACATACAATCTGTCTGTAATTTTTTCCTCAATTTCTCAGTCTTGTGAGTAATGGCTTTCAAATGAAGTTACTCAGAATAAAAAATTTCACATAACTCTGTCTCTATCACCACCTTTCTCATTTTTTTATTTCATTTTTTTCACCATTTGATAACAAATGTAATGTTGGAAAAAAATGTAGCTCAAATCCATCTTCATTAAGATCAAAATTTTTCTTTCCATCTATGAAATGCATCACTAATAAATATTCAAGAAAATTATCGTTGGATGGGAAATATCTTTAGTTAAAAGTATTCTCATCCCTGCCGTTCAATATTTACATAATAGCTATGAAATTAGTTGTGACTTATTGACACGCCGCTAAATTCTACTCTTATTGCACTGATTTATCACTTGTTTCTATGCTCAGTGCTGTTCTCACAATAGTATGCCTCTACATAGCAGCAGCAGTAATCTTCATTGTCAGGAAGAGGTCCAGAATGCTTTCTTGGTAAATAATGAAAACGCTCTGGAACCATTCGTGTGAATTTGATTACTCTGCATAGATGGTTGTGAAAACCTGTAATACCAGCCTGTTTGGCAATTCTGTACTATGGTTCCTTGGCACAAAGTCATGAAGCTATATAGAAACTAGAGGTGTTGCATGGACATTTGCAAATTTCTTGTTTGTTGTAAATTGCCTTTGCAGCAGTGACACCAATCAGTCAGAAGATGCTTAATATTCCAGTACAAGTGGTCAGGAACTGTTTAATCTTTTCCTTGCCCAGTTGTTTTGTGTACTCCACCTCTTCCATCTGATCTGCCATTTGAGATCTGGACCAGATTTGGTTTGGACCCTCACTTTCAACCTTACAACTAAAGTGGCTCTCATCATTATTATCATCATCATCATGCTTTCAACGTGCATTGCTGGATATAGACCTTCCCCAGGATTTGCCACACCCTCTATCATGGACATTGCAGAGCCAATACTTTCTGATTTGTCTAGTTCATCTCTTCATCTTGTATTCTACCGGCCTCAGTTGTACATGTGATCTTTGGGGATCCATTTTGTGAGCCATGATATCCATCGTGATTGCCAGCAAAGAATATTGGGAAATGATCTCTAGAAATGTCTAGATTTAAAAAAAAAAAATGTGTGAATTCTGGTGGACACAAACTGAGGGATCAATTTTACATTGTAGATTGAACCCTTTCTATTTAGGGTGGGGTGGGGGGTATTAAAAAAAAATTACTTCTTCTCCATGGGGAGTATGTACGCTAGATTTCAATTCTCTACAATAACCAGTGTGGTCTGCGCCAATGACTGATACATATTGTCTATAAAAATACTCTAAACCAGAAAATACCATTGAAACTTGTCTCTGGTCTGGTGATGATGAATAAAAGAAATACTAGTAAAAACTATTAATACATGATAATGCTTCATAAAGTTAAATATACTAAAATAGTTATTCACCTGAGGTGAAGGTGCAAGCAATATTTTTTTTTCGAATCTCAAATGATTGTAGTATTGGGCTTTGTTTCTTCAAATCTTGACATTACATCTGACAACATTTCCTCTCCACACCCATTTCTTGAATATCAAAACTGTATATAAAAAATGTATCTTTTTGTGTAGTCTGTCTGTCTCTCTCTCTCATTTAGGAACCATTTTATATCATTTCTTTGTCCCATTCAATTATATTTACCCATGTCAGAAGACAGAAATTTAATCCTCAGTGATGAGGTCTTGAAAAAAGAAATGCAAGAGTTCTAAAACTAAATGCACAGTGCAGACAAATCGTAGGAAAAAATGATTTATGATATGAATTCCTTGAATTGGATAAAAGTATTTTTGTCTGAATTTCTGAAATGAGAATTTATTATTATACACTGATTTACTCTGACATGTCCTCATCTTGGATTTTATAGTCACAATGTTCCTGCTGTTGTACCCTCCGGCCTTCTTCAAGCGTCTGTTGTAGCTGGTAAACTTTGAGGAATTTCAAACAGAACGCCTTATTCAATCTATGGGGGTAGATTGTTCTCATTCTGAGTATAAATAAAACCAAGTTGGGGATACCAGTCTTTGTGAATCTGTAAAAAAAAAAAAAAAATGGATGGTTTAAATTGTCCTATCTAAACCAAATTTTTATATACAATGTTTTTTTTTCTCTTTGTTTCGTTTTGTTTTGTTTTTTTCTTTTAAGTAGCATATTTGGCTCACAGTGTCAAATATTTGGCTTGACTAATTTCAACTTTTCATGATAAATGCCTCAAATATACCGTTTATTCATGCTTTCGCTTGTTGAGATGGCTCATTTCTTTACAGACATCCAATCTACTTAGGAAAGCATTAAGGTTATTGTTTGAAATAATCAATTTGTCTTCTTTTTGACATTTCAAAGAAATTTTAAGGTTACGAATATTTTGAAATGTCAGTTATTTGTATTCATCGATTTTACTCTACTGATAGACAGCTGTGACACTCATTTGCCAGATTCTGAGGATATTTTCTCTTGCTTCAGAAGAGTTCCTCACTTGATGAGAGTGGATAATAGCTTGATTCCATTGTCATTTCTTAGCTATCTTGACGATAACTACTCCAAAAAAATTGATTTTCTCTTTGCTAACAGCTTTCTGAAGTAAGTCTCCAAATTGCCATATAATCTGCAAAGAACCTGTCTGTCAAGACTATTGACCTTAATCTAATGACTCTCTGGCTAAAAACTGATTTACAAAATCTACATTTTGGGGTTTTATTGATGTTCACTTCATTTCATACACTGACTACATTTTTGCTCTTGGTGATTCAATGCTTTATGGATAAATATTTTATCTCAATTATGCCTATAAAATATGTAGACATTCTATATAAATATCTTATATGCATGTAAAGTGAGGTTATCAAATAGATATATTGTCAAATTTTAAAATGATTATCTCATTAAAAAAGTTTAAACTCTTTCAGGGGTGAATTATGAAATATTGCATTGTTCTAACATGATTTCTTGAAATATCATGGAGCATATTCGCAATTTAGAAATAAACTTTGAAGTAGTATTTTGCTAATGCTCAAAAAAATTATTTGCTAAAATATCAATCTAATAGAATTTACAGATTAAAAATGGTTTCTTCAAAAAGAAATGGAAAGATGTTTCTGATTCATATCAAACCATTCCTCTTATAATTTGATAAATAATTCAATTAGTGTGTTGAAATTTTTTTCTTTTTTTTTTTCAATATAAAGTATTAACCAGCTGCTTATTATGAAACTTATGTTATTTCCTTTTAGGAACTAATTAAGAGAAATTATTTCCTTTTGAAGCTTCATCAGTCAGCTGCTAGCATTATATCAGATTTCTTTCTTTTAATGGCAGGTCATTAAAGCAGAAACATTAAAGTTGTACAGTTTAATAATGTTGAATGCTTGTTTTAATAAATGTGCACCAGGATCACAAAATTAGAGAAG
Source organism: Thysanoteuthis rhombus (assembly GCA_963457665.1). Taxonomy (NCBI): domain Eukaryota; kingdom Metazoa; phylum Mollusca; class Cephalopoda; order Oegopsida; family Thysanoteuthidae; genus Thysanoteuthis; species Thysanoteuthis major. The sequence goes on from OY735209.1 coordinate 57,042,834, forward strand.
GCTGTTTACTAAAAAAAGCAAAAAAAAAAGCGTAACGACAAATTTATTTGAAATTGATTAAAATGCTTTCTTTTATGTACATTTTGTCGAACACTCTGAGCAGCTGATATGTAAAAAGTAGATTGAATCTCTACATCTCTCTTTGTTGAGAAAGCTTTGTTCTGTGGTGGCTGACTTCTATTACCTGTGCGAATCAAGTATAAGAGGTATATGCATTCGATCACGCCTGTCTATCCACATGAAATATCTGGAAATACTCAATAGATTTCAATGGAAATTTGTATAAGGGTTATCAATGGGGAAGAAGTGACTAAACTTTGGGGCAGATCCATGATTTTGTTTTGATAGATATATTTCCTTTCTTTTTTTTTCCCTCCATACACTTATGTATTTTCTCCATCAACACAATATCACAGAGTGATTTTCAGGCAGATTCATGCTCAATTACCTCCCCTGTGTCATGGTATGTCCACACCAAATAATTTTGCCAAAGTTTCATGACTGTTCACAGGATGTCCCCAAAAGTTCTATATGAATTTCAATGGAATAGTTGGAAATGGGCTGTGAAAGAAGTGATTCAATTATTGGACAGATTCATGCATCATTACCTCCCCTGACTATGAGAGGTATGCGCTCTCTGAGTTCTTTCTAGTTTCAAAAAGTATCTTGTTAACTGATTATTTTACCATGGTCAATTACAGATTTGCTTGTCCTACATTTTGTATGTTTTTGTGCTGGGAAAAGGATGTTGGCTTGAAATTACTTAAACAGCAAGAAGATCTCCGGAGAAAAGTGCTATAAATATAAAACCACCATCATGATGATTAACTGGGGCTTGTTCTGACTATTAAATTCATTTTTTTGTCTTTTGCTTGTTTGACTTCCTTTTGTCTCTCTCTCTCTCTCTCTCTCTCTCTCTCTCTCTCTCTCTCTCTCTCTCGCTTGTTTTTGGCTTTTTTTGTTTTGTTTTTTTTGGGGGGGGGGTCAGTGTAAATTATCATATTTGTATATAACTAGGTAATCTACATGGAACTAATTCACATATATCCCAGTCCCCCCACACACACACACTATCTGGAAGTAGAGTATTCCTATAAAAGTCTCATATTAGCCAAAATGACACAAAGTGAAGAAGCTATTACCATTAATTCATACTGAGAAAAGTTTTTGAGCATTTGAACCCCCAAATCGGTTTCCACCATTTGGAAAAGAGGCATGAAGTGAACTTTCAAAAATTGGGGACCTTATGTATTCGAATCCTATTGGATAATCTTTTTCTTTTCTTTTTTTTTTTTTATGAAAAGAAAGTAAAAAAACCTGTTTCATTTGAAAAGTCAATTGTTTCAAATGGTGGGGTGGAAATATTTTTTTGTCAGCATGATTATGGACTGAGAGTAGAAATTCACACTGTTCATTATATAAAGTGTTATGTATGTACAGAAGGGGGAGAACTTGTGTTAATACATTCCAGTAAATGTGCAAATAAAAATTCTTTTAAAATAAAACATGTCACTTACTTGAATCTTGGAATTTGCTATTTGTATGACTTGATTCATCCACGTGGATAATGTAATGGTTAGCAGGTCTACTACATATGCAGAAGATACCTGGTTCAATTCTTTATATGTATTGAGATAGGGAAATCTTTTCAATTGAACTAATTTTTCTGTGCTCTCAGCAGCTAATTGAGTGAACTAAGCTGTGTGATTGAGGTGGAGATATCCTTTCAGTGGACTTATATCCCATGAAGGGGATGATCACAAAATGATCTCGACCAGACTTGAAACTTATGAGGATCACTAAGGTTAACAAATGTAAAGAGAATAAGGACACTTCAACTTTTTTTTTCTAATGGTTTAATCCAATGGTAAAAGGCATAGTACATAAAACTAACACTCTGATTCAAATGCTAATGAAGACATAAGTTGATTTTTTTTCATTTTATGTATATTCTTTCAGGGGTGCCAAAAACAATTGGGGACAGAGGGTGCAGCTTTTCAGAACGTGCATTTTACTATGAATATTCTTATTGTGATGGCTATAAAATGGCTAAAGTCTCCATTTCTAGTTCACTTATTAAATAAGATGACTATGACTCCAGAACAAATTATTAATGAGAATAAAATTGATTTTTTTTTCCACTAGATTTTTGACTATTGTAGATTTCATTCATGCTAGAACATTTTGTTGTAGTCTAATTTTTCTACTAAACAGATACCTATGAATTTTTGAGAACTCTTATTGCTATTTATAGCAACAAGAGTTCTCAATACTCTATAAGTAGAAAAAATAACCATACTTGACAGCACTGGGACAACTAAAATCTCTCGTTCACTAAGCAAAATTTGTATTTCTGTTTGAAATGCTGGAAGACTTTAAGATACTTTAGCATAATAAGCCATGCATTTGTCACTTGAATAATTCTGAAATTTTATTTATCATTTTAGATTTTCATTCAGTTGATTAGAAATAAACATTTGATTCTTATACTTTGTCTTTTTTTCATAGAGGGCACACAGTTGCCCCTGTGGTTCCAACTCCCCTAGTTTCTTTTATCTATATTCTCCAAATATAAATGAATTTGCTCTATTTCTAAATTTCAAAGATGCATTACCAAAGTTATGGCCAATTTAGGTCCACCTTGAAAAGATTGAGCTATTGATCTGAGGGTTTTTTTTTCCAACTCTTCTTGAAGCTTCAAAGGATTTTTCTTCGCTATGAATAACATAACTCCATACAAAATGCTGAGATGTGCAGCTAACCAGGGCTAATGTGCACTACAGTTGAACAATTGATTCATGATAGTTTAGATTTATTGATCAGAGCAACCTTAATTGATAAAAAGGAAATAAACTCAATTTAAAACAAGTTGCTCAAAAAAATAATCTAATTATTTATGAATTAAAGGTTAATCATTTGTGATATTGTGCATATGCTAAATGTGAATGCTTCTTTTCCTTTCGTGTGGGTGGAAATGAATTCCTGTCTAGTTTGCAAATATGTAGAAGTTGATGGAAGAATGGAATGTTTGCAAACCAATTTTAGTGAAGTTGAATTCTTTAAAGATTGTTCCTACAGATACAAACCAGATGATTAGAATACAGTCACGTTTTAAATTTGTTGATGCAAATTTTGCAAAGGAAAATTCAAGAGTTGCATGTGTGTGTGTATCTATGAAGGGATGATAGAAAGCTTTGTAGTTAATACATGGCAAAAGTCAGTGCAATTTGGGTCATTATAGGAAGATAAAAGAAATGGCTTTGCCCGGCAGTGGACTTATAATGGCTAATGATGTTATATATGACACACACACACATATATATAATATATATGTGTGTGTGTAGGAAGCTTTAAAAACTATACATGAAAAAACTTATTTTTTTATCACTCCAATCACTTTTTTCCTAATATCAGTCAATGCAATTTATGTAGTTTTATATATATATATATATATATATATATACATATATATATATACTTAACCAAGAGACAGACCCGTAAGCTGAGAACCATGCAACGTGCACATGAAAGAATAATGCTGGGCCTCACATGGAGAGACCACAAAACAGCACAGTACATCCGGGAAAAGACAAGAGTTAGAGACATCATAGAATCCATAAAAATCTTAAATGGCGATGGGTTGGCCATGTTGCAAGAATGGCAGACAATTGATGGACATCACGACTCACAACATGGATTCCCTGAGATCACATGCGCAACCGAGGCCGGCAAAATGTTAGATGGAGAGACGAGCTAGACAAGTTCAGGAAGTACTGGCTCCGTGACGCCCATGATAGAGAAGTGTGGCAAATCCTGGGGAAGGTCTATGTCCAACGACGGACGCTAAAAGACTGATGATGATGATGATATATATATATACAATTTTATTGAATGTCAAGTATGTAGACAATCTTTGTAAGTTCTGAAGTTTGAATAGCATTTTGTTTGCATGTAAAATAAACTGACATGATTTTAAACTTTAGCAAGATTTTTTCAATTTAACAGCAGATTAGAATTTTTTCAATTTTTCCCAACAAAACTTTTTTAATGCTACTGAAGAAACCTTTTTAAAAGGGTTGCTGTCAATTATGTGTACATATTTCTAAAGAATAATGAAAAATTTTTTACAACTCTGGTTAGAACTGTACCATTTGTCAGCTATAAATATTTTTAATTTCTTCCCCTAAATATATATTTCCATTTTGCTATAGTCTTTTGAATTAGTCTTTTTAATTTTTAAGTTCCAGTGAAAGTTGCACAGATTAAACTTTGAGTATCAATGCTCTGATTGAAGACTCCACGTTCTTCAATGGATGACTATTACTGTAGTAATATTCTGTTGCTGTAAAAAATCTGATTGATTTTAATTTGTTTATTTAGTCATGAAACAGTGTTGAATGTAAATGATGTGAGTGTAGGATATGGATATTGTATGTACATATTTGATTATAGGATTCATGTGACTGAACAGTGGAAATAACAGTTGGTTCAGTGGACAGAAAGGTGGCAATAAGTGAGTGCAGAGAGCATGACTTGATGCTCCCAGTGCTGTGATCATTCACTGCATCCTGACTGTCTTATGTCTGGACCCAGGCAGATAGGGATGAGAGTGACATTTACAACATATGCAATTCTCCCTTACTACGCAACTAAGTGGTCAGGCTGCGACATAAAGCTGAATATCATGCAATTAGAATATTCAAATTACTTGGTTCAGTTTCTAAATGTTGGAGATACACTGTAAAATTTAGACAGGTGTTGCAAATAAAATCCTGTATAGATATGAATGAAGGCAGATAAAATAATAGAATACAATGTTTATGCTGTGGTTGGATATTGTGACTTGATTACAGAGCACTGCTTCTTCAAGTGTTCATTTGCTCTTGCATCTTCATAACATGAACACTCTCACATGGGGTTGCTCAATCGGTCATGAGATACCATTGAGTTTGAATTACAAAAAAAGAGCAACGCAAAGTCAGTTTTATTGTTGTTGAATTTATAGTACGCAAAACTCCTATGCAAATACAAGAATTCTTTACCTTTTAGAAATTTTTTTTTTTTTTTTAAAAAGCAATGCAAATAGTATTTGGCATTTGCCCTGCAATGAGCTATTATAGAGGTAGCGCAGAACTTCCTGTCTCTCTCTCTCTCTTGCACCTTAGTCTCCTGTACTCTACCACCCTCAACATCTGACAACTCAGCCTAATATTATCATCACCATTTTTAGGAAGACTCAGAAAATTTTCCTCTATAAATCAATGGTAATTGCCTCTTTATTCTATGGTATTTTGGCTTATGAGAGATAAAATCTATTTTATGTATTAATGAATGATATTGGGAATGGAATATATCTCAATTGGGAAATCTTCTATTGGTTAATTGTCTCATGAGAGATCTCATCGCTAAATTTGATTGCATTAGATTAATTTACATACGTAAAATGAACGGGCAAGTACATACATGAATATGTGTGTGTGTGAAAGTGAGAGACCTGGACACCTATTTCTAACTTGTGAAAGAATTTTTTTTTTTTCTCTCCAAGAAGCTAATGAAATATTTAGTGTCTGATAACAGAACTTAACTATTATGCTATGGCCAATCAGTTCTTGGCTACAGAATCGAACTCAAGGAAAGTAGTTTTAGTTTTCAATCTTCATCATGTATTACTCAGTTCACTCTTGACTGTCATTGCAGGGGGGGGGGGTGGATTTTGTTTACATCATAGTATATAGAGAAATACCAAAACCAAAAGAGGAATGTGATTTGGTTTAGAAACAAGTGCTTTTGTGTAATGGTTACAGCAATGGGGAACTTAGCCCTAATATTTGTTTTCATATTTCCTTTTAAAGAACATGATACTTGTTTTCACTTTTTGAATTTGTTTATAGATAGTATCAAGTAACTTGTTTTAAGTAGCACTTGAATAGCATCAAATTTGTTTTGAAAATATTTCTCTCAACACCTCAAATTTAAGATAAGAATTTGCTGAGGTTGATTTTTACTGGTTTACAGTCCATTGATGGGGTGGGAATATAATTTTAGATTTGCCATTGAGTCCAGAAAACTTTGAAGTATTGTTACATGATTAAAGTTGGGATATAATGAGTAAGAAAAATGATACTTTCACTTTATGTCATGGTTGAAGTTTGTTCATATGCACTCTGACTTGATAAAAGATTAAATTATTCTTATGCAAGGATTTCTTCATGAGTACCCAACATCAGAAAAGATCAGAGAAATGACTCTTCCCGACCATTGTGGTTAATTTGGTTGGCCTTATTCGAGCAAAAGTGTTTTGTTTATCAGTCTTAGTATCCAGATATCTTTTGTATCTATCATGTCAAACATGTATCAGTGTTCAATAACTGTTTTGAAGTATAACAATTGTATTATTAGTTGAAAGAATAGGTTTAAAATACAGGTATCCCTGAATTACAAAAGTTAACTTTACACTACTTTTTGCTTTTACAAAAAGGGAAAAGCAAAAATATCATTCAGGGTTTATTTTGAAGTGAGTAATTAGAGGCAATGTGTACCCTCTTCCTCTCTCTTTCCCAAACCTCAATCTCCAGTACCTCACATCATCCCAACCTCTGATGACTTGGCTTTGCATACCATCATCACAATTTTGGGGGTTTGTAACTTCAATTAGAACAATTTATTGGTCCAAGCAACAGATTCAATCAACATTTTGATGAATTGATCTAATCTATTTTCCTTCCTCATATTCTAAATATATTAACTCTGTTCTGACGAAGATGCTTGCATTAGTTCTTGACCACTGACTAGGCTTTATTTTCAGATTTGCTTAAAATTTGGGTCAAAAATTGCAAAAGTCAATGCTTAATCATGAAAAGTTGGGGTTTTATTCTACCAACAAAAATATAGTTTATTAGTGTAGAAAATGATCAAAAATGGGAATAAAATCAGTGGGCCTCTATAAGAGAAGCTGAAACCTTGCTTGTATATACCAAGTTCAAATGGAGTCAGCATTCTTACTGCTAAAATTTGTTGTCATGATATATGTAATCATTTGAATTGATGAAAGTTTTGACATTTGTTCAATTAATCCTACCTGTTATATCACTCTTTCTTCAGTTTTTGTTGTGATGGAATAACTTCATTACTGGATTGTTGGCAATATTCTGTCAATTCTGATGGTGCTTACTTTGATGAATAAAGTTGTATTTGAGCTGAGTTATGATGCTTTAAAGTTGGTGGTTCAAAATGACCATTTATTTTGTTCCAACCGATATAATACTCAATAACAACAAAGACTGGATTCTTTTTTGAGGTCACAAATTTCCTGTAATTTCTGAATTTCAATTATATTTTTTTTTCTCAAAGTTGCATTGAAATGATTTAACTAAATACTTTATCTACTGTGTTTTCAGTATTTTAAGTTTTTTTCTACATCTTGAGAAAAATCATTTGAGTGTCCTATCTTCTCAACAAACTCATACCTGAGAGAATATAAAGCTCTTGATTTTTTAAGGCCAATTTTTTACGTTAAAAAGCTTCTTTGCTTACTGTAATTATATCGTTACATTTTGAATTTTGTAATCATGTATCTTTAAGAGCTGTGTCTGTCACATATCAGTAGTATCCATCAGCCCTTCTCAACTTTTACTCTCTTATTAAACTATCTAACATTCTTTTCTCCCTTTCCCCCACTGTCACACATAGTATCAGTTGCAGCCATCAGCCCAGCCTATTTTTATGCACTTATGATAACCATCAGTGATGCAATGGGTTATTGACTGGTGTTTATGTTTGTAAATTGCAGCACTCCATTCAAAAGAGGGAGTTCTTTTAATTTCATTAAAAGACTGACAATGAAATGCGTACAAAGAGAACTTCATATCTGTAACTGGTATATTTTTCTTCTCAAAGATGTGCTGAAAATGTATGATAGAAAAGTAATAAGCCTGTAATGCTTGGCATTTCAGATCATTAATTTAACAAGGTCATCCTAAAGTATTTCTAATTATTTACCTTCCTTGGAAAATGATTCCAAGTCGGGTTTACAACTCAAAACAGGAGAAAACAAAATATTTCAATGATTTTAAAATGCTTATAATACAAGATTTCTCTGGTAGTCATTCATTTGGTTACAGTCCTTGGACAACAAATTCAATACAGTCTTGCCATAAATAAATCACCGCTTACTCAAAATTAATTACAAAAACACTTTTTCAGAAAAGACTAGGAAGATAGAAATATTGTACCAATGTTTTAGTCAGAAAGAACAATTTAGCCCCAAGTTTGATTTATTTACTTTTGGTTAAATAAAGTATACTACAATTCTAGAGCCTCTTATGTTGTTTTTAACTTGGAGAAGTCATTAACATTCTAAATTTTGTTTGGCATTCTTTCCCTCTTTTGCTCCATCTGAAGGCTGTAGAATAGACCAGTCAAAACATTGTAGTAACAATGTCAAAAACACAAGGTTCAGATGTCTGAAAAAAAATTGAAATCTCTTATGTCTTGAGAAAAAGTGTCTGGAAAATGTTGACCTTTAACATATATATAAAGTATATCATGATCAAGCAATCCAGTGTTATATTGCAAGGTTTTCAAAGAATTTCAAAGTCACTGGATTTATATGCACCAGGTTTCTTTTTTATCCTGTGGAGATATTTAAATGAAATAAACTAGAATGAGCTTGAAGCCTAATTCAGATGAGAATGAATAAGAAAGAATTTGATTGAATTGGTTTAAATAACTTTGTCCTCTGCCGAGGACAGTGCAGATGACAAAAAAAAAAAAAACACTGTTGAAAACCCGACATTTGAGCAAAAATCTTGTACATGACATTATTAACAAAGTTGGTAGCATATAAGACCCTCAAATTCAGCAGGGAATATCAAGAAAAAAATGGCATTCCTCTGAATTTTTTTTTAATTCATCACCCATTTTTTAAAACTTCTGTTGAAATTCAAAATGAGGAAATCATAATTTTTTAAATATATTTTTATTCAGTAATCTTCATTGCATATGTTTTTGTTTGTTTTTCCAATTAATTAGACCTTCTCTTCCCTTACTCAAAGAGCCAAAAAAGACATATTTCTTACAAATTTCTCCACACATCTTGATAATCATCTTGATAATGTATTTCTCTACAGATATTTTGTATACTACAAACATCTGTTGAATATATGAATTCTTGCATTCTCATCCTGCCACCGTCTTATAATTTGCACAAATACAATTGTATACATTATGTACGTATCTCCACGTGTATGTTCATCTCATAGTTCCACTGAGTATTTTCTCCCCCCCCCCCTTGCACTGAAATAAATTTCCTTCAGTGTTCATTCAGTATATTGTCTGATTTGACCATTCCTCCTCTTTTCATTTATCCTTGCTAACAGAAGACAGCTGCTGTGGCTGCTAGCTTTCACTCCAGCCCACTTAATGTTTCGATAACTCCTATTTATCGGCAACACAGCCTCTATTAAATGCAGTCTCAGCTACAGCATACACGCATGAAGCTACTTGCTGGCTTATTATTCCCAGTCTATATCATCTTGTGTTGTTGTGACACTACAAACGACCACTGCGAGGCTTCACTCACAGTAACAGTTGAGTACTTTGCAACCAGAGAACCACTCATTAGATCATTCAATCTGTCATTATACAAAATAGTACTACTACTTTCGGCTAAAAATCATTCCAATTTGAATCGACATGTGAATTTTTAAGCAACTGATTCCCAGATGGAATATATTTACTGTCATAAGTGTCTCAGTGATATGGAAGAAATATTTTTCTGATGTGCGCTGGCAGCTTGAAGTATTAAGTTGTCTTTTGAGAAGAGTAAGTGCAACACCAATGTTGCATGCTTTCCTTGTCTCTTTCTTGCACAGGAAAGTAACTGTCTGAAACATGTTCCCTGTCAGCTCTTAAGTGATTTTAAATCAAACATTACAAAGGAAGAAAAATATACCAAAATACATATAACTATAGTTATATATATATATATATATATGTATAACACCTGTGTGTAGTCTGCCTGGATTGTATTTCATTTGGATTTTTCAGATTTAGGAAAAGAATTAGTATCAATTAGCAACTGTATACTTGTAACTGTTCACCCAAACAAAGCTTACGAATTTGAAAGTAAATTCTCTAAATCCCATTATATTTTGATGAAGTGAAATAATGAATTTTTTTATCTACTTGGAACTTCTTTATAAAATATGCATGTATACAATTCCTGTGTGTAGTATTTTGTTTGAGCCATTCTATCATGAGTAAGCTTTGATTATAGATAAAAAGTTGAGATCAGTAAGTCTGTTGCCCTATACTTACTTATTAGCTGAATTTTGATCTAGAATCTTCCTTGTATAATGTTTGATCTATGATTTATATTGGGTACATTAACAAGAGAGAAAATTTATGTAAAATGCTTTTTTCATCATTAAGTTACCGATTTACTGATTTTCCTATGTCTCTCTCTCTCTCTCTCTCTCACTCTCTTTATCTATATATATATATATATATATATATATATATATATATACACAAGTATCTGTCAGCTCTCCTCTGTATCCCAGAGGGTTACTTTGGTGGTGGAATGTTATATATACTAAAGCCAGGGCAGATTGCTCTCCCAACCGCAGTAAAGGCAACCAATATAAGGGAGGGAAACTCCAAACCCTTGCACAGGCCCATAGAAATACTCAATTGGTGTATTGATGCATGGTTAGACCACTTTTAAGGTATGCATCTTGGAGTAGGTCACTCTGATGTAATACCCGCTATTTCAGCTAATCCAGATATCTTCCTTTCGATCCTTTGACTTTGATAGTGAGAATCATTGCACTGTTATACAAACTGTACTGGTCTTTTATCTTTGTATGGGCATTGCTTACTATCAACATCTTGCATCATAATTTTGCCATCTCCTCTTACTAAAATAGACCAACTGCTATTTTGTCTGCAATGTGTACAACAGCACCTGTAAATCTTTTGCAAGTTTCAAGAGCCACTGTCAGTCTCATGACTGCTGAATTCTCTTAGTATTTTGTTTTTATAGGGTGAAAGATATCATGTAAGTAATTATGAGAATCTTAGCAAGAAGAAAGGACAACTGATAGAGAAAAGGTTTACAGGTTGGTGTCCAAGGAACAGCAAAAAAGGAAAAATAGAAAAAGACTAGACACAAGATGGAGAGATGGAATATAAAGGTATACTGATGAGACATAGCAGATGTTAGCACATTCATGATCGACATGGAAGGAGATGAAAAAAGCCTTTGTCCATCAGTGAACTTAGACCAGCTGATGATGATATACTAGGAATTATAATGTTGCTCTCTGGCATTGCTGCTTCAGATCAAAGTGTAGTATATAGTGCACTCATTAAAAAGTGTTACATCCCCCATCCCCTATATATATATATATATATATATATATATATATATATATTCATTCCATTAATTGTTTAGACTAGTATCCCAATCGTTTTTGTTTTTTTTATCACTATATTCCATCTGTTGTATTATTCCCCTTCCCTTAGTCATATGAACCCTCCTGTAATCAAGCAATACTTATCTTTACCTCCTTAATAAGAAGACAGCTTTGTTTTATATTTTTAAATGAGAAGAGCCTCACAGGGACTACCAGATGCAACATACAACCATGGAAGGTTAAAGAATATACAAAATCTGTCCCAAAGTATCCAATTATTCAATATTAAAAAAACATATATAGCCTACCTAGGGAAATGGTGCCTTCTCTTGAGACCTTAGACTCTCCTCCCAGTGTTTCTTCCAGTTCTTTCAAAACAATCAGCAAAGACTTCTTTTAGGTTCATCATCAGCTGCCTCGTTGCATTCTACCTGATCTTGTCACAGCCTGAAATCTCTTTGGGGAGAGCCAGAAATCTAAGGGAGACAAATCTGGACTGTAGGGGTCTGACAGACATTGGTGATACAATGTTCTGCCAAAAAAAAAAAAAAAAGGCCCCTCCACAGGATGTGAAATATATGGTCACATAGGACACAAGCTCACTCGATGGTTGTCCTATTGCTACCTTAGTAACCCCTAGGAAGAGTCTGTTTATACGTGCACAGTGAGGTATACTCTGATTAGCTGCCAAGTTAGATCAAGGCCAGGCAACTTATTTTCGAGAGATTCAAAATGGCTGGTTTCTTTCCTGACAGACCTTGTAAATGTCACTATCTGATATGATTGATATATTCTTGTAATAACCCAAATTTTGCACTAAGCAAATATTTTTTTTGTTTCAAGTGACTATTTCAACTGCTTGGAACTTTATGAAATATATATGTACACGATTCCATTGTGTTGTACATAGTTAAAGCCATTCTATCGCAAGTGAACTTTGATTATGAATAATGGTGAATCAGTAAGTCTGTAGCTTACCTCATTGTTATCAGTTGAATTCATTTGATTATAACTAACTGAGGTATTTCTTCCTTATATAAATTCATGAATGATATGTTCTGCATTCCCTCCCTTACATACATATGCATGTTGAAAAGAAAAATAGATTCAGGTGCAACATCATTATTTCAGAGTATGTACGCACATTAAGCCACTTGCTGAGAATAGTAATAAGCAAATCAACTGGCAAAGCTGACTGACATATTTGATTCATGTCTTGTAAAGAGTATGTTTACTCGGTGCTGCACTGGTTACATTGTGTTCCAAGTACAATAAGGAAGACTGCAGAAAAATTGATTTGTTTGTCCGGCAGAGTTGACGTTCGGGGGGGGGGGGGGGGGTAGGACAATTATTTCTTGAATAATAGGGGGGGTGGGGTTTTTTGATTGGAATGAGCTAGAGTTAGAAATATCATTTTTTGTTTTTTGCATTGACATTCTTTTACAAAGAGTAGTATTGTCCTGATGTCCATGTATGTGTATACATGAATATCTATATACATTATATATATATATATATATATATATATATAGAGAGAGAGAGAGAGAGAACCAGCATTGTGTGAGGTAAAATTACTTCAAATTTGACAACACAGTGGAAAATGTTATTCGATATATTTCTCTTCTCACATAAATCAACGAATGGAAAAAATTTTTCTACAGATAACTTATTCTTCCAATCCACACTGTTTACTCACTGTTGTTGATTGACAGTTTGAGTTAATGTTGTGATTCAAGAAAAAATGGTTAATATTATTTTACCTGCAAAACCCAAAAGCTGTATTTAGATATTTTTTCATAAGAAATTTCTCTGGAAATAGTTTTTATAGGCTTCTCTGCTTTTACTAGTAGAAAGAATCTTGACCTGGGGGGAAAAAAAAAAAGATGATGGTATATAGGAGTCGAAAATTAATAATTTATACATCATTTAATAAAAAATAAGTACATGAAGTTTTAAAATTATGGTATGGTTAGACATTGAAAATGATATTGTTAGTGTTGAAGATTTTTTTGTTAAATGAAATGGATTATTGTTGCTTAATTAGTTCTATTTACAATTCAAAAGTAGAAGAAAAAAATGCTGTATATATATATGTGTATATATGCTCTCAAAAAGTCACACATATATATATATACATATATATATATATATATATATATATATATATATATATATATATATATATATATATATATGTTTGTGTGTCTAGTCGCAATAAGAGTACCTGTTGTCTTTTAATGGAATGACGTTGAAATGCTGCTCAAAAATACTCTGAGATCTCTTTTGTGTGTGTGTGTATGCATCATCAAATAGAACAGATCCTCTTTGCTGAGTAAGTAAGTGATTTCATCTTAAGCTTATAATAATGGGGTCAGCTTAACCCTAGATTTCTAGCCAGTTGTACAGTTTGTGATAAAATCATAAAATTCAGTATGATGGCCAATGGCATTCCAAAAATAATTGGATATTGAAACATCATGAATTTTCAATATGTCGTCCGTTTAAAAAATGGCTGCCAGCAATAACTGTTTTCAGCTCAATTTTTTCCATCAGTGACTATGTATTAGATGTGATTTTAAGGACATAATTAGCTGAATTTTTTATTTTACATAATTTTTGGAAATTGCATTTGGATAATACATGCTGGTCATTGTAAATCCAAGATAGCTGCCTTAAAAATTGTAATTGCTATAAATTTGTGTTGATTACTTTGATATGAATAATCCCGAAGTCAAATCACATTTTTTTATAATGCAGAATTTGAATTTGGAACTTTGGAAAAGCCTAGAGGCTTCCTTCTATCTTAAAATTCAAAACTCAAAATAAGTGATAACAAAAACTGCCCAGGGAAGTTTTGCAGGAAAGTTTATTCTGCACTACCCCTCACAGTAACATAGGGCTTTGCAGTCCACAGCAGCATTTTTATATTTGCACTGACTAACTGAACATTTCTTACATTTGCAAGAGACATAGCTGAACTGGCCTGCATCTGATAAGCATGCCCAGAAGAGTTTATAGTCCTCCTCAGATATCTTTTGTATATGATGAAGATAGTTCTAGTATGGACACTATCTTCTGACCCCACACGTGACTTCCTTGGTACACTGCTCTGTTAAAATGCTTCCCTTGGGCCGCCTTTGTTTGAGGGATTGACTGCACATTGTGACTCTTCATAAAAAGACTCCATCAATTATTTCTGTGCATATGTTGGTTCAGTCATAGAGTAGGATAATAAACATCTCAATCATGCCCATTACCTCCTTTGATATGTCATCTAGGGCAGAGGATTGTTTCAACAGGGCATCCATAAGCCCTGGATAGGGAGTCATTTGGGTAAGCAGCCCCACTATAAGGTTTTTCCAGAATTACAACAGTACACAACATATTTGCCCATCTAGGGAATTAGTCCAGTTACATTTCCTGATGAGAAAAGATAAAATAGAATAACCATACTGAATTATATGTTCTAATTCTTGGTGTAATTGTTGATGACTTTTTTCATATTCATTTGTTTCAGTTCAAGAAGCGAAGAATTTAGTCCCAATGGATCCCAATGGATTGGCTGATCCATATGTGAAAGTGAAACTTATTCCAGATGAATCTAACAAAACCAAAAAAAAGACCAAGACTGAAAAATCAACTTTGAATCCTGTCTGGGAAGATGTTTTCACTTTGTAAGTTAGAATCTCTCTGAAATCTTTTGTTTTTGCCTTTGTTTGTCTTTTGTCCAATCTGTTTCATCAAATTTGATGTTCAAATATTTATTTCAAGTCTGTTATATTTGAACTGCGTAGCTGTTTTTTAAAGATCTTGTACACAATGACATTTGATAAAACCTGTTGAAATAAGGTTATATTCAATAATAGCAAAAGTGAATTTTTAAAATCGCTCATCCTTTTTCGCAACCAATTGTCAAAACATGCACTTACTAAATTGTCTTCATTTTAGTCAAAAACGTACACCAGTCTCTCTTCTGGTTTTTATTGTCAAGGCATAATCATGTTTGCTTCATTTAATTCTAATGATAGGAACACTCATTTTGTTTGCTATAGATTTCAAAAATGGTCTTGTATTGAAGTTTATGTCTATTTTGAGCATATTCTGAGGAACAATTATTACACTTGCGAAAGATATCAAAATAGTATTGTGAAGTGATTGTTAATTATATATTTTTTTTTTGATTGAGAAAAATAATACAAAGATGAATGACTTGCTCTGTGTGACCCACATAGTAGTGAATGTTCCAAGAATATGGCAGATCTAAATTTACACATGCAATGTCAATTATTTTTCCCTTCCAGTCTTTTTCTATACAAAAAACAAAAAAAAAACACCAAATCTTTTTTTTGTTTTTTAATAAAAAGTGAAGGGGAAAATTAATTTGCCAATGTGTTTGTCAAAATCTCACCATGAATACTTCTTGGTTTGGAGAGCCTATTCAATATCTCACTATCTTCATGCTTTTCTGACTCTGAAAAAAATTGTAAATCATATTGTATGAACTGATTTTATTTTCTTCACCCTGCAGAAAAAGTGGTTTCTATCCATAGCCTCTAAGTTTCATGATTTATTCCTTTCAGTAGTATACCTAATAAGGCTTTTCCACTAATGATATATCCTTGAAAAATATTTTCAAGTGTAAAATCTTTCCAAAAGATTACTTTTAAATTTTTTTCCCCTCTATCTACTTTACAATAAGAGAAAGACTTGGCATTAAAATGGCCCACTTTATATGCTATTTAAACAAAATGCAAATTGTAAATTAGAGAAAGAATCCGGAGGTGGCAAGTAGAACATAATTCAAATATCCAGCCTACAGTAATAAAATTGAAATATTAATGTAATCAATATATTTGCCTATTGTCTTTAGATTTATTGATTTTTGCCATCAGATTTTGGTTACTGAAACATAAAAACAAGTACAAAATTACATCTTTGTATACATTTTTTTAACTCTTTTTCAAATTGAGAAAAATGACAAAAACATTCAATCAAGGCTTTCCATTTATCAACACAACAAATTCTAGTAATTTTCTCATTTTATGATTTGAAAATCTCAGTAGGAAAACCAGTATTCTCTATCTGAAAGTATCATTCCACTAAAAAGAGTTTGCTTAAACCAACATAGCGTGAAGTAAAGTAACGATTACCATTCATTATATGGAAAAATATTCTGACCCTTCCCAGACCCCCAAAATGGTGGTGATTGTATATTAAGCCGAGTTGTTGGAGGTTTGGTTGGTGAGAGGTACAAGAGACAAGGGTGTAAGAGAGGATGAAGATATGTGCTGCCACTTTAAAAGCCCTCTGCAAAACAAATGCTGAACACTATTACTAATACCCATGAAAGAAGTCATGAGGGGCAAATGCCTATAGGTAATCTGTATTGAATTACCAAAGAACAAACAAAAGAGGATGATAAAACTAACAAACAAAAGTAAACAATGAATCAGAACTTATTTTTCCACATATATGCATATACTTATAAACACACAGGAAACCTCACTTACATTCACTCTGCTCTGCAAATGATGTGAATAAATATTGAAATAACCAACTCGGCCACAATGACAAAAGAGAATAGGCAAAGACACCAAAAGAATCAACTAGTCCAAATATTCATTTCACCCATAATGTTCTGCAGATAATGTGAATAAATATTGAAGTAACAAACTCTGCCACAGTTACAAAACTGAATAGGAAAAGATACCAGAAGAGTCAACCAGTCCAAATGTTCATTCCCTTTGATACTGTTCACTTACTCTTGCATACTTATATACTTCATTAATTTGGCTAAGAAAGTCACTTTTTTCATAACATTCATTCATTCCAATGTTAGAACAGCATTGATTAACAATGTCCAAGTATTACAAATAAAAACAAATAGCAACAAAGAAAATACATATGCTTATTATTATCATCATGCTACAAATGATGTCAGTAAAACAATGTTCAGAGGATGATATGAATAAATATTTCTATATTAGCAAAACTACATCTGTTACTCAAATACTGCAGTTATCTTCATCCTTTATATCCTAAAATGATACAATGAACAAGGTTTTTTTATTCCTTTCATTCACTCATCTTCAGTCAGCAGCTCTGCTCTTATGGCTCTGTGACATGAAAAATTATTTCCTTGCACCTTAGAAGTTGTTTTTTGAATTTGACTATCAATTTTGTGTTGAGAAAAGCTCATTAGAAATGATGATCTGGGATTAATGCAAAGGGAAAAAAAAGTATTGTGTTGACCATGCTCTCTTGACTCATAACCGGTAATTATTTACTTGTATTCATTTTTTTCAAAAGTGGCGAAAGAATTAGCCAACAAGATTCTTATTTTACTTGCAGTCGAACTTCAACTTACACCTGTTAGCAGATACGTCCCCATAAGAGCTTGAAACCTATTAACTGTGAATGATGGGAATTTCACTCATTGTAGTTCTATGCCTCAACTGTGAATGACAAAATTTTCTGTCATGTTATCGTTAGTTTGCGGAAGAGAATTCAGGGTATACGTCATGTCTATTTCTCCAGATAAAAAAGGCAAGAAGAAGGTAAAAGAGTGGCCATTTTGTTAGGTTGAGTTAATGATCAAGAAGAAGAAACAAAATGAATAACATTTCTCTTTGGGAAGGCAAGGGAAAACTATGTACAATATAGGGATTCAGGTAAATATGTATTTGTCATGATATTTTATCTTGTTCAGTACATATATTTCACTTCACCCTATAATGATCGATTAACACCCGAGTCGAGTTGTGTCCATACTTTCAGAATGTAATCCTTAATCCAGAGGTAGCAAACTGATGCATGGCTATATATATATATATATATGTGTGTGTGTGTGTATATATGTATGCATGTAGGGGAGGTAGTAGGTGTTCATTTCTTCCTATATTTCCAAACAGTAGAGAACTTTACAGAAACAAAAGGGTTACTGTTACTTCAAATGCAATTTTTGTGTTGTAATTTGAAATATTGCCAAGATCATCTCCTCTGAGATATAGTCTGAAGTTCTGAAAAGACTAATTGTTATTCACCAAATTGTTTGGTCAGTTATCCTCATCCTTGTTATTTTGAACACCTTTCTTTCCAGATTTTATTTACTCACGATATTTATCTATGATATTATTCTGCTTGTTCCTTCCTGTCTTCTAATGTTACAATTTCAGTTGTAACATACGAGAAAGGTTGGGTTGTTTGATAAGAGGGTAGGAAGAGAGAGGACAAAAAAGAAAGTTACATATTTTATTGAGGGTGCAGCAAGATTTTTGCATACGTAACTTATCCGATTTTGTATAACATTTAGATAAGAAATAGGGACAAGCAATGAAGATTGGTAGGGATAAGGGAGAGAATGAGATACAAGCAAAGGAAAAGAGAATAGGTACGAGACAATGGATAATTGTTGTTGTCAATACCCATGAATCTTCCATAGGTTCAGCAAGTTTATATCATTTATCTATTTATATTGTTTATTTATCTGTTTGTTGTTTATTGATATCATTTATCAAATCATATCATTTATCTCTGTCAATGAAGTTGGAGAAGCATATGTATTTGGTCACATTTTTCCATCCATCCATCCACACAATATCTCCGGACGTATTCCATGGATTTCCATTGAATTTTGTGGAAGGGCCAGCATTAGGTTAGAAAAATATTTTCATTGATAAATTTGGGGGTGGATACAGGAATTTTTTTTTTTTTTTTTTTTAAGTTCTCAATGAATGTCAATGAGATCTTGTTGAAAGGTGAAAAGGGTGGAGTGAATTCAAAGTGTATCCATGTGCAAATACCTTTCCTATGCAATAGTTATGTCAAAATGTCGTGCCTATCCACCAGGTATCCCCATAGGTTTTCCATGAATTCAATGAGATTTTATGAAAGGATGGGCAATAGGCTACAGAAGCTCTAATTAAATTTTAAGGTGAATCCATACACAATTACCCCCCTGACTATGATGTTGGCAGAGGTATGTGCTCTCTGAGTTCTTTCTGGTTTATTTATATCATTTATTATACAGACAAAATTGTCTTGTCTTGAGATTGGGCTACCAATTATTGGATAGTTCAATGGTGTTTGTTGTGTTTGTTTAATATAGTTAGAATCCAGTTCTAGAATTTATGCTGTGCTAATTAACATGGTTGTTTCCTTTATGAGAAACATTAGGTCAGAAAAGAAAAATGTATTTGGAAAATACCTTTATCAAACTGGTCTCAAAATATTACTAATATTCACATGGAAAATACTTATATCAAACTGATCTCAAAATATTACTAATATTCACATGGAAAATACCTATATCAAACTGGTCTCAAAATATTATTAATATTCACATGGAGGTTACTGTCTGTGACATTTTTTTTTTTTTCAAACCAACTTGGTGTATTGGTTTATAATTAAAGGATAATTTCTCTCTTAAAATTG
Source organism: Thysanoteuthis rhombus (assembly GCA_963457665.1). Taxonomy (NCBI): domain Eukaryota; kingdom Metazoa; phylum Mollusca; class Cephalopoda; order Oegopsida; family Thysanoteuthidae; genus Thysanoteuthis; species Thysanoteuthis major. Next base: position 57,062,684 of record OY735209.1, read on the forward strand.
TAAAATAGAAACTGGAGATGTGTCACTCAGACAGCTCCTCTTATAGCATCAGGAATACACACTATCCGCAACCAAGTCAGGGGATATTTTTTTGGCACCTGCCCCTTATATGGAAGTAACCTCGTACTTTGACTAGGTTACCTATGTCTGCATAAATTTCATTTCCAATCTAGAATCATCAATAAAACAGAGAAACAACCAAATAAGTTATACACCTAAGGAAGGCCAAAGAATGATTCCATTGAAAGAGTAATAAAAACAACGATGATAAGGATACTAACCTGAATTACTCATGGAATTGGGTGGACAGTTGTTCTATATTTGTGCTTAATGATCTAAGTAAAAGTTTAAGCATAATTCAGACATATCCTGTGAAATGTTTCATAAGTACACTTGTAAAATCTTTTAAATGTGAGTGTGTAAATATTCTCCACCTCCTGAGTCAATTAAGCCCAGAGGAGACATTAAAATTTATCAAAATAGATGTAGAAGATGGAATCAGGCTTTGTTGAAGTGATAGATATTTTTTTTTTTTTTTCATTGAAGAATGGAAAATGTTATTGCAGTTTTCTTTCTTTATATCTTCTTAATGGTTTTGAATGGAGCGAACAATAGCGATGAAGAAGAGAGGAAATGAAAAATAAAAAATCTCTGAATCCAGTCACTATGGAAACCAAGTAATGATTATGATGACAGTTTAAAATGATGAGCAAAACTTACCTTCTGATCCACAAATCAATAATGCTTTTCTCTATTGCTGTTCCTACATCTTTCCTACAATACTAAGCCATAAACTATCAACATGGTATACCTGTTGATGTGTGGTCTTTGCCCCCCCTGCCACGGAGGTTGAAGCAAAAAAGTCTTTAATCCAGTGAGGTCTTCAATTGAAATATCCTTGGGAAATACAGAATTATTGCAATTTAAAACCATTGAGATATGAAGAATTCTTTTGTTGTATGATGCCAATTTCTCTCTTTGTCTGAAGCAAATTCTGCAGCTGTGGTCATTTGGACTTTTAATTTTGGGTAACAATTATCAGAATTTGCCAAATTAGAAGTAATTTAGGTCAATCTAAAATATGTACTCAACTCAAGCTTTGAAAAAAAAAACCACTGAAGAATTATACTGATAATTGTTGCCAGAATTTTTCTCAAGTAGACAGAATATGCCAAGAATTTTCATCCAAAATCTTTTCCAAAAATAAGATGCTATACTTGAATTCTAGTCTCCCTATATTTGAAGCGATAAGCAAAAAGAAGGTGTTTTTTCAATTTTTTGCTCTAAACCAGTCAGTAACTATATGATGATTTAGTGTACTTATACAAGCTTTCATGGTAAGTTATTTCCTTTTTCATTCATTGGAGTTTGTTCCCATTGAAAGACTTGCTTTCTGTTAATTCAAAATATTTACTGTGGAGGTGATTTCTCTAGATAATCTACAAGGTGTTAATTTTCTGCATGATTTTTCATCCTCAAATTCACAAAGATATATTTTTAAATGAATGTCTTTGTGAGCAAATATTGTTGGGAGAGATTTCTACAGATATAGGACAATAGAGGGCAGGGCCTGTGTGCAGAATCACTCTCCAGTCTGAGCAATGGATTGTTAAGGTGAAGCCAGCTTGCCAAGGGCCAACTCCACCCTTTAAACCAAGGATCAAGGTCCTAAGGTCCAACAAGGTGGCATGGATAGGAGTAGGACCCTAAGATTATTAGCTTGACAGGAGTATCTTTCTCCTGGAAGATTTGAACTAATCATTGGTGTCTGCCTCTCCCTTGTGGGAGTATTCTGGCAGTAAGGCTAACCTTTGGTTGGCCAACAAGACATGAACTAGCTGCAGTTGGTAGATACCAAGCGCACTAGTTTTTTATTATCCCTTTGAAGGTGTATCTGGACAGTACGGCTGTCTTAGGCACAGAACCTCTGTATTGTAAGCTTTTAAGCTCAGATATTTTCAATAGTGCGTCTGCCTGCTCTTTAAAATCCCAAATGCTCCAACATGGATGTGCACTGACTGCAAAGGTTCAATACTCCTCAGAGTAGTAACTTGAGAGTGTAGCTGCTTTGAGTCCAAGTTATACCCCTAAAAAAAGGGTGGAGAGTATTATTCATTTGGTTTCAAGTTGGTATAAGTCTAAACTTCCTCTCCCAGCAAAAACCTCTACCCTACAATCATTTTACTCGGCAGCACTAATGTTTAGCCCAGAAGGAGTCTAGTGAAAAATTAATGCCAATTTTCTTCTGCGTGGACAAAATTATATGGCTTGGAGCACTGGAAAAAACTAACATGCACATATGAAAAAATTGACAATGCTTCTTTCTAAAATTCAGTCTTATTACTACTTGGTATAAATGAGCAACAGAAATAAGATGTAAAAAATACTACTCTGAAATTGATAGTAAATAACAATTATACATCTAATGAAACCAAATAATATCGAAGAAGTTTCCCATAAAGTAAGCTGTATTTGAGTTTCACCATAACTCAAGATAGAATATGAGTGTCAGTGCATGGCACATCTATTCTCTCCAGGGTCTGATTCTAGGATGTCTCTTGCCAATATGATTAAATGCAATTTGAACATCTTATATAATAGACTGAATGATTATAGCCCATTACTTTGGAGCAAAATTAAGATGAGAAAAATCTGCCATCTCTCATTTGTATCAATAGAATTAAATCGCTGTATTGTTTGCAATATCTGTTTGATAGCATTTTAAATGCAAAATGTTCTTGAAATGCCTTTTTCCAAAAGCTGCTTGGTATTTTTAATTTTCATCCAACAGCCTATCCTTCAAATGATGAATTTGATGTTTGTTTTTCCACTTAGACTGTCAGGGTTATGTAAATATGAAGGCTATTTAAAAAAAACAAAAAATACCATGATGCGATTTTGAAGAAAGAAGAAAAAAAACAGCTTTTTATCACTAAATAATTCTTAGTTCATTTTTGTAACCTATTTAGCATGTATCAGCTTCACATCTCTAATATGGTAAATACTGTAAATCTGAAACAATATTTGGTTGAAAATTCTTGTTGATATGAACTTACATTTTATATTAATATTGTCAAGTATTTTTTAAGTTTCAGTTTGGGGGGTTTTGGGGCTCAATGTTTATAAAACTGGGAAAAATGATCTTGAATTTCAGAAAATAGTCCAAGGAGGGACATTTCATTGTTCTTCTCAAAGTCCTGGTGCAAAGCTCACTATTATCTTACATAACACTAAAACTAGTAAATGCCTGTTAGACTTTATTTGAAATTATTTCTTTAAGTCCAATGTAAGTAGAATCTAATATGGCCTATTTTAATTCCAAAATTCATATTATAACTTATAAGGAATTATTTGCACCTTTTAAGATATAAACTATGTAAAATAAGTTTATTTGATGATTCATCAACATCTGGTATTTTGGGTAAAGGTGATGCAGAGTGATGTAGTGAACATAATGACAGAAAACAGAACCATTTATTGTGGGTATAAATACCTGTCCATTTAATTTGATTAGCTTTTTTTGTCTTATCTTGGTTACTCATACCATTTTTTTTTTTTTTTCCCTTGAAGTATTTCATCTGGAATGAAAATATGTAGTTGACTATAATCAGAATTGCACAAGCATAAAAAAATCAAGTGATTTTGTTGCAAGTTTCTAAATCAAATCTGAAAAATTAATTCCGGTTTTTTTATTCATATAAAATGACTCATTTGCGACATTTTAGTTTGGTTGGTTACTTCTAATAAATCATGTGAATTGTTTCTTGTAACAACAACAAAAGAAACAACCCAAGTCTGGTTAGTCACTCAATAGAAACTATCATGTGACAATGGTCTTTTGACAGTATGCAATATTGGGAGTGATCAATGAATAAGATACTTCTAACACCGTTTGTTGAGCAGCGAGCTCAAGAAACTTCTGAATTTTCAAAAAGACTATTGGGTAGGAGTGATTAAAAAAAAAAAAAAAAAAAAAAAAATGAATTCGGACAGGGTCTGGTGAAGTACTCTTGCAAATTTTCAGCCTCTTATGTGTGAATGCATGCATGCATACGTACGTGCAGCAGAATGGAGTGAAAACTGAAGCAACCTGTTTTGACAGTTTTGCTTGACGGCCCCTAATTGATCTAGAAATTCGTTAGTAGAGAATTAAAACTAATTTCCATTGACTACCAAATACTTATATCTATAAAATCTTCTAGAACTTAAACCTTTGGAAGATCACCTTTTATGATGGCATAAGAGAAGTCTTATATAAATAAGATTAACAATTTACCTTCTTTGAATTCCTGAAATATTATAGAGAGAAATTCAAACATTATTTACGTGAATTTTTGATTATCCAAACAAGATTTCAAGGTCCTGTTACTGATTTGGTATGTCTTGCTTTTTTTCTGATCAAATCAGTTATTTGATCAATCAATTCTCCAAACAAAATACTCCCTGGCTGTCTTGTTCAGATAATTGAGGTTTCTCTCTACATGAATATCTAGGGTAGTTTTAGACAAAGGCCACTTTATCCATTAAATGAGAGGGTGAAGATAGCAATAAGAGAAAAATTACTAGGTTGTCAAGAGAATTACTTCAAATAGAAAGTAATACTATACTTCACAGGAGATTTTCTCAAGTAGCTTTCAATGCATGAAGATATAATTGATATAATGACCAACTGATCTTGTCTCCTGGACTTACCTGCTTCTTACACCTCTATTATGGTTCAATAGAGATGTTGTGATCGTGTTTGTTTAGTATATTTAGAATCCAGTTCTGGAATTAATGTTGTGCTAATTAATAAGGTTGTTCCATTCCTGGGAGACACTTATTAAGGTCACAGAAGGAAAATGTATTCTGGAAAATATCTATATCAAACTGGTCTCAAAATGAGACTATTGCTAATATTCACGTGGAGGTTAGTTTCAGTGACTTTTATTTTTTTTATTTTTTTTTTAAACCAACTTTTGTGTGTTGGTTTATCATCAAAAAATAGTTTCCACCTTAAAATTGTCAAAAGCCTGAAAAAATTAGGAAAAAAAACAATAAAATAAGTTTGGGTTTGTTTTTTGTTTTTTTTGTTTTGTTTTTTCTAAATTTCTTTTAGTATACCAGAACTAAAGAGTTTGGTAATATACTAAGAGCATTTATCTTCTTCAGTCATCCATCAAGTAGCCATTTTAAGGCTTGTCAGTTCAAATATTTCTACTCTCTCCTCTCTAAGATTCATTCCTATTTTATACTTAAATGCTGCTACTTGTTCTGTTTTCCCATACAAGAGAATAAACAAGGAATAATTAAGTTGTCCAGATTTCTGAAATAAAGTATTTTTATTACTAATTTCAAATGAGTTTCTTCATTGGACAGCTCTTGAGGATATGGGAAACAAATTTAAATCTCATCTCAGGATACTTCTTTAATTCTAATCCATGCTTCTTATTTATGGTTATAGAATGTAAAATAACCAGTGTTGCAATAAAGAAAATGCAATAAAAATATGATTAAAGATAAGCTAGTGTGAAATAAATTTCAGAGTAGTTTCTTTCAGCTTATTTTTGCTGCTTCTTTCATGCCAAGGATTTAAGATTCAAATCTTGTCAAAGGTTATTGCTTCATTTCTGATCCCTGCTGTTTATTTAATGATTGTAGAATTTGAAATAACATGAGCATTGCAATTTTTTTTAAGCAACAAAAATACGATGAAATAAAAATAATCTCAAATTGCTCGTAAAGAAATGATTATAGAATTGATTGGAGAGCTATTCAAAATTGCTCCAGCTTTCTTGTGTAGAAAAAAAATTCCAATTATTAAATGATCTATATCTAGCCCCATCTAGAATTATTTCTAAATCCCATTCAAAGAAGATAGATCAACTTGAAATTCCCCATCTTGGTTATTAAATCGGCAATTGTTTTAAACCATTACATTTCTAGTTCGAAACATTTGATTATTTAGATATAATTTCATTTTTAAGAAAATTTTCAAGTAAATATTAGAAGCCTTTCAATTTATGATTTTTCCTTCCTATACTTGTTCACATCAAGTCATAATTGAGCTGAAGCTCTGGGGAATATAAATTCTGCACTTGGGAACCTCTCTTTTAGTGAATGAGCAATAAGATTTTGATTTGAAACATTTGCAAGATGAGATTGTTGTTGAAAAAACCAGAAGAGAGTTCAGTCAAAATCTTTAGGCAGCCATGATTTGGAGGCTATGGTGAGAATTGATCCCCAAATCTAAAACTTGCAAGACATTTTGGTGTATCTATTCAAACCATTCCAGATCATAGAGAGATTGGAAAGACCAGAAAACTTGATGTATGGGTTCAATTTGAATGACAAACTAAAATAAGACACATATTCAACATTATGAAATCAATGTTGTTTTTGTATTGACTGTTGTTTACTTTTTCATTATATCAATTTTGATGAAAATAGTTTTGTTTGTAGGTATTTCCTGGTTTTTTATAGTAATCTTTATTATTATTACAGTGACATTGCTCCTGAAGACATGTCCAAGAGATTGTCTCTAGAAATATGGGATTGGGACCGCACTTCTCGCAATGACTTTATGGGATCTTTGTCTTTCGGGATATCTGAGCTGATGAAGAATCCTGTGGAGGGCTGGTTCAAGCTGCTCAATCAGGAAGAGGGAGAGTACTATGGTATACCTGTCCCAGATGAGGTTGTACCTACCATCCAGGAAATGAAGAGTAAATTTGAGGTAAACTTTTCTCTGTTTCTGTATCACCTCAATGTACAAAATTTTTGCCTTATGTAGAGAATGAGAAGTTCTGGAAAAATAAATCTGTAGGTAATCAATGTTTTGGAGAAATAAACATATATTTACAAACCAAAAAGCTAACAGGATATCCCACAAAATTGTATACGCGATTTCTTTGAAAATGGAATATTTGGACACTAGCATTGTACCTGTAACAAAACAACTGGATTGATTATACATGAATCAGCACTTCTACTCAGATCAGTGTATCTGTGCTCTCTGTTTAGGATCAAAAGATCACTTCCTGGCCCTCTGCCTAGGATAAAAAAGTATTACACACACACACACACACAGAAGATAGATAAATAGATAGATATAGATAAAATTTTGGCATTATTCTAGCCTATTGGCTAGTTTAGCAAATGCAATTCTTTGATGCTTACTATTTTTCTTCATTTTTCATTTTCAAACCTTTCCATTATTATTTTGAAATTAACTTTTGATTGCCAAAGTTTTTATTTATTCAAAGAAATAATCTAATAGCATATAATACTTCTGAATCTTAAACTCTTAAATTCATGTACAGTCAGCTACTTTTTTACTTCCCACTCATGCAAGAAAATGGCGGAAATTGTCTGAAAATGAGTGTCTCTTTCGATATCACTTCATCTGTTAATTATCATGTTATTATGAAATTTTCAATTTTGACATGAATGTTTTATGTACTAAGGTTGCTTTTTTTGTATTGATATGTACCAGTATTTTTTGCCTATTTTACTTGGATATTAATTTGCATTAATAAAAGAAGAGTATAATAATACTATGGTCAGGATTTCCAGCTAGTTCTGACAGAAGACCTCAATGGGTCCTTTGGTCATAATGAGTGATGAAAGAACATAGCGTCATGCTAAATCTTCTTTAATGATAATTCTATGTAGAAACAGGATTAAGACATGCATGAAGTTGCATGATTTAATGAAAAATGGTATAAATAAAATGTAGTTATTCAGTTCTGGACAGACTACAATACAGCTATTGTTTAAAATTGCCATCACCCCAGTGGAAAGTTGGACAAAAAATATAAGTAAATGAAAGTGTAAAGTGTCCTTAGGGCTGCACTCTTACAATAAAAAAAAAATTTGAAAATTTTGAAGCTGAGTGAAAATCGTGTTGTTATAGAAGAAAAAAAAAAGTTGTGAGCTAGAATTTTTCAAAATTGTAACCACCATCCCTGCTTAAAAGTCACTGTTGAAGGTACGTCTTTAGTAATAAAATCTGTGTCTTTTGCAGTGATTGGCATAGAAACCTCAAGAAATGTGTAGTATTAATTGAAATGAAACAGCAAATGAACTTCAATTTTAAGTGTTGCAGGAAATTTCCTCTTTACCAAATGACGAGTATGAAGAAAGATTGTGAACACGATATCAAAACAATGCTCTGTGAACAGTGGTTATGTTCAGAGAGCATTGTTATGAAATGATGTTTTGATTCTGCTTTGAAAAGTACTTTTTTATTAATTCATGTAGAAACACATTCTTTAGGTGAAAAATTTATCGCAAGTTTTAATAGATCTATTGTCCTCTCTCCAATTGAAAGAACCTCACCTCTAAATTAGGTTTTTATTTAAAAAAAAAAATGTTCATAATTCCTCTAGCAAACACATTTAGTATTGTAAATAGAAAAAAAAAAACATTTGCTGAGCGTGGTTTTGAAAACTTCAGTTCTCTCCAGTCACTCATTTGTAAAAAAAAGATTCTCTTTTTCTTTTCCATTTCAAAATCATTTGAGATGCAATCCATGTCACATGTGTCATTTTTAGATGGTCATAAAATATGTTAATTCAGTCTTTATTGTAAACACAGCATCTCCTAAAAGTAGACTAAGAAGGCTTCAAATAGGAAAATATTTGACACTGGAGGATATGCAGGAGGTGAAAATTAATCATTATTGATTTCGCTTAAAAGGGTTAAAACAAATGAGCTCATTTGCATATGGTCATCTTAGTATAGGTAGATAATTTTGATAGAAACTATATGTTACTGTGGGAACCACTGACCGTCTCTTCCAAAAGAAAAGCGCAAGAACACTTCATCCAAACAATCTCTTTGGGAATTGCTGGTGACCCTTTCTGAAAGAAAAACACACAAAAGACACATAAAACCATTAAAAAAAAATACTTCAGGAAAAACACTTTTATGTTTAATGGTACATAGGCAGGGCTCTACCAGAAAATATGTAATGATCATTGATTTCAGAGTTCCTGGTCCCTTGACTGAATATTTAAAAGGTGCTCATATTTTGATGCAATATTGAGTGATGCATGAATAAGCAACTGAAACAGTTATCAGTGGTCTATGAATTTGAGAGTTAATAACTATGTAAGAACGAGATATCTGAACCTTAATAGTACAAGATGTATTCTATGCGGTTCTTAGTTTCCATTATTAAACTTTCTAGATTTATTCAGTTACACTGTATTCACAATTGACAGTAGCAGCCATTTTAGCTGTTATAGCTCGGATAGATAATGAAGATAAAGCATCATTTCTTTCTCTATTTGCTGAGTTTGTTTTTTTCCCTGCAGGGTGGCATTCTATAGACAGGCTTATATATTAGAAATTTCTTTGTTTACCACATTGTCATGATAGTAAGATTACCATATTCAGACTTGTGACGAGACAATGTTGAGAGGACATTAGGTTTATGCCTCTCCCACCCTGTTCCTACCAGGCAAAAAGCATCATAAAAATTTGCTACGTCTATTTTTCTATTAAACATAATGTTAACAGAGATGTTATTAAATTGCGGCAATTGTATTCATGAAATCTTTATGAAAATTTAATATTAAACAATGATTTGAAAACCTGATTTTTATTGCATAATTTCACTTCACATCAATTCAATGATTCTAAAACTTTTTTTATTCCCTCACAGAAACAACAAATATCTGATGGTAACTTACCCTCTTTTCTGAATGATCAGAACATGAGCAAACAGGATATTGTTCGAGCAAGCGATTTCAACTTCTTGACTGTGCTGGGTAAAGGCAGTTTTGGAAAGGTATTTTTTGATATATTATCTTTATAATTGTTAAATTTCTTCTGTGACTTACCACTTGGCTTTCATTATTTCCTTCATATCTAGAGAGAATATATGGTCGCAACTCCAGTCTTCTCTCTCCTGCTTCCTGCCTCCATCTTCCTCCCCCTCCTTCATATTTGAAGATTAAAAACTTTAATGTCTCATGGAAATCAGAACATATTGTCATAAATTCATGAAAAATGAATTGGAAATTAGTGATACTACTCCATTCATTGAGAATGGAAGACTGAAAATGTCTGAAAGCCAACTTCTGGGTACAGCAGCATTTTATCCTTGTTGGCTTTCTGGTGGCATCCATCATTCTAACTAGTAGATTCCAGGAAAAGGTTACATGGAAAATAGGCACCAATGTTCTTCTAGGGAAGAGCAACAGTCAATACATCTTGACATGTGTTGTCAAAATCCCACTAGTCCTGAAAGGAATGGTATACAACCAATGCATCCTCGCGATAGTCACCTATGGAGCTGAAACATGGAATCTTATGGAAAAATTGACCTTCCAACTGAGAACCATGCAACATGCACATGAGAGAATCATACTCAACATCACATGGACAGATCATAAGACAGCAAGATATATTAAAGAAAAAACAGGAGTCTGAAATATAGAAACCATTAGAAAACTTTAATGGCAATGGGCTTGACATGTTGCAAGAATTGCAGACCACAGCTGGACATCTCGACTCATAACTTGGATCCCCATATCATATGCAAAATTTTAGCCAACAGAAATAAGATGGTATGATGAGCTAGATGTGTCCAGAAAGTACTGGCTCCGTGATACCTAAGATAGAGAGGTCTGGCAAATCTGGCAAAAGTTATTTTCTTTAATTTACTCACTTTTATTATACACCGTGGTTAGTTATTCGAAAAGTTAGCAAAACTTTTATGTACAAGTTTTTATAGATCAATCTAATGCATGAGGCAGGTTTTCCATTCTTGTCAATAATGACAAATAACTTCTTAGAGGATATGTATCTCTCTCCTAATCCTAAAAATTAAACTGCTCTGTCGAGAAACTTTTAATGAAAAATCTTTCAGGAATGAAGTTGGCCTCCAAAAATTGTTGAAAAGAAATCAGTTGATTTAATGATTTAGAAAAATCTTGAAATGAATAAAAAAAACTACACTTGTTATCTCTAAATTTAGATTATTTTGGTTACAATTTTAAATGCAAATTACTATCTAACATCTAAAATTGCAACCAAAATAATCTAAATTTTGATATAACAAGCATAATTTTCTATATATTTCAAGTTTTCTCTGAGTCCAGTCAATCATTAAATCCACTGATTTTCTTTGAATCAATCCTTGTCGTATATATCATAAATACATGTTATAAATCTTTTTAACCTTCCGTCCTTTCTGATTTTTTTAGGTTGTTCTAGCTGAGCGTAAAGGTACAGATGAGCTTTATGCCGTCAAGATCCTTAAGAAAGATGTTATCATCCAAGATGATGATGTTGAATGCACCATGATTGAGAAGAGAGTCCTTGCTCTTTCTAACAAACCTCCATTTCTTGTCCAGCTACACTCCTGTTTCCAAACTATGGTAAGCATCTTTCTCTGATATTTGAGGCTGATCGCTGGGTTTTCCCCACAGCTAATTCCCAGTTGCCAGATGTCCCCAGTGGCTAATTGCCAATCGCCAGTAGGTCCACTGGTGAATTCTTAATTGCTGGATGTCCCTGCAGGTAGTTCCTAATTGGTAGACGAGCCTCTTCATAACTCCAATTCTTTTCGGAGTACGTGACATGCTATCAATTAATCCATTAGTTGTATTTTCAGATGTGCATTTTGGTGTTTTTTATAAGTTATATTTTACCGAAATGTAGTGGTTAAAAAGACTAGTCTCATAAACCATTACTACAATTTGATCCTCATACTTGTGGCCTTTTGGCAGACTGAGCTAAGTTTCTAAATTTCTTTCTAAATATTATTAGTTAAAAAAAAAATCTCAAGATTTGATCATCATATTGAGAAATAGGCAATAATAGCATATTTTTGGTGTTTGGCAGATTTAAATGCTGCATCCCGGTTTACAATTGTACCAAAACACTTGCTGCAACACCCTGCCTTTGGGATTGTTTAAACTACTTAATTTTTAAGAAAAGATTTTAGTGTACAAGTTGAAGCTACAGCCTGCTATGTCAATTCAAAATATATACTTATACTTATTCACAACTTCCTGAATATTTAATATTTTAAAATTCAATTGAAAATTTTCAAAAATTTACCTTTTTCAGGATAGATTGTATTTTGTAATGGAGTATGTTAATGGTGGAGACTTAATGTACCGGATTCAACAAGAAGGGAAATTCAAAGAGCCAGTAGCTGTGTAAGTATTTTTGGTTGTATGACATTTTTGATACCCTGTAACATACACTTTAAATAGTAGATATCATTATTAGCAGAGTTTGAATTTCTGTAATGGCTACTTTTACAGCTTTTTTTTTTATATATGGGAATATGTTGTTTGAATGTGTTTTTAGCCAAATTGCTTCTTTCTTCATCATGAAATTTTTTTTTCTACTTTAAAATTATTAGCTTTTACAATAACCTTAACATAAAACTCAGTATGACTCCAAGAGTTTTTCTTGGTTGAATAGCATAAATTATCAACTGCGAAGTAGTTGGAAGATGAATTAGTAGCAAATTTTACTTTATTCTTATTAATCACCAAATATTAAAAGGATTAACTTTTTCTTTGTATTAAATCAATCATGTAAGAATATATATATATATATATATATATATATATATATAAAAATCACAAACTGCGTTGTATAAAGGGATGCATGTACCAGTATAATAAATGGCTTTGAGTCACTTATAGAGCTGAAACATGGAACCTAACCAAGAGACAGATCCCAAAATTGGGAACCATGCAACATGCATTTATGCTCAACCTCACATGGAGAGACCATAAGACAGCACAATACATTCAGGAGAAGACAGGAGTCGGGACATCATAGAATCCATTAAAAATCTCAAATGGCAGAGGGCTGGCTATGTTGCAAGAATGGCAGACAACCAATAGACATCACGACTCACGACATGGATCCCCAGAGATCACACTCGAACTGAGGCCGGCAGAATATTGGATGGGGAGATGAGCAAGACAAATTCAGCAAGTACTCGCTCCATGACCCCCACAATAGAGAAGTGTGGCAAATCCTGGGGAAGGTTTATGTCCAACGACGGGTGTTAAAAGACTGGTGATGATGAATAATTTGTTTCAATCTATATCATGGGACATAAACTGCACTACATTAGGAAAATCCTTTACCAATATTATTAATGTCTATGATTTGTTCTAATATATATATATATATATATATATTTGTGAAATACATTTGATTATTTTATGCGGGGGATGCAGAGCACACTTTAACTATTTTACTTATATAAAATCCATATTAGAAAACCCTGAGTTAAGTTTGTTTCATCCAGTCCTTTGGTATTATACTATAACTTCCCATACATTTTGATCTTTCTATAATGAAGCAGGATGTAAACTCTGGCAACAATGTCAATATTCAACAGTTGGAAATGCATCATGCACATAAGTGATTCTCAAACGGGAGGCACTTGGCTCACAGGAGAGGGAATATCCTAAGGGGAGAAATTCTAGCTAGGGATAGAACGAATAATGGAACGATGCGCAGGACACATAGCAAGAAGGAGGGACAACAAATGGAGCAAAATGTTAACCAATTGGTGTCCCTGGGACAGTTAATGTATTAGGAAAAGACCAGACATAAGATGAAGAGATGAGATTAAAACGTTCGCCAGTTAGACATGGCGGAGATTAGCACAAGCATGCTCATCACGGAAGATGATGGGAAAGGCTGTTGCCTGGCAGTGGACTGATGATAATGGTGAAAAAGCTACGAGATGACGATTTAGAATGTTGGAGGAATTGAGATATTTGAGATTGCTAGGTAAGGAATATGACTGAGGAATCTAAGAACCAGTAGTGTAAACAATCAAGGCTGTGTCTTCTAAGTGAAAATTTTGATAGGTGTTTTATTATTTTCTGTAAATCTACCAGACCTTGCAATTATGCATGGATTTCAACCTAACAGAACTATTACCTATGTATTTGTTTGAGAGTCAATTGAAGACTTCTATTTTTACTGCTAGTGCAATGTTACCTCCTGCCTCTTCTGTTCGGCAGGGGGTGAGGGAATATAAATGGTCGACAGTTGAGTGATGTCTGGAATGCTTGATTTGGCGAGTCAAGTAAAAGTCGCGGATGATAGACACTTGAAGACAGGAGTTTAGACTTGAGTGAGAAAAAAAAATTTGTTACAATAACAATTGGATCCAAATATGAAAAATACGTTTTGTCCAGACCACACCAAGAACAATTCATTACAACTTTGTTACTTCCTAACATTTTGAGACCAAAAGGACACTAAGGTCCCTTATATAATAGTATTGATTGACTCCCATCAACTTTTTTTGCCTAAAAATTCAGTCTTGAAATCTTTTCTGATTCACAGTATGTCAGTTTAGGATTACACCTGTTAATTATTTACTTGTTGAAATTTTCTTTAATATTTATTGAATCAAAACTTTTTTTGACCATTTAAGACTAGTGCTTCATCTCAATTTTAGTTGCTTTTAATACCAACTGTATACACAATCATTCTCATCAGTGAACAGTGCAGATCAGAAATGAAGCAAAATCTCTCAACTAAGTACAACTCAAACTTGCATCCTTTTGCCTGAAGAAGCATATTTTATAAACATGACAGCTGCTGGTACCAATTAAGCTACGAGAGCCCTACCACCTGGCAAAAGATCAAATCTAATTATGTAAACACTGTATTTGATGATATTGTTTTTATGTACACTAGTATTGTTAATTCAAAATAATATTATTAAAACCATTTTATTTTTCAGGTTCTATGCAGCAGAAATCGCTATAGGCCTTTTTTATCTTCATCACCAAGGCATAATATACAGGTGAGTGAGCAATTTTGAACAAATTCATTCGTCACTTATACAATCTTAGCTCTTGGTAGGTGGAGATTAGGTCATATTTTCAGTTATTATAATCTACATATTTACTAGTTAGATTTTGTGAAAAGAAAATAGTGAACTGGTTTCTGTGACAGAATCTACTGTTCCAAAGGGGGGGTAAATTTTTCATAAAAAAAATCATTACATCTAAGTGGAAGAGTCCATTGTTGGAGGCAGAAATTTTTTTTTTTTTAAATCATTAGGGAAGTGAAGATCTACTGCTATTTTACCCATAGTATATGTGAGAAATGGATTCATGCCTTTCTCAGTGGTATTTATCTGAAGTGAACACAAATTGTCCCAGCCTGAGTTTGAACTCTTTTTGCTGAGGCCATTGTCAGTGGTGCCACCTCATACCTCAAATAATTACAGTAGAGAAAAGAGGGTGCATGTGACATAACAATTACCAGCATGGAAACTAGAATAGGTGAATCGGGTATGTTATTATACACACTCCAAATTGCTGCTATGCAAACAAAGCAAGGTGGAGCTGAAGTTGTGGAGTTTGACCTCCAACCCTGCTAATAGGCCAAGATTAAAGGCTTCAGAATTGCATCTTATGGACAAAGCAGGCAAAAAATTTGAATGTAAAAGAGTAACTTCAAAAAGGTAATTCTATTATTTATTTTATGAGTGCAATTCTCATTTTTGAATATAGTCAAACCCTGTTTTTAGCAATTGCAAATTAGTTAAAACCCCTGTTTTAGCAAAATTTTGCTGACATCACAACTCACATGGATCCCCAGAAATTATGGGGAACTGTAGCCGGCAAAAAAAAAGATGGCGTCTAACTAGATAAGTTCAGAAAGTATTGTCTCCATGACACCCATGATAGAGAAGTCTTGCAAATCTGAGGGAAGGTCTATATTCAATGATGTGTGCTAAAAGGCTGATGATGATTTTTTTTTCATCTCCTTCCTGTTGCTTTTTCAATTTTATTTGCCTGTCCCACTGTGACATCACCTATCCCATGAGACCATGAAGGCTTCAAGGGGCATCTTTTAGATAAGCCATGGAACTATATTCTTTTCTTCTTCATTAATTCTTTGGCTAATTTTAAGGTTTCAGGGGTGAAGTTATGAAATATCATTTGAATATCTTTAGTTTATATTTCAAATCTGTTTTGATGCTTTACTTCGTTTTATTGTTCAAATTTTATGATTCCTCCCCCATATACACACTTTTTTCATTTACACCACAGATTGCATAACCATTGTATCAAATTGGTCATATAAAATGAACTAGTGATGTCTCAGACTTCACTCAACGTAGTCTGAAATGATTTGAGATCCAAAGACACAACAGACACAATATTTGCTGGCATATAAGATGCACCTATAAATCTTAAAAAATATCTATCCTGATATTATGCAGAATCCGATACACTATTATTGAGACAAGAGGGCTGTTTTCCAAAGCTCAAAATGAACATTTACGGGGCTTGGTTGAGTTACAGTGAGAGGTAATCACTTAAATACCTTTGTAAGCCATGCATCTTGTAGGCCAGTAAGTACAGTAATTTTGATTTAATCTGTAATTTGAAATGCTTTTTTTGTTTCAGAGGATTTCTTCTTTTATCTTGTGTGATGGGAACTTACTAATTTCTCTCTCTTTTTCAATCCTAAACTCTTTAGAGATTTAAAACTTGACAACGTGATGCTGAATGCTGAAGGACATATCAAAATAGCAGATTTTGGAATGTGTAAAGAAGGAATTCTAGGGGACAAGACAACCCGAACATTTTGTGGTACTCCTGATTATATAGCACCAGAGGTAAATTTTCAGGGTTGGATTCTTTTTTATTATTTGTTTACTCATATGTTGTCAGTAGTGGAGGATACTTAATAAGCTTAGTCTGACCCAAGACTACAATAGAGGGGCAGCCAGGGAAAATAAAACTCAATGAATATGGTCTGAAAGGCTCCTTGGCACACACACCAACGATAGGAATTGTGATTCTCGTGTATCCTATACAGGTTTGTAAAAAGCAAGAAAAAACTAGTTCTGGGTCCTTTGTTATCTGTACAACACTCATTGCACTTTGTTCCTTCAGTTTTGCTGATTCAATTTCACTTGTTGTGTGTCAACTCTTCATGCCACTATTTGTTACTATGGAAGTGCAGAAAAGCTACTTAATGCTATTAAGAAGTATGTTGCTGAAAATTCAGATTATTGGTGAGGTACTCCACTGAGGAATTGATGGCAGCAGGTTTTCATCTCTTCGCTGCAAACCTCCGACGTAATTTTGTTGACTCCAAAGGAGGAGTCACTACACAAAAAAACGGTACAGATGTAAGGATTATCAAAATGAAAGAATAAGTTGCAATGAGTAACTTACATATAATAAAGAAGTACCTAATTTTGTTGTCATGGGTCTTGCCTTTTCTCTGTGTCTCTTTCAAACCATGTTGAGGCAGATGATATAGGATTGTGGTATGATTGGAGCCGAAGACAATTTGATTGTCATTCTCTTTCAACAGAACAAATTTGAATCTGTATTTGACGCAAGTATCAACGTCAAATCAATTTAGTTGACATAACTTTCATTCCTGAGGTGGGGCTCAGGGAGCATGCAGCTGATTTGTTTATTAAATAAATCCAAGATTAATCTGCTATTGATCATAAAAGGCTTCTATTTTTTTATTTTTTTTGTTTTCTTTCAAGACCTTACAATCATAAGAAAATTAGACCGAAATAATGTTTACTATTACTAATTTTTGACTAGTATTTTCTTTCATCTCAATTTTAGTTGCTTTTCATCGCAACTACTCAGGCCATCAGTCTTCGGCAGTGAGTAAACAGCATGGATCAGAAATGAAGGATAAGCTCTTGGTGAGACTCGAACTCACATCCCTTCTGCTTTAAGGAAGCCTGGTTATACATACCAGCTGCTCTCACTGATTGAGCTTCGAGAACCCTAAAATCCTACCTTTAAACCTACCTTTCATTTTCCCCTCAATCTCTCTGCACCATATTTGTTATTGTTTTTACACTATTAGTATTAGTCACAGCAATATTATCTTGATTTTATTTAGATGAAGCATTGTCAACCATTACTAATCTTTGAATAGTATTTTCTTTCATTTGAACTTTAGTTGCTTTTTATTGCAACTTCTGAGGCTGTCAGTCTACAGCAGTTAGTTCACTGTTCACTGATTTCTGTATATGCAAACCTATAAAATGCCACTCATTCTTATGTGTTAGCAGTATATCTTGAGCTCAGGTGTCAGTCAGTCATTCATAATACCAGCTCATTGAAGATTAATATTTGAGCAGTTTATCATTATTCTATCTTAATTTTTGGTGGAACAGATGGAAGGTTCAACTCATGTGCCAGTAAATATGGATGGTACTTGTCAGCAATGCAGAGACTGTATGAAGTGGATGGAAGATTATCATCTTCTTGCTTGATGAAATTATCCCTGGCCGATTGAGCAAGTAATAGGTGCACCATAGAAGAGTTACAGTCTCCTTAAAAAGAAACCTCATCTCTTGTGTAATCCAACTAGTACCAGTGGACAACAGAGGCTGCTAACAATGAGTAAAAGTCTTTCAGGCAACCTCCCCTTCCAAAGCAGAGCAAGATCAAAGGAGAAAAGGTAGTGCTGTAAAAATGGAGTTCCCTCCAGTTGCCAGACCTTCTCCTGCAACTGCTATGGAAAACCCTGCCAACATTAATCTTGCTGGCCATATGTAGATCTTCAATGGATATGGAAAACTCTCCTAAATCTTTTTTGTGAAGTCTAGCCATGATGTCTGAGTATGCCTTCTATTCTTTATCGTTCAGGACTAATGCAGCAATAAAGGGAAAATATATGCTCATATATAATGAGAAAGGTTCAAGACTCGCTTTTGATCATAAATACACAGACATAATTCAACTAATTTACAAAAAATTTCACATCTATTGGCAGTAGCAATGTTTTCCAAATTGAAAACAATGTTAATTCAATTGGAAATGGGATTTTAGTCAAAAATGACATTTCCTCAACCTGAGATTATATGTACTATCAGTGTCAAAGATATCTCATCAGCCACTCCAGGAAAAATTTCTGGAAAGATATCTTAGCTGCCAGTTCCAAGTGTTGAAAGGTTGTCTATTAATTGAGCAATTTGCAAATGTTATGTATGACCTTAATTTTTTAATTATAAACATCAAGTAGATACTTGTTAGATTAAACAAATTGAATAATTTTGAATCATGTTTTTTTTGTTTTGTTTTTTATCCTTGTTATTATTTTTGCTATTAAATTAAGTCCAATATTTTCAAGGTGCTAATTTGACTGCTTATAACCTCCTCACTTCTGAACCATAAGGTGTGGATTTTTTTTTTACTGGCAGGGAAGAGTTGTTTTTCTTCACCACTACTTCTATTAAACAAAGCACAATATTCTTAAAGTTATGACTGCTTAATATCTTTTCTATAATCCCAAGTTGTACTTTATTATACTGCAGTTCATTCAAATTACTTTCTTTATTTTGGTACTTATAGTCACCCATCATATCCAGTAATGTCCTCGGAAGTTTATATTAATGCGATTTACCCCTAGCATGGACTGTGGATTGAGAGGACAAGCCCTGTGGATTGAATGAAGGGTTTAGTTCAGAATTCCGAGAATGTTACCAAATTCAATAGGCCCCACTTGATGTATGTAAAGCTTTAAACTGTTTTATGACCAAAAGAATCCTTAGTCTTAATAAGAATTTTTTTTTCTTCATATCAAATTATCACTGAAATAGAAATTTTTTTCTAAATGATTACTTTCAATAGAT
Organism: Thysanoteuthis rhombus; assembly: GCA_963457665.1. Taxonomy (NCBI): domain Eukaryota; kingdom Metazoa; phylum Mollusca; class Cephalopoda; order Oegopsida; family Thysanoteuthidae; genus Thysanoteuthis; species Thysanoteuthis major. The sequence continues at coordinate 57,082,305 of OY735209.1, forward strand.
ATCAATGCGAGATATTCATTTTCTCCTTTCATACCTCAATTATGTGAGGAATATAATGTTTCTCTTTTTTTTCTTCCATCCAGATTGTATTATATCAACCTTATGGCAAATCTGTTGATTGGTGGGCTTATGGTGTTCTATTGTACGAAATGTTGGCTGGGCAGGTAAGTTAAACATGACTAAATTCTCTGTTACTGAAATGCTAGATTAGTTTTTTGTTTTTTGGCTTTGTCTTTTTTTTTTTTTTTTTGTCCCTTTGGTATGTGTGTCATTAAGAAATCAACTTTGAATTTATTTCTTCCCTTTATATCAAATACGTAATCATTCCCCAAGTTTTTAGTAATACTGGGGGGGGGGATTTTTCTACGTCTGGAAATTCCTAAAATTGATAGACATCAAAATGTTGATCTTTTTCAGTTTTTGCAGTCCCCCCCCCCCCAAATAGAAAGACAGATGGATGGAAATCAGATAGCATTTGATTTTTTTAAATTGGTTTAATACCTCTTTCTTTACACGGTTAAAAAAAGTAATTAAGGTTGAAAGGGGGGTTGATAATGTAAAAAAGTGGGTTAAAAAAAGAGCTTGATATTGAAGAAGTAAAAGATAATTCCTCTCAAAAGTGAAAACACGTTTTCTCTTCAATTTTTGATCACAAAAAATGAAAAACTTTCCTCTCGATTTTGGTTCCTAAAAATGAAAATTATCTTCCCTGAATTTTGACTCTTGAAAGTGAAAAAGGATCCTCATTCAATTTTGACTCGTAAAACTGAAGAAAAAAGTACCATCCCAATTTTTTCCGTAAAAAATTGAAAAAAACCTTCTCTCTGATTTTGACTCTTGAATGTAAAAAAAAATTTCCTTGGTTTCCAACCCCCAAAATTGAAAAAATTACATTCGGCTTTAACCCTTAAAATTGGGGGAAAAATCCACCTCGATTTAAACCCCTAAAAGTGAAAAAAATTAGCTCTTGATTTTGACACCTGAAAAAAAAAATTTCCCCTTTGATCGACAGAGTGACAAAAAAGGTTCCCCCTTCAATTTTGATAGTGAAAAATGAAAGTTCCCCTTAAATTTTGTCTTCCAAAATTATTAAAAAAGAAATCTTCCCCTGATTTTGACCCTTAAAAGTGAGAAAAAATCTTCCCCCTCAATTTTGACCCCTAAAAGTAAAAAATTATTTATATATTAGAGGTGAAAAGAAAAAATTTCCTCTGGAATTTGATCCCTTAAAATGATGGATATTTCCTCTCCATTTTGACCCTTAAAATAGAAAAAAAAACTCCTTCCTCAATTTTGACACCCTAAAAGTGCAAAATGAAAGTTCTGCTTAAATTTTTGCCCCAGGATATTGTAAAAAGATCTTCCCCTTGATTTAGTCCACAATTTGGAGAAAATAGATCACAACATCTACCTAGGACAACAAGTCTCCATGAAGTCATCCAAAAAAGAAATCAAGCAAAGAATCACACCAGGCTCAACTCTCAAAAGCAGGAAAATCCCACAAGTTCTAAAAAGAAGGGTATACAACCAATGCATCCTACTGATAGTCACCTATGGAGCAGAAATAGGAACCTAACCAAAAGATTGACCCTAAAACTGAAAAGCATGCAACATGCACATGAGAGGATTGTGCTCAACCTCATATTGAGAGATAAGACAGCACAGTATATCAAGGAAAAGGCTGGTGTCCGAGAGATCATAAAAACTGTTAGAAAATCCAAATGGTAATGGGCTGGACATGTTACAAGAATGTCAGACAATCACTGGACATCACAACTCACAACGTGTATCCCCAGAGATATGTGAAATTGTGACCAACAGAAAGTAAGATGGCATTGCGAGTAGATAAATTCAGGAAGTACTGGCTCTACAATGCCTATGATAGAGAAGTCTGACAAATCTTGGGGAGGTTCTATGTCCAACGACAGACACTAACTGTGATGAAGATGAAAAATGCCCCAGCCTCAATCAATTATGACCCGTAAAAGTGAGAAAAAATATTCCCCTTATTTGGACTTCTAAAAGTGAAAAATGAAAGTTCCTTTCTTATATTCTATATAATCTCTGCTCCTCACATTTTGTGTTTTGGAAAAACATACCTTAACCATAAAATATTCAAAAACACACCAATCAGAACTGCACTATTTAACCAATGAACATTGCCATATGAGGTTCATTAAAAAGTGTGTTAGCTTCTTAATGAAGAATGCAATTTTAAATCACATTTAGATTTTGAGAATTGATTTGAAAATATAGAATTTAAAAAAATGTTTTTTTTTGTTACAATATTAAGCAAGAGATCATTTTCATTAGATGAATTATCATATAAATAGACTTCACCTGAATATAACACTCCTGAAAACATGTATGGCTAAGGGGTTCAAAAACTGATTTGCTTAAAACATTACCTGGTGGTCAAATTCCTACCCTCATAAAATTTCATGGGTTGAGTAGTTGGGCAGTAAGAGAGTAAATATGGACAGACTGACAGTTTAGGCAAATTATGATTAGATGCTTCTGCAACTAATTTTGTGAGTTTATCAGCAGTCTTGTCTCTCATTTACATATAAGTTTCTTTCATCTATTCCATGAGGATAGTGTTTGTAAGAGGTCATTCATATGACAAATATGATTGCTACCATGTAGATAGAGATCTCTTTTTTGTGAAACTTTTTCCAATATTGAATGATCATAACTTGTTCTTTGAATTATTCCCCATCATAACTTGTTTGAATTATTCCCCATTGATTACTATACTTTGGTATAAAATAACATATCAGATAATATTGTTTTAACAAAAGTTTTCTCAAGCAAAGATTGCTTCCTTGCACTGCATGCAAATGGTCCACTAAGACTCCTCAGTCTGTTTAGCTCTCACATAGGCTTTCCCATATTAAAATGATGAAAATATCTTCTGATCTGAATTTTCCATGCTTCTTGATTACCTCAGGTCACACTTCTTGGTACTGACCTCCTTATTGTTAGAAAATCTACATCCGACTGAAATACCTACATTAAATAAGTCAAACAACCGAAGAATCTAAATATGTCATTATTATTTCAAATTTTTATGACTACTTATTACCTCCATCTTGCTTTTTAATTGCAACAGATTTCCCTCCTGCTGAGAGTAAATAGCGATTGGATTCTGTTGTGTATTAGAAATCAATTAATCTACTAAACAAATGTTCGACTTCCTTACAAAATGTCTCAGTATATTTTCCAGATAAGAACAAGGCTCAGTGCGTAGAATATGAAATACATGGCCTGAAAACAGGCTTAGTGAGGCTCAGACTGAGTTTCTTTTGGTTAGATTGTAGGGGTGTGCTTGAGTTCTCTATCATTTGTTTGTTTGTTTTTTTATTGATGACCGGAAAGATATTTTCTTTTGAATTTTTTTCTTCAAGTCAATGTGATATCAAAACCATGAGACTTGTTTTTGTTTCTGCTTTATTTCATCGATTTGCTGGAATCATTATAAATTTTTTTTAAGAATTGCCAAGATCTGTTTGAGTTAACTAGGATTTGGTATTAGGGTATTTTATTTAAAGTTGGTTAAATTTGAAAAAAAGTAAAAATGCATTTTTCTAAGGTTTGGCATTTCTCACATCTACACGAGTTTTTGTTGAAATTATTTCAAATTATTCTTAACAACTACTAACCCAAATTTTCAGTAAATGCTGAGAAAACTGCAACAATTCATTCGATTTTTTTTTTGTTTCTTTATTGGCAATAGAGTTCAAGGGAGGTAACTCAAGTTTCGAATTCGGATATATGAACAGAAGCATGAGTATCTTTGTAATAGAGAAATTCAGATAAAAAAATATACAACCCCAGGCATTCTTATGTATGTTCATCTACATAGGTACAAACACTTAGGTCTTGTTTATCAGTTGAAAGTCTTCCATGAGTTATTAGAGGCCTTGATGCATTAGAAAATGTAGATCATCAGAGTACCATGTTGGGTCCTTCATGGCATTTCTTTGAACTCTGAAGTTACTTAATGGTGATCTAAATATTACTCAATGTTGTCCTCTATTATGGATTGGAAGTTAAGTACTGAAAAATCTTTCTGTACAAAAACATGCCTATAATTTTCTCCCCAAAATACCCTTATGAAATAAGGTGTTAATAAAAATTAAAAACTGGACAAGACTTTTTATCTCTGATTGTACATAACTTTGGATAGAACAGATGTTCTCACAAATACAAAATAAGGATAAACAGCACAGAAAATGCTAAGCCCTCTATTTCTTTTGTAGGCATCAGCTACTTGCTAAATATGATCCTAAAATAATTTATCTACTGCTTTCAGTCAAATCATGTAGAGAATTATTTTCATCAAATAGATATTTCATGATTTGGGCAGCTTGTGCTGTGATGTCTTCAACATTATTTAATGTTATTTTGATTAGGTTTTCTGAGGTGTTGTTTTATAGTAGTTAATTGAAGTTTTTAAAATCATTCTGCATTGTAAGGGAGATAACCAACATAATTTAGCTACAGGAGACAATCAAAATGCAGCAATCATTTGATAGATTGCTTCTCTTGTATCATTTTTATGCTGTTTGCTGTTTCATGATACCAGCCTTCTTATACGTGGGGGTTGAATACATTCGTAATTTTTCAGTTTATCGTAATATCTGGTGACCCTCATCATCATCAGTCTTTTAACGTCCGTTGTTGGACATAGACCTTCTCCAGGATTTGCCACACTTTTCTATCATGGGCGTCACGGAGCCAGTACTTCCTGAACTTGTCTAGCTCATCTCTTCATCTAATATTCTGCCGGCCTCGGTTGCGCATGTGTGGTGACCCTCACTGGAGATCAAATGATGGCAAACCCCTCCAAATAGTCCAGGTCTCTCATCAATATTTTTGCTATTGTCTGAATCGTTTTGATTCTCCCACTCTTTTGCGAGCCTCTTGGAACCAATCCATACACTCAAAAATTGATGCGTTCAACAGTCACCTTAACGTCCATTATATTATTCTCTCCTTTCAAATTTATACACGTATTTGATTTGATATAAAAATTTTCTAGAGTTTTGGGGTAAGAAAAATACATATCAGTCTAGTTGGCAGGTTAATCAGTTCATGTTAGCTTTGAGAATTTTTTTTTAAAATACCTCATTTTTTAAAGCAAAAGAAAGTTATACTTTATCTCATTCGTTTCCTCTATAGGTTAATGCTCCTACCTCCAAACTTTAATGATGATTTTTTTTTTTAATTCTTAACAAAAGGTTATGGTTTTTATATAAATTCTCCCTTACTTCTTCTAATATAGATATGTAATGTCAATATCATCTACCAAAGTTAGTTTCATAAATGGTGACAGGAAAACAGTATTGTTTGCAATGCAATATAATAATAATCTTAAAATGGATTTTAGATTTAAAAAAAACGACACCTGTTCATCTTTAGATAAAGACGTCATTCTGTCTTCCTTTCTATGATAGTGTGCCAGTGAACATAATCAAGATGACTGGTAATAGGACATTGCATTGATGTCATTCACCCTTAAGAGTATTAGCTTGATACTAGTGATATTAAGTATCTAGAATTTGAACTGTTCTCTGATTTTGCCTTCGGATATGAACCTTTAAAAAAGATTGAGACAATACAGGTACACCACCAATATTGTGGTAACTGATGGGCTTGCACCTTTTTTTTTATTCTCGAAAAAATTGAACTCTTGATTTTTGTGGTTCTTGTATTAGTTCACTGAGTTGACACTGATAAGGTTGCATGTGCAGCCATTTCATAATTTTCTATATTGTGGTGGTTGTTACTGCTATGTAAATTTTGTTAAATTCTTAGCCTAATTTGCTCTTATTTAATCTCAGAATGGCTTTCAAGCAAACCGGCGGTGTAAGTAGTTAAGATCACAAATACAAACACAAATCCATATCAATGCAAGAGAAGATAGAAGTGTTCAGAAAACTTGACCATGCTTTTTCATACAAAAACTGTATGAGATGTATGCTGTTGGCTATCAATTATATATATACATGTGTATATATATATATATATATATATATACATATACATATATATATATATATATATATATATATATATATATATATATACATATACATATATATATATATATATATATATATATATATATATATATATATATACATATACATATATATATATATATATATACATATACATATATATATATATATATATATATACATATACATATATATATATATATATATACATATATATATATATATATATATATATATAGATATATAGATAGATATAGATATATATAGAGAGAGAGAGAGATAGATAGATAGATATAGATAGATATAGATATATATATATATATATATAGATAGATAGATAGATAGATATAGATAGATATAGATATATATATATATATAGAGAGAGAGAGAGAGAGATAGATAGATATATATATTTGCATTTGATTGACTAATATACCTTTCATTTATTAATGGACTGTATCATTTTCATTAATGTATTGCATTTAACTACTCAATTCATGTTTAAAACAGTCCTAATACTTTGAAGATGCGATATGTGCATAATTAGTCGGTCAGATGAATCATTATTATATGACCTCTATTAGTCCAACAAAATGGATAATCCAACCTGGTCCTGAAATCAAGGATGCCACAAAATAATTTGTTTCCCTGTATTTGTTAGATTGTCATATCCAATGAGTTATTGTGATTGCTATCATTGACTTGCAAGACCATTCCAAACAACAGACACAAAATAACAAACACAAGTTAAGAGTAACAAGCTCAGATTTCCTAAAAGCTAATCCTAGGGAGGTGAAGCAAGCCATCAAGCAAACAAAAGAAGTAAAGGCCCATTGACCAGATAACATCACCATTGACCTTGATAACATACCGAAGGTCTATCACAGTCCTACTACTGGGAAGATATAATTTTTGAGATATGTCCAAGTTGACTACCAGGTTAGTTGGCTGCATTTATGAAAAAAGCCCTCCCTAACCCCCAAAATTATACGTGGGGAATTAGGGTATATATATATATATATATATATATATATGGCTTAAAGACTAAATGTAGAATATTAATACTTCAACAAACATTATGATATAAGACATTACATTTTAAACTTCTGGGGCATTTATTTCAGTGTGTAAAAAGTATGCAAATTACATAAACACACTCACATCTTAGGAACATATTTACATAACATATAGTAACTTTAGTATTTATAATGAATGACTAAAATTGCAAAACATTTTCAAATTCATGATTTTAAACAGGTATATCACTATAGTTACGTGTGCACTATTACTTCTGTGCTTCAAAATCATCTTTTGCATTTAAATGCCTTCAAGAACATGATATTTCTTCTTTTTTTTTTCAAACAACACAGTAAGCGTTCATGAGAATGTATGAAAATAAAAGAATTTTCTTCACAAAAGACAATCCCTGAAAATGCAGTTTGGAAATAAATGGAAAATAAATTTTTATTAAATTCCTCAAGATCCAAACAACTTCACACTTGACACTGTATTCCCTTGTATGCTGACTAATATATCTGGTGAATATCGGCTTTGTACAATTGAAAGTTGTCAAGTAATAGCTGATCATGTGCACAGATTTCATCAATTGTAGTGAAATGCATCATTTATTCACGAAGCATGTAATATTTTCATTGTAATATTGACTTTTAAGTATAAAACAATAAAAAAAATAATGAACTAGAGTTGAGTGTGTATGTATGTTTATATATATGAGTACATATATATATGTATATATATGTATAAATATTGAATGAAAAGTTACAGTCTAGTTTTGCATTATAGTTACATAAGTAGCCCCCCCCTTGAAACTTTTAGAAATGCCTTTTCTCTCAAAACTTCCAATTTCTAAAGAGATTTGAGTTTAATTTCTTTAGAAATATAACAAAAATAGGAATTTTGAAAGTTCTGTTTTTTTTTTTTGTTTTTTTTTAAAACTTGTGGAGTATGATGCGGAATATTCCAGAAACTTACCTGTATTTTGCTCCAATATTTCAAGTTTTATCAACTCAGAAATTCAAAAATGTATTAAGATACTGATTGAATATTTTAAAGAATTTAAAGGTAATATTAGATATCTTTATAATGACTATTTATCACGTTCAGTAACCCCTTCTTATAACAAATCTCGGCTTTAATGAAAAATGTGAACCACAGCAAACTTTCTTATTTACTGAACTAACTTGGGTAAATGCTGCAAACACATCATCATCATCGTCGTCGTCAGACATAGACCTTCCTCAGGATTCTCCCCACTTCTCTATCAAGTGCATCGCAGAGCGAATACTTTCTGGATTTATCTAGTTTTGTTTCTCCATCTTGTATTCTGCCAGCCTCTCTTACGCATGTGATCACTGGAGATCCATGTTGTAAGTCATGATGTCCATCAATTGTCTATTCTTGCAACATAACCAGCCCATTGCCATTTGAGTTTTTGAATGGATCTTATGATGTCTTGGACTCCTGTTTTCTCCTAGACACATTTTGCTGTTTAATGATTCTTTCATGCGCACGTTGTATGCTTCACAGTTTGACGGTTAATCATATTGCATCGACTCTGTCGTTCCTGAGTTTATATTCTTTTAGGGTCATGATTCTCAGTTTGCGGGTCAGTATCTCGGTTAGATTCCATATTTCAGCTCTATCGTTGACTATCGGGAGGATGCATTGGTTGGATACCCTTCTTTTTTAGGACTAATAGGATCTAATTGTTTTTGATGGTTGGGCCTGCCCGCCGAAAGTTTACCATCCTAGAATGACTCTTCACTGGGTTTCTCCTTTGGAGAATTTCATGGAGATCCGTTGTCCCAGGTAGATGTTGTGGTCTACTTTCTCCAGTTCTGCTTTTTTAATTTAGATTGTTGTCTTCTTATTTCCGACGTGATTCTTGCACATGACCTTTGTTTTGCTGAAGTTCAAAGAATCTCGGCTACTTACACCTTATTCATGCATATATAAGATATTTCACAATATTACCAATAATGTCCTATGCTCAGATTTCATCATCCACAAAACAATGAATTACTAATCAAAGTATTAAACCTCATATAACTCTTTAAATGCCTTGAATTTTTACTTTTGCTTTCTGTTAATGTCATATTTTATTTATCATTATTTTAAGATTTAAAGATAAGACATTTTTTCCAAAGAAAATCCCTCACTTCTATGGTTCTATTTTCAGCCACCTTTTGATGGAGAAGACGAGGAGGAGTTGTTCACCTCGATCACTGACCACAATGTCTCTTATCCAAAGTCTATGTCACGAGAAGCTGTGTCCATTTGTAAAGGGGTAAGTATTTTGTTAAAATTGCAATGTGTGTCCTGCACTGGCAGCAATAGGCTAGCGCAAGAAAAAGGATTGCCCAAGGTCCCAGTAGTCTTACCCAGGCTCACAAAATTTAATTTTGATGTCATATTATTACCTATACAAAAACCTAGCTCGGCCTGATACAAAACACTGCCACTGGTGTCCTGTAGTTTCTCTGGTATTCTTTCGTGAGTATGATGTGATCTTGGATAGTGCAATTTTATTCATTTGACCAATTTATTAATCGATCTTCAGTTCATTAAGACTACAGGATGATAAGAAATATATGCAAATAATTAATAATTAAGTATAGATGGGATTCACTCAGATTTCAAAACCAGAACCAGTACTGTAAAAATCCTATGCACCATAAAGTAATTCATGGATACAATTGGTGAAGTGTCTTTCTCATTGTAGCTGCTTATTCACAAAAATTTTCGGTGAAAATTAAATTATTAAGCAGAAAGGCTCATCCATTCCCTGGTCCAGTTTATTACAGAAATTTCAAATAAAAACAATAAGTTCTTCATTTACTGCTTCCAGTCTTCAAGACCACTCATTACTTACCAGAAACTTTTTTATTATATGAGGTTGACTCAGTGTTTAGAAATGGCAAAAAGATTGTCCAATCCTAGAAAATGATTGCAGAAGTATCTGCTTGTATTCTTCTCTACTTGACATTTGAATATGGATTTGAGCAAATTACATTAATGTTTGCTTTCCTTTGGAGATAAAATTTTCATCAAGCTTTCTTTTTGTTTCAGTTATTGACAAAGAATCCTTCAAAGCGTCTGGGCTGCACTAATAATGGGGAACGAGAGATTAAAGAACATGCTTTCTTCCGACGCATCGATTGGGCCAAGGTAGAGAGTCAAGATATGCAACCTCCTTATAAGCCTAAAATTGTAAGTATCTCTATTTCAGGACTCTCACATTGTCTTCAGTACTCTTTCAGAATGCTGCTACATTTTCTGTGAAGTTTTCTTTCCCTTTTTTTCTTCAAATTCAACTTTCTTTGAGAAAAACAATCTTTTTTTTTTGTCGAGGATCATAGTTTTAGGTTGTTCATGATTTATTAGCTTTTAATCAAACCAGATAAGAATAAGTTCTACCAATGTTTCCAGGTTGAAGTTGGAATATATTGAATTGGTTATGGAATCCAAATGACGTGTTAGGGGAGGGTTGACAGTATTGTACAGTTGTAGTTATATTTGCATCATACATCCTTTATCATTTTTTTTCAAATCTATCAATTTGATCATTAGTAACCTGATGGGAATAAGATATGATTTATTTTAATAAAATTTAGGTATCACATTTCATTTTTTTTAGTTTGCTCCCATATTAAACATTTTATTCAAAACAAATTTCCTCGAATATTAGATTTTGTAACTTTAAGTTTGAAAAATAGAATTTATAAAGTTATTCAGTTTTAGAACTTTTTCTTTTATTTTTCTCCAATGTCTTTGCTGATCCATTCTCTGTCTTTTGGTAAAAAAATTGTCCTAAGCAAAATTTGTTATTAGCTTAGTTAAATGATTCTGTTAGTTGGCAAGAAGACAATAAGACAAAATGATCAAGGCTGCAGACTGTAAGCTAATCTCACTTAATAGCAGACCCTGCTCTGAACAATTTCACTTGAATAATTCTAGAGAATGGCTCAGATGAAACATTGTGAGAAGGCTTGATGAGGTATAGCTATATTAAAATAAATATAAACTTTATTATTAACAATTCCTCTGATAAAAAAACAGCTTTGAAATTTTGCTGTCTCTCAAGATTTATGGTTTGAAGCCTACAATAAGCTCTAACTCTCAACCTTTCAATCAAATGTATGTCATTACAAAAACTGATTGGGGGCAGGGGGCACTTTTAGCTCCTGTTTTGACTGATTTGAGCCTACTTCCTTACAATTGGAAGACTAAGATATTCAACAAATTGCTCCTTTTTTTGTAATAAGACATTCTTGTTTCTACCCCCACTTCCCCTAAGTATAGAAATGTTGAGCTTCTATTGTGGTCAAATGGTGGTTAGCAAGCAAGTCCATCTGAATGGTTCAATCTTTGTTGAATGCTCCATAATAGGAGACCCTTAGCTGAATAAACTGAGGTATAGTAATTTATGATGTGCAACTATTCATCAGGGAGGTGCACAGTGACATAACAAACACAGAAAACAGGCTCAAGTTTTGGCCAAGGCTGCTTACGTTCACTTCACATTAATGCCCCTGAAAAAGGCATGAATTGACTTCTCTCCTCAACTATTGGTAATTATCAGGGCAGTTGGAGCCCATAAGCCCTGTAAGGTAGTCCTTTAGGTAAAGTGTCCATCATTTGCATTGCAGAACTATTACCTTCTGAACTTGTCTCGTTCATCACACCATCTCATTTTTTGCTAATCACAAATTTGCATATGATCACTGGAGATCCTCATGAGTTGTGATGTCCACTGGTTGTCTGCTGTTCTTGTAACATGACCAGCCCATTGCCATTTAAGTTTTCTAATGATTTCTATATCTCTTACTCCTGTATACTGTACTATCTTGTGATCTCTCCATGTGATGTTGAGCATGATTCTCTCCTGTGCACATTGCATTATTTTTGGTGAAGTTCCATGTTTCAGCTCCATGAGCTACTATCAGGAGGATGCATTGGTTGTATATTGAATTGTAGGAATCAAGAACCAGTGGCAGACTCAAATAAAAATTGCACTCACTATGTGGAGTTTTACATATGTTGCCTCCATTATTAAATGGCCAGAAAAGTGATTAATGGTTCTGTATAGTTTTTTTTCCTATACTACAGTCTTCTAACTGCTCTGTATTAAGTACTGCAGATATATATGATATACATATTTGAAACCTTTTGACTTCACTCTTTAATTAAAATACATCGAGTGTTTTCCCTTTGAAATTCATTACTAAAGTTTAATAAGCAGTTAGATTTTTATTTTTCTTCAAAAAAAAATCTCTATATTATGTGACTTAAAAAATGTCACAATACATTATGCCCTTTATCAAAAAGATCATTCAAAAATAAGTGTTAAAAATCAGTGATTGGTAATTTTTATGTAGAAAAAATAATCTTGAAACAAATATCAGTCAATTATTTATGCAGAAATTTTATGAAAAAATGACTTATTTACTTTAATTGCTGCAGATATATCAAATTTCAAGGCTAGAGTTTATGTTCCTGAAATTTGGAAACGGGGAGATATTCTGGTCATTTTTTTCTCTTCTTAATCCTGCATTCTCCAAAATACAGTAACAAACAATTTTTTATCAGATTTTTTTAGTTTTACAGAATGTATAAGAGAATTGAAAATTTGTTTAAAGCTGATAGAATGTTAGGTCTTGGTTTTTTCCCTAATTTTGAAAAATAAAAATTCAGTAATTTGATGAATATTCTTTTTCAATTTATTTTAAATCTTTCATTTTTTTAACCTTTCATTTTCTACTGTTCTTGCTAAATTATAATTGTAAAATTGATTTTGATTTTTCTCTTTATTGGTTCAGGATTTAATTCACTGTCAATTATTCGTCTACTTTTATACCTTGAATGTAATTTTACAATCTGTTGATTATGTTAATGCTGCTCATGTTTGTTTTTATTTTGAATATTAATGTCTGCTTCCTTTTTTTTTTGTGTGTGTGTGTGTGTATTTTTTTGTGGCTTTTAATTTGTGCTTTACAATTTTCTTTTGGTTTTTATTTGATTTTTCTATATATGGTGTGATTCCTTCTAATTTATTTGCCTTCCATAAAATAGCTATTTTTGTATGCATCCAATGAAAGCTTTGCATTTTATGTTGATGATATTCATATGACAATATAAAAAAAGATTCTTCTAATGCTACACATTTGCAAAAAAAATTGATATTGACAAAATGTTTTCAACTCCAACATATGTAACTCTTGTCCAATTGGTTCTATCATTCATTATAAGAAGTTTTTAAGATGATGGGATTCTGTTAAAATATAAAATTTTGAAAGAAACAATATATTTGAATAGTTTCAAAGATTTATTGGTTATAAGGTATGACTAATGTTACTTTAGTGATTTCAATCTTGTTAAAGCTCCTGGTGTATCGGGTGTTTCAAAATGGATGCATCTTTTTGACGACTTGTATTCAAACTTTTAAATCTAAAAATTGTTTTTAAAGACACAAACTGCTGGAAGATTACAAAATGATGTTAATTACACTTACATTTTAACTTTGTAATAGATGTTGATAGTGATTTCTTTCAACATAGATGCAGGTTCATACTTGTTTCATAACATAAACATTTCATTACATTGAAAAATGACATAGCAGACACAACATGAATTAATGGGTACTCAAATGAGGCCAGTACATGATGCAATCATTTCAACTGCTAAATATTGTTGTCTTTGAGTACAGTGTCGTCGCATGACTAATATTGTAGCGTAAGATTTACATGCGCATAAATTCTGCCTCAAGGTTGTATCCTTTATGAAACCCCCTATAAATCAAGCTAAGTACATCAACTTTCATTGGATGCCCATAGCCCCCCCCCCTTTCCTAATTCAATTTTATGTTGGCTTTACTGACCTTGCTTTGCTCTGCTATTGTTTGCTCTCCTATGTGTTGTTAGATATTAGAGATACCAATTATCACCATGAAAGGAACTTTAATTTTGCATTGGGCACTAATTGCTTTCGAAGTTGAATCATTACTCAACTATCATTCCATAAGGTAAATAACATTTCCCAATCAAATACTTATTTCATGGATATTTTCCTTCTGACTGCAATCATTCAAATCTTACTCAATAGCCATTCCTTGGTTCCTCTGGCCACCTGATTTTATTTACATTTATTTGTAGTATTATTAATAGTACTACTTTTTTGAATTTCTTAATAAAAGTATTTCAATTGAACAACCATAGTCATCAAAAGTGTCCCTTTTTTATATGTGCATGTTTGTGTGTTCCAGCACTCCTGACCATACTGTTTTGTCTACAGACTTGAAAATTGTCATCGGTACTCTACTAAACACTTTTAAAAAAAATTTCTAATTCTTTGAAAAAATTTTTTTTTGATCTCATTTTAACTTAGATGTTACTAGACGCGTTTTTTTTTTTGTTTTGTCATATTTATTCTTTGGTGGGATTTTTTCACATAACTTCAAATTTCGATCCTACTGTTGTTCAATTATAGACTATGATAGCAAGTAATCAATGATTTTTCAACTAGTATTTCTTTCATCTTAATTTTCGTTGCTTTTTATTGCAACTCTGCCATACTATGGCCATTAGTAAGCAAGATGGATTGGAAGTAGGCCTCCTAAAGGAAAGGGAAGCAAGTTCTATTCTGGCCAGAGGCTTGTTCTTCATTTCTAATCCATTGCTGATCATCGTTTTCATAAAGACAGGAGATATTTTTGGTAAAAACTTTCATACATGGGCATCTGATACGTACTAACAATTCAAAATCTAGTTAATGGCAAAAATCATTATTTATCATTTTTTCCTTTCTTGAATTTTTTAAAGTTTTGATTTTTTTTTTTTTTTTCTCCTCCTATGTTCAATGCTAATTATTCTAAAATTTCAAAACTAAATATTATTCTAAAGGCAGTGTTTTTAACAATAACTGGAAAAGTTTATATACTGCTACCATAATTATATTTAACACTAATCAAGGTATAATCTTACATGTTCAGTAACCTAATTTAGTTGCATTTATTGACTCAAACAGAAAAGATGATTTCATATTAATACCTTCATCCAGAAGAGTTTCATTAATTTTTTATGCTAAAAGTAGCTCTCAGAAATATTCTAAAAACAAAGACAAAGACAAAAATGTTTTTACCTCAACAGCACTGCAATGACTTTGTTATATCTGGACACCATTTTCTTATTTCTTAGTCCATTATTGCTGAATATTTACAGTTATTATGAATTCAACGAGATAAAAAAATTAGAATGTCTTTACTTCAACCTTGTCCATTGTCACTTTATACCACATATTGCAAGATTTTTTTTTGAAGACTTCTATTAATATGAATTTACAAGTTTATCACAGGTGAGTGTTCATGACTGGAGCTTCTCCTCTCCTCGAACCAAAATGAATAAAAAAGAATCTTACTCACTATTTAGTGTTTAATTCATTACGAAATTTAATACACAAGATTTCTTTTTTTTTGATTTTCACACTTGGAACACAGGAATTTGATTTGCTCTGTGCTGTAGAACTAATAAACTATTGGAATGCAAATTCGAATATAGGTCTCAAATGCTTTTATAGCTCAAAAAATAAAAAATGAGAATGTTATTTTTAAGAAGAGATGAGTTTTGAAAACTTTCCAGACTTCTGCTAGACTATTTGAAACTTAACCCTTTCTAGATCGAATTAATTCAAAATTCTACGAGTTTTAAGATAATTCTAATTCAATTTCTGAGTTATCTACCCAAGTTAACCCTGCTATACCATATGTATTGTGATAAGATTATGCTGAAAGGCATTTTTACTTGCAGATATCTGGTTTTGGTTGTTTCCATGGAAATCAAACAAAATAAAATAGCTGAAAAATGCAAAATGTATTGTGAATATAACTGTATAGGATGAAGTTGCCATGATTTCTAGCCAGAATCATGTAATAATAACTTTAATGGACTCTGATAAAAGAAGAATTTATCCTGCTTCCAACTTATCATCAGTTAAGAATGGCCTACGCTATCCCTCCCAACCCTGAATTTAGATTCAGTTGTAAACTAATATAAGTTTGGCCAGCAAGATCTGGCTGGTCCTGTCTTAAAAGGTTTAATGAGATTTGTAAATCTGTTTGAAATATCTCGTGAAACATTTACATATTTGCTCATCTCCAGTCTTCAGTGTTTGTCTTCTGCTTTCTTCAATGTGTAGATTTAGATGATTATGTTCAACTCCTTATTCCCAGTTTGTCTACTTGAAATGTTGCTTTGATTCTCCAATAGTTAATGATAGTCCCACTCTTTGTTTACTGTGCCTTTTTATTCTTTTGCTCTAGTCTCTTTTATTTCTATTTTTGGCAACTGCTTGGTAAGTGCTTGCCAATATTGACTTCAGTTTTTGTCTGCTAAGAACTGCTTTACACAAATTGTCAATTGTTCACTTTTTTAAAATCCAGAATTTCTTTCAAACGTTCTTGTTTTATCTTTTTTTTAATTTCTTTTTGTTTGTCACTTCTGCTATCAAAGGGGAAGGAAAGTTATTAGTTGATAATGTGTATTTTTTTTAATGTATATATATATATTTTCTCTCAGACAAATATTGTGTGCATATTAATTTTTACCAAAAAATCTCCAGGATCTTTGTAAAGACTAGCTCAAAATGAAACCAATTTTTTTTGTGTACCACATAATTGATAGACTCTGGTGATGAAATTATTTTTCAAATATTCTTAAAGATTAAGGAACCTTTTTATTCTTCCTTTTTACAAGCAATTTCTATCAATGCAATATTCTGAAAATTTTGCTGAATCTTGTGTACATTCCAATAATTCTAAAATGTCTTTATTCAGTTCAATATTTCCATTAATGTTTTCACTAGAAAGTTTGCTAGTGTTTTGGTCCGGCTTTCTCATTCAAAAAGGCAGGCCTTTGGTCAACTTCAATATTGTTCATTACTCAATTATTCATAAAATCTATTTCATCTACAAACTTTGAATTCAACATTCTCATGACATCCATCTACTTTGAAAGTATTCTTCAAGTCATCGGCACTATGGCTAATGTTTTGCTGGGTCTCTCAAATATATGAAAAAAATTTTTTTCATCTTTGCTTTTAATTTCTTATGGTATTTTCTCTTTGTAAAATCAACCTCCTCACTAAATTGAATCTTCTCTTTGATATTTTATTGTCCTCTTTGGAAAAATCCACTCGGGTTTGAGGGAAAATCTGCATATAGACTTCACTGTCTATGGTCCTCCTGCTTCGGCAATCTCTCCCTACAATCTTCACTCACGAAGCCAAGCCATTCAAATTTCCAATCTTCACTCAAATTATTTATTCTAGCATTTGCTGGAAATTCTGTCACACTTTCCTCACCCCAAATAAGCATTAGGCTTTTCAAAAATTAATGGTTGTGAATGCTATATTGTTTTTTTTGGGGGGGGGGGTTCCTATAAAAATCCAAGCTTGTATTTCTCCCTTTTTAAATACAAATATTTTATGACCTATGAAAATGTCAGTGTCCCAAAATCATGTTCCTAAACATCCCTATAAAAAAAATAAATAAAATTTAAAAACAAATTAAAAGAATTTTTTAAAAATCGAATTATTTCTATTGCTTATTTTATTTCATCTCTGCTGTCTTCCTATTCATCAAAAAGCATGTTAAATTTGTCATCTGAAGCCCACCATGGCTGGTCAGTAAGCTTGATCTCAATTCACTCCTTTGTTTACATCATAATCATTTGCAAATAGGAAAAAATAAGGGGAAGTATTCTATAATATGGAGAAATCAGATCATCATAATATTTGGTTGAGCATGAATACAGATATCACACTATTATTAAGTTGCAAATTGGACTAGAAGTTATTCTCCAGGTTAGGGCAATTTATTGAAACTATGCCTACAAAATAAAAACTTCCATAATACCAAACTGATTCTTGCTACTATTCTAGTATGTAAGACCAGAAACCATGACATGAATACAGAAATACCTTGAATAACACATTCGTTTATGTAGTATGGTTGAGGTATTACTGTATGAATTAATGTCCTCATCATTTAGCCTATCATTGGTCATGAACCTTCCCCAGATCTCTGATTATCAGGAGGATGCATTGGTTGCATACCCTTCTTTTTAGATTTAATGGGGTTTATTTGTTCTTGATGGCTGAGCTTGCTTGATTCTTCACTTGATTTATTCTTTTTTTGAGGATTTCATGGTGATCTGCCGTCCTGGGTAGATGTAATGGTCATTTTTCTCCAGTTGTTTGTTTTTGGCATGTTTGTTGTACGTGACCTTTGTTTTGCTGAACTTCATGTGACAGCCAACATTCCTGCTTTCTTCATTCAGTTTGTCTAGCATTAGTTGGAGGGCCTGGAGGTTCTCTGCTGCAAAGAACAACGTTGTCTGCAACTCTTAGGTTACTTGGGTATTTGCCATCTATTCTGATTCCTTTATTTTCCCAGTCTAGTTTTCGAAATATCATCTCGAGATAGGCTATAAAGAGTTTGGGTGAGCTAGTATCACCTTGACTTACCCGTTTTTGAAGCTGGAAGGGCTCAGTCTACATGTAGCCGGAAAAATGTATCTGAGTTTAGATACATTAAATAATAATGAAAACTTGAGGAGTGAGGAAATTTTTGGAATGAATTAATCATACTAATCAAGGTATGCCTGTAGTTCTGTTTATAGAATTATTCACTGTCATTCAAAAGACTTTGTAATTAGAAATTATTTTGGTTTTACTGTGCACTACTATGCTTGATACATTTACTTTGCACATTCTGCACACTTTCAACAGTATTTTGCAATGCAATTGCAATTTGTGAAAATTTCTATAGTGAGGAATAAAGATAGATTTGCTTGGCAAATGAACAGTTTATCATTTTTCACTATCTAAATCCATTGGCCTTGCATGGAAGACCTTTTTTTTTTTCTTTTCTTCTTTTCACAATTTCTATAGCATCTAGTTTATATGCAATTTAATGGACTTACATGGATTTGCTAAACCTCCTGGCACAGCTTTCTCCCTTCAAATCAGTGCGAGTTAAAACTATATCATGCTGGATTGATTTAGGCAAGGAATTTCTGTACAGCAAAAAGAATTGGGATTGCCTTTTCAATTGACACACACTGGAAATAATAGAGAAATTATGCTGCCAAATAAGTCTTTCTCCTCCAAATCCTAATAAAAGCCTGATAGACGAAAATTGGGCATATTATGCTGCTTGTCTGTATGTATGACTGTTATGCTTTTCTACCTAGGATCAATATTGTATCTTTTGAGCTGGATTCAGTGACACTTTCAGATTATGAAACCTACTTGATATTAGGCAGGAATGAATTGGGAAAAGTTAGGGAGAAGAGGAGAAAGAAGGTGTAAGGTAGGCAGTAAGAAAGCTAGAAAAAATATCAAGAGACAATAAGTGATTGAAAGAAATTTCAATGGAAAGGCTTAAAAATTATGATACATTGAAATTTTTTATGGAGAGTTAGCATAAAAGAAATATAAGAAAGGATGCAGTGGAAAATATTTGTGCATCCCTTATCTTTTTTTTATATACAAAATCCATGTTTGTTTAATGTTTATATAAAAACAAGGATTGGCTATGAAGATTACAAGGGATAAGGGAGAGAATGAGAAGATACAAAGAGAGAGAGAACTGCAATGGCATGAGATAATGGATAATCTCAGTTATCAACTCTCATGGAATTTCCACAGGTCAAGGTAGTTGTTTTAAATGTTACTCCTGGGAATGAGTATTAATCAGAATATAAGTTGCAACATAATCTGATCTGTTGAAGGCAACAAAACACCAACTGTGTGTATGAAATACCTGGGAGGTTATAACAACTGGTCCATGACCTTTTGCCAATGTGTTGGGAACAGTTCCAAGTGTCCAAATTATTCAGGACATGACCATAAATGTCAGGTTTCATAGGTTCTACAATTCTAGAGCAAGGTCTTGGTATCATTATTGTTACTAGTCCATGACACATTGCTTCACTGATGGTTGTCATAAATATACAACAGGGTGGACTGATGGCTGCTGCTGATACTATGTGTGATAGACATGCTAGAAAGTTTAGTGGTTTAATTAGATGGATAGGGTAGGAAAGAAAGTTTCGTAGTTTAATAAGACTAGGAAGGGAGAGAAAAGAAAAGTTAGTTTAACAAGAGAAGCTGCTGATGACTGCTACTGAAACTATAAGAAAGGCAGATACAGCTCTTATATGCTTGATTTAAAATTCTGGATAATTGGAAAAAACTTGACTCTACATGGAAAAGGTTGAGGTAAACAGAAGGTGTTTATTTCATGATCATTATTGAGTTATGTATATAAATGAATAAATAGATAAAATCAGAATAGATTTAATGAGGCTGTTATCAAGAAACTCTACTAGAGTTGCTCAGAATATGTATGATTATCCTGAGATGTATATATGTGTCTGAGAGAGATCTTATAGATAAAACCAATAATGCTATTCAAAAGTCTATGTATCCAGTACAGCTGACAAGGATTTTTGAACGAATTGTTATTCATTGTAGGATAAAATGAAAATTTCTTTATTCTTATTTGCAAATAATAAGTTATAATACAGGATCACAAGTGTAAAGGAACTGCACAAATATAATTTTTATAACAACATATACCAAATTCACAACAACCAACATCTACCAATATATCAAGAAGCAGCATTGCTCCTCTTCCTATAATTGTAAGTTCCTCGTTGATAATACAAAGATATTGTGCAGTTGTAACAGTAAAAAAAAAGACTATAAATTTTGGAGGCCATCTTCGTCAAAGCCAGGCAGCCAACCATTAACAAAAATTTCTTATGAGTTGGAAGCTGACATTTAGAAATACGTCTAGACAGAAGTTACAGTCTCAACACAGGACACACCTTACATATATAAACTATATAAGTCAACATTAATGCTATATTTTGACTCTTACAATCGTCAGATTTTAAAATCTGATCTTTATAATGACCAGCAATGAACAATTCAATGAACTTTGAGAAGGATGACATCTACTTTTGCTCCAAGTTATTTTTAGCCAATTCCATTGTAGTTATCCTTTATTTCTGTGTTAAACAAGTAGGTTTTTTTGAAGGGCATGATCTTTGGAGCCTTGATTAACAACCAAAAACCTTGATTAAAACCAGAAGTAGACTTTCTGATCATTTCCAACCATAAATCATAAATGTGTACAAGAGCTGTCAAGATTTGACTGATGTTTTTTACTGTATTTTATTTTCATATTTGACTAAATTCCATGAATACTTTCAAACTAACAGAAATGATTTTGCCGTGTTTGATCATTTCTGATTTGCTTCCACACGTACAGATTCAAACGAAAACTGCTAATAATTTTGCCTGTAGTAAGATTCATAATCATTGCCAGACCAGACCTCCGATGTTGACTGACAAGATGAATTTTCATCAGTATACCGTTACAATAAGTATATATGAGGTCTCCCTGGAAAATATCCAGCCAATTTCAATATCATGAAAAACTATTTTCTATGTCAGTTTTATTATTTGTAGGGAAATGAAAGCAGTATGGCCAATTGAGATTTTATTTTTTGTTTTGTTTCCTCAAATTTGTGAGTCCAGTGTTGACAATATTTAGACTTTTTGTGTTCATGATTTAAGGACCAGTCTTAACAATTTGGATTTTTTTTTTCCCTTTCCTTTCCAAATTTGAGAGTGGCTTCCAGAACTGAAAAATCATATCTTGGCAACACAGAATAGAAGTGCAAGAGTGACAATGCATTAGGTTTTTTTATGGTAAAGCATAGATTATAAAGACTTGGGAAATAAATTTGTCTAATGACTATTTCAAAATACGACCTGCCACTTGGAATGGAAGTGTCATTAATCAGGAGTACCTGAGTGTGTGTATATATATATATATATATATATATATATATATGAGAGAGAGAAAAATGAATACACTCATAGCTGAAGCATCTTAAAATCTATAAAAAGTAAATTATATCAGAACTTGAAAGCTTTATTTTAGGTAATAGGTGGAAGTAACTTTTTTTCAGTAGTGAAATTTGAACACCTAACAGTAAGGAGATTTTCTTACTAATTTTTGTTTTTATTTTTCTAATCAAGTATTCCTGTGTTGAGTCAGCAATTTTGTATGTTTATTTACCATTAATTCCTTTCTTTTTGTCCACAGTTTTGTCTACCTTTCCTTGCCTATTAAAAATACAAAAGCATTTTGTCAATGTTTCAACATGGGCTCTGGCATGTTACTGGTGTACCTTCCAACATTTCTGCCACACAAGCTTTTCTAACCCTGACTGACACTTAAGTACTAAAACTACCTTCACTACTAATATAAGATGGATAACCTGCTTCCTTTTAAAAAAAAAAACTTTTTCTATATCTATGCTGCCATAACTTACACCTGGTACGACTGCTTTAAGCACAATTAATGCCTTATTCCCACTGTACCGACCCAAGTTATTGTTTACTTGTAAGTTATTCAAAGTGCGTCTCTCTCTGGTGGCATTTCACAACAAAGTTGTTCATCATGCATTTGTACTATTCCTGAGACAATAATTTTTTTTTTCCAAAGAAAGTCAAATTACATTCGTTTTTTGTTGTTGTTTTTTTTTGTTTTGTTTTTTGGGGGTCTTATTTTTCCAAGGTCAAATTACATATGAATTTATGGCTTAGGTAAACATTTTAACTTAATGTAAACACATTGAATGAATTACGTCATATATGATTATCCTGAAATAAGTAATTTCAAGGAAACTGTTTTGCACTGTCTCAAGCACTCTTGAATGATGGTAAGTATATTTGTAATGTAACCATAGATACGTCTAACATCATTTTCTTGTAGACAGCAAGTTGGGTTATTATTGCTTACAAGTTATGAACTAATAATCATTGTCAGCATGTGAAATATGTCTATTCTTTTTTGATCAAAAGGTTGATTCCTTAACTAGTTATGCTTATCATGTGTTTAAGAAACTTTGCATGAGTCTCTCTGTACTCACTGCAGCTTGCACATTTGTGTATTAGTGAAATCAACAATAGGATTTATCTTGTTGTTACTGTTGTCATTAAAAGACAAACGTTTGAAATCCTCTGCTTCTTTTATTATTTGAATTAAAATTTTCACGCTTGAAAATTCAATTCACAATTATAATTGCAATTCTCAATATCACTTGCTCAAAAGTTGACTTTGGTGGCCTTAAACATGACGTTGAATTACTTCCTATTCGTAGAATTCATATTTTAATTATCCTCTCATTCTTTCTCATAACAAACATCAGCAATTATTAGACATAGTTATCTCCCTTAGACATAATTTTATTTGCAATTTGTACTTGTATTAATTACTTGGGACCAGTAGCCTGATTGGACTGAAAATTGCTTTATTCACCAAGTTAGAGCATTTTAACACTATTGCACTGATAAAAATTGGACTAGAACATGCAGTTTAAAAGTGTTATGGTAATAAACATACAGAAATCTGATCATTATAATATAGATCATAGAACTGGATCATTTTCATTCTTGGCTATTAATTTTTTTTTCAAATCATAGATTAAATGAATGTATTCTCTACCCCACATTCACAGATGTTAGATTGAGAAATTTATTTAAAGTTAAACTTTGTACAATTCAATTTGGGATTGATTGAATTTTCTTTAAATTTGGTTTATGACTACTGAGTTAAATGAGAACATTTCAATAGATTCCTTATGTGATTAAGATAAAAATCTCAATGAAAAAGCAAGTTCCATAAATTGGTGATATTCCATCTGTCTATATAAAAGCCATATATATAAATTAGTATGCTGGGTTGATATTATAATTGGCTTGTAAGATTCCTGCTAAAACCTGAAAGTTAAAATGGATTGGTTCCTATGGAATATATTAACAAAACTAAAAAGAACAATTAAAGGGTTGTGGAATATAATAGTCTACTGCCATAACAAAAGAAAATGTCTCAGAAATACCAGGTTAAAAAGAAGAGAAAGGTGATTCAGTAAGTCTTTTCTTTCTTCTCATCATTTCTTTTTCTCTCTCCCCCGCTTTCCTTTTCTCTCTCCCCCGCTTTCCTTTTCTCTCTCCCCCGATTTCTTTTTCTCTCTTTCTCCCACTTTCCTTTTCTCTCTTTCTCCTGCTTTCCTTTTCTCTCTCTTTCTCCCGCTTTCCTTTTCTGTCTTTTTCCTGCTTTCCTTTTCTCTCCTTCTCCCGCTTTCCTTTTCTCTCCTTCTCCCGCTTTCCTTTTCTCTCCTTCTCCCGCTTTCCTTTTCTCTCCTTCTCCCGCTTTCCTTTTCTCTCCTTCTCCCGCTTTCTTTTTCTCTCCTTCTCCCGCTTTCCTTTTCTCTCCTTCTCCCGCTTTCCTTTTCTCTCTCTCTATCCCGCTTTCCTTTGCTCTCTCTTTATCCCGCTTTCCTTTTCTCTCTCTTTCTCCCGCTTTCCTTTGCTCTCTCTTTCTCCCGCTTTCCTTTGCTCTCTCTTTCTCCCGCTTTCCTTTTCTCTCTCTTTCTCCTGCTTTCCTTTTCTCTCTCTTTCTCCCGCTTTCCTTTTCTCTCTCTTTCTCCCGCTTTCCTTTTCTCTCTCTTTCTCCCGCTTTCCTTTGCTCTCTCTTTCTCCCGCTTTCCTTTTCTCTCTCTTTCTCCCGCTTTCCTTTTCTCTCTCTTTCTCCCGCTTTCCTTTTCTCTCTCTTTCTCCCGCTTTCCTTTGCTCTCTCTTTCTCCCGCTTTCCTTTGCTCTCTCTTTCTCCCGCTATCCTTTGCTCTCTCTTTCTCCCGCTTTCCTTTGCTCTCTCTTTCTCCCGCTTTCCTTTGCTCTCTCTTTCTCCCGCTTTCCTTTGCTCTCTCTTTCTCCCGCTTTCCTTTGCTCTCTCTTTCTCCCGCTTTCCTTTGCTCTCTCTTTCTCCCGCTTTCCTTTGCTCTCTCTTTCTCCCGCTTTCCTTTGCTCTCTCTTTCTCCCGCTTTCCTTTGCTCTCTCTTTCTCCCGCTTTCCTTTGCTCTCTCTTTCTCCCGCTTTCCTTTGCTCTCTCTTTCTCCCGCTTTCCTTTGCTCTCTCTTTCTCCCGCTTTCCTTTGCTCTCTCTTTCTCCCGCTTTCCTTTGCTCTCTCTTTCTCCCGCTTTCCTTTGCTCTCTCTTTCTCCCGCTTTCCTTTGCTCTCTCTCTCTCTTTTCCACTTATCTTTGCTCTCTCTCTCTCTTTCCCACTTATCTTTGCTCTCTCTCTCTCTTTTCCACTTATCTTTGCTCTCTCTCTCTCTTTTCCACTTATCTTTGCTCTCTCTCTCTCTCTTTTCCACTTATCTTTGCTCTCTCTCTCTCTCTTTTCCACTTATCTTTGCTCTCTCTCTCTCTCTTTTCCACTTATCTTTGCTCTCTCTCTCTCTCTTTTCCACTTATCTTTGCTCTCTCTCTCTCTTTTCCACTTATCTTTGCTCTCTCTCTCTCTCTTTTCCACTTATCTTTGCTCTCTCTCTCCTTCCCACTTATCTTTGCTCTCTCTCTCTTTTCCACTTATCTTTGCTCTCTCTCTCTCTTTCCCACTTATCTTTGCTCTCTCTCTCTCTTTCCCACTTATCTTTGCTCTCTCTCTCTCCTTTCCACTTATCTTTACTCTCTCCCTCTCTTTCCCACTTATCTTTGCTCTCTCTCTCTTTCCCACTTATCTTTGCTCTCTCTCTCTCTTTTCCACTTATCTTTGCTCTCTCTCTCTCTTTTCCACTTATCTTTGCTCTCTCTCTCTCTTTTCCACTTATCTTTGCTCTCTCTCTCTCTTTCCCACTTATCTTAGCTCTCTCTCTCTCTTTCCCACTTCTTAGCTCTCTCTCTCTCTCCTTCCCACTTATCTTTGCTCTCTCTCTCTCTCCTTCCCACTTATCTTCGCTCTCTCTCTCCTTCTCACTTATCTTCGCTCCCTCTCTCTCCTTCCCACTTATCTTTGCTCCTTCTCTCTCCTTCCCACTTATCTTCGCTCTCTCTCTCTCCTCTCCACTTATCTTCGCTCCCTCTCTCTCCTTCCCACTTATCTTCGCTCCCTCTCTCTCCTTCCCACTTATCTTCGCTCCCTCTCTCTCCTTCCCACTTATCTTCGCTCCCTCTCTCTCCTTCCCACTTATCTTTGCTCCCTCTCTCTCCTTCCCACTTATCTTCGCTCCTTCTCTCTCTATCTCTCTTCCCCACTTATCTTTTTCTCTCTCTCTCTCTCTTTCCCACTTATCTTTTTCTCTCCCTTTCTTTCCCACTTATCTTTTTCTCTCTCTCTCTTTCCCACTTATCTTTTTCTCTCTCTCTCTCTTTCCCACTTATTTTTTTCTCTCTCTCTCTCTTTCCCACTTATCTTTTTCTCTCTCTCTCTCTTTCCCACTTATCTTTTTCTCTTTCTCTCTCTTTCCCACTTATCTTTTTCTCTCTCTCTCTCTTTCCCACTTATCTTTTTCTCTCTCTCTCTCTCTCTCTCTCTCCCACTTATCTTTTTCTCTCTCTCTCTCTCTCTCTCTCCCACTTATCTTTTTCTCTCTCTCTCTCTCTCCCACTTATCTTTTTCTCTCTCTCTCTCTCTCTCTCCCACTTATCTTTTTCTCTCTTTTTCTCACTTATCTTTTTCTCTCTCTTTCTCTCTCTTTCTTTCTCACTTATCTATTTCTCTCCCTCTCTCTCACTTATCTTTCCCTCTCTCTCTCTCTTTCTCTCACATCTTTTTCTCTCTCTCTCTCTTTCTTTCTCACTTATCTGTTTCTCTCTCTCTCTCTTTCTTTCTCACTTATCTATTTCTCTCTCTCTCCTTATTTCTCACTTATCTATTTCTCTCTCTCTCTCTCTTTCTTTCACTTATCTTTTTCTCTCTCTATCTCTTTATCTCACTTTTTCTCTCTTTCACTTATCTTTTTCTCTCTTCTCAAGGAAGTTGCTAGATATTTGGATATGTTTTAGACTTCAGATAAATTCCTTCTGCTATACATGTTTCAGGATTGCCCATCTTCAGTAGCATGTGTTTACTTTTTTGTGGTTAGGTTTCCATAGAAAACAAATTTACCATCAAATGTTTCTCTTTGAAAGTAAAAATGGAAATCAGGAAAGAGGATACCTGGGAGGTCATAATGGTGAGTGCGGGCTGTATTGTGTCTGTGAAGAAATTTGTGGTGATATAGTTGGATAGTGGCATAATGGGTCTTTGTTATGTATGATCAAATATCTTTTGGGAAATGTATGTTCTGTAGCCTTAATTGTCATTGTGGATCTTCTGAAAAGTCAGATGGCTTTGAGTTATACAAATGGAATACCATACATCAGTTTCTTTAGGTAGGGGTCTATGTAAAGTTCCTAATGTTGGATATGCATTAAGGGGGATTAAGATGTACTGCTAATCATGTCTTCGATATTTTGGAGTCTGCGGTAGGCGATGACACATGGTTCTAGGAATATTTTTTTTAGTTCTATTTTGAATCTAAATATATATCTTATTGATCATATAAGATAAAGGTGGGAATGTGTTGTGGAAGGTAGGTGTGAATGGTATGTGGTCAGGTTTATTTTTGTTAAAGTGTGTAAGGGTTCTTCTCTGGGTCTTTTTTATTTGGTTATTTGTATCATCTAATGAATGTCCTCATTCAGTGAAATGTGAGTTATGGTTTGTTTTTTTTTCAGTGGTGAACATATTTTGAGTGAAGGCAGTTGTGAGCGTCTGTAAGCTTAGTGTAGAGGATGGTTTGGATGTTTCTATTATTATCTATGAATATGCTAGTTTCTAGGAATTTGTGTATGAAGTCTGTGGATTTCTCATAGTCAAATTTGATAGTATTGTGTGCAGAGTTTGTGTGAGAAGCTTTATGTATAAAAAGAATATCATCTATATATCTGACATAGAACATACAGTCTTTGTCTATCTCTGGGTATATGTAGGTCTCTTTGAAGTGGCCCATGAAGATAGGAAAGGGTTGCTACTGTGCTTTCATCTGGAGGAAGTACCTATTATCAAAGTTGAAACTATTGAGTATGAGAATGTGTTGCATAAAAATGGTTATTGTTTCTGTTTTGAGTTCTTTAGTCATTCTATAGTTGAAGGCTTCTAACATGACAATGTGCCTGCTCACTGTGTGTTGTTTTGTATCAAACCAGCACAATAGTCACTTCACACCTGCCCTCACTCAATTTAGCTCCCCAAACTAAAGGGTCGCCATTAATACACCATGAAGGAGATCCAGTTCCTATTGCAGATGGTGCTTTACACGCCTAAAGAGCCAGGCTCCCTGTGAACATTCCAAGTATGGCAGAAGCACTTAACACAGTATATGCACAGTAAAGCATATAAAAGTCGTTGAATGAATAAAAATTTTGCTTATATGGATTGTTTCAGAATAAAAATAGGAAATCTATGAAAGAAGAACTAAATTTTATTGCAATCAACACAATGAGATATGGATTTATGTGGGTTTTGAGCAGTACTGTTTATATAAATGATGGTTTGTTTATATATAAAGTGATGTTTATAAAATGAAACTATTTCATATCAGTATAACACTCACTCACATATAGACCAAAATTACTATTTCATATCTATAGAGCACATATATTCTGTTATGTTCATTTATATGCACATCTGCATGAATATTTGAACAAGCACAAAGTCTGTTTCTTGCTTAGGATTACATTCTTTCAGAAATGTATATTGGTTTAGTTGAAAGCTTTTTAACTAATTCCAAGTAGCAGTGTTACTTAGCTTTTTCAATTTCATTGATCGAGTCTGAACAAAATTTTAGTAGGATAGGAAAAATACTTGGTTTGATTCATTTGACAATTTAATTCTATTCAAAAGAAACATAATTGAAAAATTTAACATTCGGAACCACAAAACCTCAGTAAATGAATACATTATGTTTTATTGCAATAAAATGTTTTCTCTTGCATGAAGTTTTTAAAACTCAAAACATACAAGCAAAATTTCTATTTTATTCATTTACTTATAAGCAGTATTCTATAGCAAACCATCCTATAACAATCGGTAAAACCAAGTTGGTTCGGATAGATCCATGAGTTTGTCGAAGCCCTAATTCTTTATATCAAGTTTCATTATAGCAAGGGTTTACTGAGTGTATCTAGTCTAGAAAGCTTTAAACACTAAACATCAAAAAACTTTTTCAAAAGTTTTTTGTCACTTCAGCCTCTTATTTCTCAACATCTGTTGATGTAATTTTCTTCAGTTCTTTTATATTTCACACTTATCTTGATATTATAGTACTATGTGTAAATTTTCTCTTGTTTGGATCATCATTTGTTTACCAGGTAACCATTTTGGGGATTTAAAAACAAAACAGTTATATCAACATAGCACCCCAGCAGTGTTGATCAAACACCACCTCCCTTTCAGCTGTGATTTTGATGTATAGCTTATGTCATACTACATGTACTTTATTTTATATAGGGTATTATCAAAATATATTGTATGTGGATGTTATTTCATATTACACATAATTCAATTTTTTGAAACACAGGGCTTGCCTGCATAGGTTTCCAGAAAAACATGTTTGATGATGAAGGATCAGTAGGTTTAAAAACAGACATGACTTGTTGTTCATGTCACTTCTATTGAGTGTTCACTCATGTGAATAATAAATCAGTTGCCAGTTTTAATCTCAGACTGCATGCAAACCATTTATGATATCATCCTTAAGAATACTAGTTACACAGAAAAACTTCTTTTTAGGATAGGTAGACTATACTATAAAATAACGTACATATATATATATATATATATATATATATATATATATATATATATATATTCAATTCAGAGCATATGTAAAATAATGAATTCAGGAACATCAAACCAGAAAATCTATTTTCTGTATCAAATTCATTGAAAGTAAATGCTTTAGTTTGATATCAAATAATCATAGCTTCACATTCATGCTATGTATTGTATGTATAATGAAATTACACCTGCATTATTTACATTTGTATCATCGATTTGTTTCTTGATTGTTGGGTACTAGATACTCATTACAAAATTTTAATATTTGCACAGCATGCTGTCAATTGATCATTGGTTTTGAAGACAATAATTGCTTTTTGATGACACCTTCAAATGCAGAAGAAAAAAACTGTCTTTTTAAAGCCATATAACATAGAATTTAATAATGTGGATAAGGACAACAAGAAAACCAGCTAAAGTAGTTTCCATGGGAGAAGTAAGGCTAGAATGATAGTTAGGTGTGAAAGTATTCTTTATAGTTTTTTCATCATTCAGTGCCCACGTTCACACTTAATTTCCATAATGTCTAATCCAGGCTTACCTCTGTGTAATTACTCTGGTCTGCAATATTATTGGAATAATCATCTAAAAGGGCAGCAGACCTCTACATCTGGCTCAGGCATCTGCCCTGGAGGAAGCAACTCCAATAGAAAACCTACAACCTCAGGAATCTACTTCCATCATCCCAATGTAGTGGATCATGGCATATGAACTTGGTTTAAAGGGTGGGGTCAGTCCTGCACACATTACATTTCACTTTGAAAGTTCATTGGGGTAGGCATGGGAGCAGTTCCATGCATTTGCATCTTTGGCCCACCTGAGGGCCAGTAATGGACTTAGAAAACCTTTTTAATTCTTTGTTTGCAAATCAAAGCCATGTTCAGAATTTTAAAAAATAATGATAAACATACACTCATTTTTTAATTTTTTTTTAGTAACTAATGAATGATTGACTAGAGACTCCTGCTTATTTATTTCTATCCTGATTTGTTGATGAATAAAAGGTCTATGTCCGATGATGGCCGATGAAAGACTGATGATGATGATGATGAAAAGGAAATATCCATTTTTCTCTACCTAATGTTCATTATCTGAGAGCCAAACCTTAGGTGAACTAAATTGACAACTCTGCCATTATCAATCACACTTACAATTTACAGTATAATAGAGCCACAAAATTATGAATAGCCTATGATCTATCAAAGCATTTCATAGATTATATCATTGATTGCCTATAACAATTATTCAAATTTAACCTAGATAGGAGAACAATATTCCAGTCTTAGAAGCCTCGAGAGAGAAAAAAAACTATGTTACAGAATGTTTCTGGGCTTTGATAAAAAAAACATGAGGAAAAATATTCGACTTCAGAATCCATATATATAAAACAGTGCGCATCCAAAGGCTTGCTATCCTACAGTGATTCTTCACTTGTTTTGTTCTTTTGAGGATTTCATGGAGATTCATTATCATAGGTTATGGTCTACTTTCTCCAGTCCTACGTTTCCAATTCTGATCATTGTGTGTTTATTTCTAACGTGATTGTTGCACATGACCTGTATTTTGTTGAAATTCATATGAAGGCAGACTGTCTTGCTTTCTTCATTCAAATCATCTAGCATTTGTTTGAGGTTGTAGAGAATTGCGCTCAACATAACATAGTGTTCACAAGACAGCACAATATATCAGGAAAAAAACAGGAGGCAATGGGCTGGTCATATTGCAAGAATAGCATCCAACTGATGGACACCACAATTGCAAAACCAAGGCCAGCAGAATACAAGATTAAGAGACGAACTAGACAAGGAAGTATTGGCTCTGCACCACACTTGATAGAGAGGTCTGACACATCTTGGTGAAGGTCTATGTCCAACAGCAGACAATAAAAGACTGATGATGATGAAGATATGGAATATGCAGTGCATACGTGGCTGAAGGGCCAAAGAAAAACATTATTTTCTGAAGGCATACTAGAACCAGGCACATTATAAAGTAAAGGGACTATGTTGCCAAATAATGTATTTGTAAGTTCTATACTCCTGTTTTAATAAACTATTTTACCAGAAGTGTAGAAAATTATTGACTCTTACAATACATTATATATAATATCACACAGATACTACAATCTGATCCTAAGCAGAAGTACTAATTCATATGTGTACATACGTAAATAATCCCATCATTTTTCATGGGTACCATGCTGTATTTAGGTGTTGGAAATATCAGCTATTCATGTTAATAGTGGTAGAATACAATATATAATTTGATATCTCTAGATGCAAGGTAGCAATAATACCATTAAGAAAAGGCATGAATCCACCTCTCTCTGTGCTCTCTCCCACTACCAGATATCTTGACAATAATGTCTCATCTCAAGTATGCCATGATAGTTGACAGAGAAGAGAGTGGATACATGAACATTTGGGAAAATCACTCTTCCATAATTACCTTTAGCAGATATAACAATCTTGACTGAGGTCAATTGATATGTAGGTAATAGTGTATTCAACTCTGGCTCTCAGAGTCGGTACTGTATGCTTTCTTCATTCTATGAAATGGAATAGATGCTCTTAGCTAAAAGTCCTACGGAGTAGATATCAATTGTTGACTTTAAGAAGACCTTCGACTCAATGGAAATCCCTAAGGTTATCGATGCTATCATACAAGGCATAGACCCTATATATGTCAATCTTGCAACGTATGTACCAACACAGCAGTTCATTTATTAGGCTACATGAAGATTCTGAGCATTTTTAACTTGAAAAAAGAATATGACAAGGTGATACCAACTCAACCAAATTCTTCACAGCCTGCCTCAAGATGATCTTTCAAAACTTAGATTGGGAAAATGAAGGAATCAGAATAGACAGCGAGTACATTAGTAACCTCAGATTTGCTGTCGACCTCATTCTTTTTATAAAAAAACCTGAATGATCTCTAGACAATGCTAGATAAACTGAATGAAAAATGCTAGAAAGTTGGTTTATACAAGAACTTCAATAAATTAAATGTCATGTATAACAAGCATCTTGAGGACAAAGATACAACAATTAAAATCAAAAAAGTAGACCACTACATTTACCTAGGATGGCAAGCATTCAGTAGCGGAAGAAAATCCCATTAGTCTTGAAAAGATCGATCGTCAATCTATTCATATGCCCGGAAGTCACCTATGGAGCTGAAACCTAGAACCTAACCAAAAGATCAACCCTCAGACTGAAAACCACACAACGTGCTCAGGAGAAAATCGTACTCAACATTACATGGCGATATCATAAGAACAATATATTGGAGGGAAAACAGGAGTCAGAAATATCATAGGATCCACTAGAAAACTCAAGTGGTCATGTCGCAAAAAAGTCAGACATCCAATGGATATCACGACTTGAGATGTGGATCCCCCAGACATCATATGCAAATGCCCATTATAGAGATGTTTGGTGAATTCTAGGGAAGGTCTATGTCTGATTGACACTAATATGCTGATGATGATAAATCAGAAATAGTTCATTTATTTATTTACTTTTTTTTTCCTCCCATTTGCTGTGCAAATAAATGTAAATGAGTACGAGCTGAAAAAAATGACACATTCAATCATAACAGGTCCTTGAACAATACAGTTTTGAAAAGTATGGGAAATTTTGGAACAAATTTACTGCACTAAAACCTGTATATTAAATGCTAAGGAAAAATTTTCAACAAAAATATCAACCAATTGATAATTGTTCATTCAATTTTTTGGTAGATGGCATCTAAGTGGTTTCTAGTTTTAGTTTAAACCTGCTGGTATTTAGGTATGCTATAGATTTATGAAGATGTTTTTTATATACGTTCTTGTCTGAATTTTGTTAGACAGGTTGTTTTAATCAATGTATGTGCTTTAGTCGGATTATTCCCTTTGTCTTTGTGTCTGTCAAAGCGTTTCAGCCATTTATCTTCCGGGCTCCCTCAAGTGTCTGTCTGTCTGTCTGCTTTTCTTTTTCTTTTTCAATGTTGATATTAGTTCCTGCCGAGTAAAAATGTCTCTTCTGTGGTGCATGTCACATCCAATATGTTTCATGTCTCAATGATATGGGGATTATCTCCCTTTTGATTGCTACACCTTTGTGTTTTTCGGGGTTGTTTCCCTTCGATTGAGTGACTTTCTCTTGGGCCTTGTACTCATTGGCCATAACCAAGGAATCCCTCCCTGATCAATGGTTTCCACAAGCCATTCATATCAATTCTGTCTGCTGATCACATTATCTGAACATAGTATATAGGCAGATTCTTTCAGTTTTTTTATATGCCATTGTTTCTCTCAGTCTATTATTTTGATCTCATTTCATTAAGGTCAATGTGTACTCATCACCCTCCAAACATGATCAGCCATACCAGATTGAAAAAATGTCTCCACAAGCTACAGCTTTTCGATATACCTCAAGTTTTATTTTCAAGAGGCGGCTGGTTTTGCCTTTGTAATCTCTGCCACAACTGAATGGAATATTATATACAGTTCCTGATTATGTTTTCTTTGAGTGGGAGGTTTGTTTTGATTACGTCTCTGCATAGAGTGAAACCACTTACGAATGCCGTCCTGATGTTGCATGGACCACATATTTCCTGGATCATCTCCACCACACCACTGATATATGGGAGGGTGGCTGTAATCAGTTTTGTGCAGCTGTTGGTGGCTGCTGCTAATATCATTTGCAGCCTAGCTATTTCTTCAAATGGTATCTTTTATGCTTGCTATCTCTCGTTTGCGTCTGGGTCACTGCGTATCTTTTTGGCTTGATAATGTAAGCAACGAACCGTCCCCTTTTGTTTTGGGTTTTTTTTTGCATTGTGTGGGTGGTTAGATGTTATCTGAATTCCAATTCCAATGGTAACAATCTTAATTCAGATAAAGGCCAACCACGCTCCTAATAAATGGTTGATAGACTTTGAAGTTAGTCTATCAGATCTATGCTGCTAATATGCCAGCTGTTTCCGTGATAGCTGTGGTGCATGCAACAGTTATAGATTCTAAATCTCCAAGTATCTTTCTTTTTTTTTTCAAAATCATTTTCTGAAAATCATTTTTGTTTCAATAAGCAAATTATTTTCTCTTGTTGAATCATAGAATCTTTATCGATTTGTTTTCAAGCCTTAGAAAATTTGTTTAGCTTTTTGCGATATTACTTCTTTGCCTCCAAGACACAAGGTGCAAATGTTTTGTTTTAATTCATTTAAATAATGGATATAATAATTTGAATGACCCTCAGGTTTTGGACTTTATGTATTGTTTCTGATTGGGTCACATGTTCTAGTCTGAATTGTGTTAGACCATGAATTTTGATCATTGTTGGTTCAGAGATATGGAAATTAGTCTAAACCAACCCACATACAATAGGTCATATGTTATCTAAGAAAGCATAGCTACTTTCCCTCCATAACTTTGACCTGTCTAGCATAAAAAAGTTTATAACATTCTTTGATGTTAACTGGAGAGTTAGTCCAAGTAACACCATGAGCAGACTACTAAGAATACTCATATCTATTTTCTTTTTCATCTTATATTTTCTTGGTAGAATTGATGACATTAACAAAATATGATTGTCTTACTTAGATTTTTAAAAAGCAAAAATATAATACTATTTTCTGATGTGTTGTGAATTTGGTCTAAAATTAGGAGGTGTAGTTTAGTGTAACCAGCACAGAATTGACAAATAGTTTGAGTTTTAGCCAAGGCTATTTACGTTCACTTCACACAGATGTCCTCAGGGAAAGTATTAATCCACTTCATCAACAAGCTATGGGTAAATAGCAGAGCAGTTGGAGCCCTTCAGTTCTGTAAAACAGTTCATCTAAGAGAAGGTTACTCTGACAGAAAAAATTTTGACATGAGGCTAGCAACTCCACATTGTAAAATCTACCTGTTTCAGAAAATGCAGCAGTATCACCCCAGCGTTCAGTGTGGTTGTGGCCATATGTTCTTCAAGCAGCTTACAGAAATATGCATCATAAAAATTATCTATGACTTATTATTTTCTACAGATTCTTGATACCACTAGGAACACCCGGGTAGATTATCTTTGTGGCAGCTGTTCATTCTGTAGTACAAATGCATGCATGGCCATTTGTTGACCATTCCACCCAAGAGGGATACGTTCAAACAATAATAGGTTTTCACTGAAAGAAACTGAAACAGACTCAAATAATTTTTCATTTTCTGCCCTTCCAGCTTGATTCCAGAAAAGCAGAGAACTTTGACACGATGTTCACCTCAAAAGACGTCAAAATGACACCCACGGACAATCTAATCATCATGAACATTGATGATAGTGCATTCAGGAACTTCTCTTTTGTCAATCCTTTTTTCAGTCCAAATCAGTCAGACTCTTGAACAGTAGTATGTATACCTTTTCCCTTTTACTTCATTTTCCTTCCTCTGGAATGCTGCAACTGACTAATTAAGTCCATATATGGTAAAAAAAATAAAGTTTGA
Source organism: Thysanoteuthis rhombus (assembly GCA_963457665.1). Lineage (NCBI taxonomy): Eukaryota > Metazoa > Mollusca > Cephalopoda > Oegopsida > Thysanoteuthidae > Thysanoteuthis > Thysanoteuthis major. The sequence continues at coordinate 57,118,559 of OY735209.1, forward strand.
TCTAGATGAGGTCTTTGAGCAAATAATCAGGTGTGTGAGAGCATGTAAGAAGTATTTTATACTTCTAAAAAAAAAATGGTTTTGATACCAAGCAATGTCCTCTTAAAGGAATGTCAACTTCTTCACTTTGAATCTTTGCCAAGAGCATGATATTTCAGATGGGAGTAAAGATACTTGCTAGTCTGGCACAGGACTAGATTGAAGCTTCCTGCTTAATTCCTACATTGTTTGACTTGTACTCCTAAGTAGTTTAATATTGCTTGTATAAGAAAAACATTGAAGTTATCTGCTTTCGTTTTCTTATACATTCAATGTTGAAACTTTATATTTGTTCTAACAATTAATGTTAAAAACTCTCATTGCATGGAAAGCACTTTTTTGTGATAAGTGTAGAATCAATGCTGAATTTTCTCAAGTATGATTAACTTTTGAGATTTCTCAGTATTCTATTTTGATATTTATGTTTAGTTGATTTTTTCACTTATACAAATGCAACATACTGATCTCTCTTAGATAAAGTGATTATCCAAAGAATAGTCAAAATCAATTCATTAGTCACTAAAGATATATCAAAATAAATAAAATGGATTCCACTTGAGCACAACGTTTGGTCCCTATAAGTGGTTGTTCCTTCAAAAACAGATTTGTATAAAAATAATAAAGTATTACATGATTGATTCATGTTCAATCAGTCCTAAGTATCTATTCCTTATAACTGATGGAATTTATACTGGAATCCACTGCATAATCAAAAACTATATTTAGCATGCCTTTTGGAAGAATTTTTAATGAGCTAAATAAAAAGTAATTTTTAAATTTCAAACTATCACTGAGCAATAATTCTTCAATTCATTTGACTTAAAAGGGTTAAATAATTAGTTCACTTACTTTTAATAACATTGAAGTCGACAATAATTAATGCATTATTCTATAGAAACCAATAATGGTGATGTTATGTTAACATGATCAGTAGATAGCCTGAATTTTGGCACATCATTATTGCGGGAAGCAATTTTTGTGTTTTTGTTAAAACTCCTCCCATCTGAAATACAGTCTTAGATATTCTTGCTTTAATTCAAGATGGTTGAATTAAAATTCTTCCTAGCAATGAAAGCTTGAAAAGAGGAGGAATATATTTAACTTTTCTTCAAACCAGGCATGTTTTCATGTGAACTCTGCATTTTTTCTGTGTGTTTGTTCTTAGGCCTCTCTATGTATGGTTGGGTCAATGCAGTCCTCCATTTTAATTTTATTGTTTTTCTCTTATATTATTGCATGATTTCAAAACAAACTCATTCATTCTTTTTTTTTTTTTTTTTACCTTAGCCCCTTACATTTTTGTAATGATTTTAATTTAATTATTTTTTTTTCTCAAATACCTGCCTTTTCTCTTCCCTTTTATATTTGTTCAATATCTTATGGACATTAGTCCCACATTTTTTCCTAACATTTTTAATCAAGTTTTTTGGGTTTTAATTACTCACCTGACCATCTCTACCCTCTCTATTTTTATTACTTACCTACCTGCCTCTCTCTCTCTCTCCCCTCTTTCTTTTTCTTTACAGCATTCTTTCTCTTCTATTTCCCTTTTCTTACTTGCCTTTAACCTTTTGGTTTTTCTCCCAATTTCATTTGATTAACCTGAATGCATTACAACGGGTTTTATCTCAGTTGGTTTTATCATCATAATCATTATTACCGTTACTGCACATTATTCAAGGAATCCTGGCTTAGTAACCCCATCAGAAGCTTACTCTTATGTGTGAAGTATTTTATCAACTCTAATAAGTTTTAGGATCAAATGATGTTTTTTTTTTTTTTTTTAAATGGTTGGCAATATTCATTTAAACTGACCCTTACTTTCTGCTTTCATCTCTGTAGATGAAATTTCCTCTCATTAGAAACTATGACTTTACTATTTTTTTCTCTTTTTTAATACATAATAATCTTATTAAATCTTGATGAATCCACCTACAGAAAGCATTTTTCTAGCTTTGGCTTCTGATGACTAATCTTAAAGCCAGGTTCTTGAATTTTCTAGTATTCTTTCTATTTAAATTATAAAAGCAGACTTCAGTCAATCCTCTTTGGGACTGGTCTGTTATGTCTCATTTTCTCTTCTTTTCATTGAAAACCACCTTTTGCACTCACACGGTCACTTCCTCTTTTATGCGCATTTTCTTAATCCTTCAAATCAAGTGTGAATATTTTTCATGAAGATATATAAACCTCATCAACAGTCACTGTAAGAACCCTTTTCTTTTTGTAAGTACCCAATTCTTAATCATGCTGGATTGTGGTAGAATGAAAAATTCCATGTTACCGTGTTGAATATCATTTTAAGTACACAATGACCCATTGAAAATTGGATGACTTTTGATATCATCAACCATTTAACTTAACTATAGATATACACTACAATTTGCATTGAAGCAGTATCAATTTTCTATCAATAAATGATACTGTTGAATTGTGTATTTGGAAAAGAGAAGGACAATTTAAGTAACAGTTGGATTATTGATTCTATTTACAAGTATGTTATGAATGATGGTAGTGGTCTTTCTAGCAATGTTATTATTACTATTCAACTGATGTGTAAGGGTCCAAACATCAGTTATAATTCATAAAGAATTTGATTAAATGGGTTTAGTTACTGATAGATATAAGGACCTGACTGTTCTGAGGAGGGGAGGGTCAATTGTGTGAATCGACTGTCTGGGGTTGGATCCTGCTTTTGTCAGATGAGATCCCATAGCAGACTTTGCACAATGAATACTGGTTGGAAAATAAGGTTTTTCATGTACTGACTTCTGATTGGCCAAGGTCACAGTTCCTTTGGATTTCTCTCCCCCCACCTTTTTTTTTTAATCAAAAAATGATAAAAGTTTGTGTTGGAGTTGAGAATTACTTGTGGATCTAAGTAATAGAGAATTCTTCTTTAGAATCACGGAAGCAACTGTTCTGTCTACTACAGTACTTTATTGCAATCATCAAATAGATGACAACATAAGTGCCAATTTTCCACTGCAGCTTCATGGCATATATGAAACCAACTTTTGATGTTAACCATGAAAATAGCCCATTATAGACATTTTCATCCATGTTAGCAATGATATAAATATAGTCCTACAAACACTTGATATCTTGTTGATAAAGCATGGAATGAACTCTCCACATAGCTATATAATCTACAATCTACTTCTATCAACATATCTGGGTCTGAAGAGTGATATGTCAAAGGCTAGCTGAAGTATGATTGATGAGAATACTTCAAGATCTATGTATAGTACATGTGTTGGGCCTGACAATAATTCTGTAATTAATTTGTATCCCAATAAAAGTAGACCAAGAATTTGAGGATGCAAACTAAACTGACCAAGTGTCTAAATTTCAGTGCCAAGGAAGCTAACTTACTCATCACTTAATGATCATCCTATCAATGGATTATATAAAGTGTGAGCATTTTATATTTTAATTGTTTTCAGTGCATCACAAGTTTACTTATTTATGAAATATCTTGATTTTGGACTGAACCATAAATGTTTGAGCATTCTGTTACATTTTAGAGCAAGAACAACTCTATTCAGAACTTCTTATGCATGGCAACACAAATTTTGCGAGATGAATGGCAACAACTTGGGATACAGTTTCAGCTAAATATGGAGTTTTTATGGCTGTTATAAAATCAAAAAAACTCTTCTCCACTTTCTAGCAAAAATTTTATCAATAGAAGTAAATGAGGATCCTGAAATCTATACAAAATGAGTTCTTGATATGCATACTTCGTGTATGAATAAAATTCTATCAAAAATAGTTTTTGAATAAAACATATTCAAGAAAAACTTTTTTTGATGGAGTTTGCAAAATAAAGATTGAACATTAATGAATGATAGAGAACTTATTAAAATTAAAAATAACTTCTACACACTTATGTCCTCATAAGTTTCTTGCACATATCCGGTGTTTTCTTCCATTTATCTTCCTGTTTTTCCCAGGTATAGGACAGTAAGACAGTGGACATTGTCCAGCATAAAAATGTCTGTCTGATTGAGAGATGCTCGTAGAAAAGAAATGGCATGTTGTTCCACTAAATTTAGACACACGTTAGGATTTACTGTCCATTAATTCTTAGAATCCTCCAAAGACTTTTAAGCACAAGCTCATCAACTGTGTGACGTCAAACAAATTATCTGCTGTGAGATACAAATAAATTGAATAAACTTCCAAAAATGTTCTTTATATTCTAGTTTGGTTTTAACTTATGATAGGTTTAGTAGCTGGAGAACAGGCTTTCAATCCAAATTCATTCAATCGTCTGGCCACTGTACAGCAATACATCACCTCCTTGTTGAGATCAGATTTGATTTGCTTTGAAATTCCTACTGCCATGTTGAAGGGATCATTCATTACATATCTTTAATTACTCTGACCTTCCTAAAGCTTGTTTTATATGTGGCTCTTTTGATGAAACAAAAGATTTATCACTCAATTTCAAAACTCAGAATTATACTCTTTGACCATCCCAGCTCTAGAGAGATACATGCCATCAATTATCATCTTGCCAATTTATTGGTGAAGGACTGGCATGTCTGGCAGCCGATACAACACTGGGAACATTTCTACTTATCTTTTAATGAGGTCAATAATGCCATATGCCTGTGAGAAATTTCTAGAACATGACAAAAACAAAACTGTTCTCTTATTTTATCCACCATTGTTTCCAGATAAAGGTACATAAAGTATTTATCAAGGGCTACTATTTGCATAAATTTCAAGATCCTGTAGCAATTACTATTAATGAGAACTACGTTTGAATAAATTGTTCTCTTAATTTGACCTATACTGTATATATTTTTTATACAACTGTATTTTGATTTTAGGGATGAAATAGGCAAATTATGGGTGCTTGCCTTGTGTATTTAGAGACTGTTTTATAGGCTGTATACTGTATATTCTTTTGGTGCACAAATTCTCTTTAATCCAGTGCAGGTATGTTTTTAAACAAAAATACTGAGTAAAAGAAAAATGTCAAAACATTTTTATGATTCTTATATTACATACACTTAATTTATAAAATGAAAGAATGTTCCAAAATGGAATTTTTAGTTCAAAATTTGGTGTAGTAAGGGGTAAAGTTACTCAAGTAGGGATGGATAACTGGTTTACAGTTCAAAGTAGGGTTTGCAAACCGGTATTTAAATACCAGTTCTGAAAATTGGTGAGCCATACCATTACCGAGACACCAATACCGGTTTTCTGAGTTTTCCTCATTAACTCTTAAACTTGAAACTAAAATTGTCTCAATGAGAAGATCCACATGGAAAGAGGATTTTTAAAAAAAATATCAAATATCAGAAAAATTAGAAAAGAAAAATAAATATGTGTCACATTCATTACCTTCTTAACCTGATCTCGGTCCTGAATAAAACCATGAAATGAAAAATAAAAAATGGCAACAACCCATTCATTTCAAAAGAAGGATTTGTTTCCTTTAAAAAATGTAATGGACACTCATTCTTGTTGTATGGACTGAATGAACTGTTATGCATACTTTGAAGATTAGTTGTTAGAAAAAGAGAGAGTGCAATCTTCATTATAAACATTCAAAAGGCAGGTGATATAATCAATATTTGTCAAATTCTCTTCATCTGCTGTCTGGGGGGAGGGTCAAGGGGGGCACTGCTTGCTTCTCTCTCACTTTGGTCTTGTTCTCTTTTGCTTTCATATTGCCACCCACTCCTTCTTTGGCCCCAATCTTCAAATCCATATCTTCAACTTCTCTATCATCCTCCTTAATGATTTCCGTTCCCAACCTGACTTGACAACTTCCCTAAACCAAAACTACTCCCATACATACATTTTTGTTCGTCATCCTCAATCAAGTGTTGACAATTTTTTTCCTGTAGTAACGGAGTATACCTGTGGACTCCCCCCGCCAGATGGGTACTAGATGATCTAGCCCCCAACCCATCAGGGATTTCCTAGAGACCCCTGATTACATGCTATTCTTCTGCTGATTTTACTGGGTTTTGTCTGAAATGGTGTTGGGAAACAATGAACAATGTATTGCATGTTGCCTAGAAGGCAACAAGAAATTTCTAAAAAGTGATAACAAAAGGTGCTGCCTATTTGGGAAAAAAAAATGGAACAAAAAACCGGTATTAAGAATTTCGATCAATATTTTACCGGGATTGGTGATGTCGGTAATTTGCAAACCCTAGTTTAAAGGTACTTCTTACTTTCTCTTCCAACTCAATTGATTTAAATGGAAGTACCAAAAGTATAAGAATAACACTCATTTCTTTATATCTCATTTTCTTTTTCAGTGGAAGGCAGTATTTGATTTAATTGAATTGAAGTTGTCTTGTGCTTTTAAATCAAATTTTTACAGTTCCCAGTTTTTAGTTAGTAGAGTGTCTTACTTTTAAGAAAAAAGGTTTAAGTTTCTACGAACTCAGAACAGAACTCTAGCTGCTGTTTTAACCAATATTCAAGCTTTATTTTTGTTCTGAGATAAACCATTATAGTGGCATTTCAATATTAAACATGAATCATTAATTATAAGGGTAAATATTTTTGATTACATTATTCTACTTGAAAACGTTTAATCCATTGCATGGTGTGACAGATGTCACGTGGATAACAGCCAATTAAGCCAATTTACTTTATACTTAATTGAAGAAAAAAACCTGTAATTAGCACCCAAAGACTTGCAAATAATTGTTGCTTTCATGATTGTATTCTACGTATGTTATTATCTCTGTGCAACCTACACACATGCCGTTATGTAAGAGTAAAAGGTGAAAGAAAATTACAATGATTTTTTTTTTTCTTTTTTTGTTGAAAAGTATTCTTTCATTTTACTTATATACACTTTGTCTATGAAAAATCACATTTTATTTATCATGCACGTTTCCTATTTGTCTTTTGGAGACTGGCTTGTATTGTTAATTTCCTACTGCTTGATGGCCTTCTACAATTTCTTCATAATGTCTTTATTTCTTTTTCCTCAAAAAGTACATAAATGATGGCATCAACCCCTTTAAGTTATTGACAATTCTTTCATATTTCCCCCCAACAACTTTGTAATTCAGTTTGCAATTCTTAGAATTCTCAATTGTTACAATTTTTATGATTTTTACAATTCACACAAAATCTCATTGAATAGAATGAATTATATACTTAGCAAAACTGAAGAAAGATTTATTTTGGTGGTTTGATAATCATATTCTTTCAGTTAAATGCAATGAAATCAGAATGATGCAAACTTGCTGGGAAAAATTTCTAATGCCTACCCGTTGTTTGAGTTTTGATTTTTCAGAGTCTCTGATGACCATTTGACAAACTGACTTGGTTATTCAACTGACCCCTCACCCAAAATTCCCTCTTTTTTTTTTTCAATTCACCAGTACATTGTTTCCAGTATTAGAGACCTATTCTTCCTCATTATTGAACTGTTTTGAAATAATGCTTATTTTGTTGTCTTCTGAGTGATTTCTGGATGGATATGTTCTAATTTTTGACTCTTCTTACAGTTTTCTCCTTCCTTCCTGACCTAAATTTTTTTTTGATCTCTACTCTGAGTCTAGATATTGGACCTCTATAATAATTCTGTCTCAAGTCTGTTTTGTTAATTCAATTCTTTATTCAATACCATCAAATATCTATGATCTTCATTTGGTAGTTTCTTTTTATCAATTTTGTTCATTACAGACAGTATGCAAATGCAGTTATTTTACCCACATTAATCTTACTCATCACAAAATCAAAACTTGCTTATGAAACAAAGTATTGCCACAATGGTTGGTTTTGTCTTAAAATTATGGGACTGTTACTTTACTTTGTAATTTCTCCTGAATTAATTTCAAATTCAAAATTCCCGATTTGCAACATTCTGGCTGAAGTAATATTTATTTGCACCACTGGATTCTCATTTAAATCAACGATCTTCTGGCACACAATTTTGTCTGATTATTGAAATGTTCACCATTTTTTTCCATTTCAGGAACGTTTTTTTCTATTATAGCTACTCTTTTTGGACATGTAAGGGTAAAATGATGTTTTGTGAAGATGTTTATTGTGTTTAATCTTAATATTGTTTAATAATTATTGTTCTGTTATAAATATCCTTATTTTTCATATTCACGCACATTTGTAGATAGTCTGATTTTTAAATCTGTCTGAAACCAATTTGATAATTATGAATGTTTCAATGGGAGCACTACAATACAACTATTCTTTTCTCAATCTTTTCGGAAAGCTCAATTAGATCCAGTCCTTTAGTAACATTTTCAAGCCTATTAGATTCCTCTACTTCTTCAAAGTATGGGTCCCAACCCATCGCTTGGTCCCAGACTCACAATAATTGAATAAATAAAGAGAGAAATATGATGAGATATGATGTCTTCCAGAAGACCACTCTTCTGTGATGGAACCAAACAGGATGGAGGTAATGTGTCAAATGCATCAAAGAAGACTTCTCAATCTGATGATGATGAAAAAAACATATGTGATAATGAAATGAATAAGATTTGAAATGTGAATGAAATATATGTGATCTTATTACCTTCATCATCCATGATCTATTTGTTAATGTATTAAATGATAGTTGTCTTGGCAAGGTTGAAAAATGAAAAGAGGTTTTATGAAAGAGAGAAGAGGGATGGTTGACAAGACAATTCATATGTGTACAGAGCAATGATTGTTTCACGTATTTAGGCTTTTGAAACAAACACAAGTCTGAAGTGATCTTTTTTGTCCTGAGGTAAAATGGTTTGTTTATTATATATCAGTTAATTGTGAGGCTATTACATCAAATTGAACTGAGTCGTGATTGAAAAAGTTTGAAAAATCCTGCTTTAGATTTTAGGGTTGCATTATTATGTCATTCAAAAAAGCAAATATCTCTGATATACACTTTAGCACTTCCTAAACTTGAAACAGTTATGTTAATCAATTATGTAGGATTTTTTAAACATTTGGAAAATTTCTACCAGATGGAAATTTTGAAACCATCATGGAGGAAATATATGGGAAAATACAGTTGTATAGCAACTTTATATGATTTCACTCTTTTGTAATCTAAGTCCTATTCTTTATATTCCAGATCTTAAATTCTTTTCCAGGAGATTTTTTTCTATTTCAAATTACCATGATTTTACATAACTTTCAAAATAACATTTTTTCTTTTCAAATCTTGGGTGTCTCGAAAATCTTTTTTTTTTTTTGTTTATTATTTTAGTATTAATAAAAGTGAAGGCAAAAATAGGGATTCAATCTTTACCAAAATAAAGATATTTTACACTTTTCCTAAAATTTAAAAACCTCATTGAAAACCAGAGTAAGTCTTTAGTACCAAATAGTTCTTTTGTAGTTTGAATGTTTTCATCTTTCTGTTGAAGGTTCTCAAATCAAAAGCTACTTTATTGAAATTTTGTTCATTGATTCTTTTGTCTTCAAAATACTATGACTGTCTGACCTATTTCTTTCAGGATTTTTCAAATACATGCACACACACACACTGGATAAATGTTTTTCTACTTTTTTTTCAATTTATATTTCTCTTTATAGAAATCCCGAAAAGATGTCAGCAACTTCGACCGGGAGTTCACCAGTGAAGCACCCAAGTTGACTCCTACCGACAAATTGTTTATAATGAATCTGGATCAGACCGAGTTTACTGGGTTCTCCTATATTAATCCAGAGTTTGTCGTCTCCATTTGAAGTCAGTGAGATGTTGCTATGAGCAACAGCAGTAATTAATTTCTAACACTACTGCCATCACAGCTGCTACCTATGGTGGTGCCACCATGTGCTCACACTGGCCACTCCGGTGGTCTCCCTTTCTACCAGACAGAGGCTGGCTACCATGAAACCATCTTCCTGTTGCAGCCTGAGCAAGAACCCCGCCAACAACACACAGGTCCAACACCAGTTGGTTGGGTCTATTTACCACCTGCAACAATTATTTCTTATTTTACTATTCCTTATTCTCTCAGCTCAGGTCAGATAATGACATCAGTGTCAGTCCATCTTGTTTTTATTACCGTTGCCATCTCCATCCCAAACATGGATGATACAGTTCGTTTGGACCATCTGCTTACCTCTCCTTGACCAACTTATTTTTTTCTATGCATATACAACACACACATACAATTAATTTTTATCTCAATTTTTTTTTTTTTTTTAATACGTAAGATATTTTACAAACTTTAAATTCTCTTAATGTTGTTTCACTATCATCTTTTTTATCTTATTTCGATTTTACAAACGAACACTTTATATATTCAAGTTCAATTAACTTGGTGTATTGAGCATTTTTACTATCGTTCGATTTTAGTTTTGGCTTCAAATTACTTCAATGGTGGGAAATTGATTTGAATTGAATTTGCCATCAAAATTATAATTACTTTAATTAACCATCAAATTATTTACAAAATTTCATGTTTATTTAGGTTCCCATCAGAACCTCTGGGAAAGCGGCTGTTTGTATAAGACAATGTATCATCTATGTATATTCTTTGAGCTGTCTCTTGTGATCACATTAAGATAATACTAAAGGAAGTTTTTAGCTAACAGTAATAATTACGAAATGCTCTCAAACAACTTGGAAATGAATATTTAAAATTGAAGTACCAAAATCTAGAAATTGATTTGCATTAGGTAAATGTCTTTTTTTCATTGCATATATTTCAAATATTCATGAAAAGCTGTGTATTTGATAATCCTAGACTGCTGTTGATTTTAAGTCAAACTTTTTTTTTTAATGGAAGAGATTCATTAACCTGTTTTAATCTGCTGAAAACTATTTAAATACTTCCTCACTGTTCCTTACTTTGTTAGTGGGCATCAGAAATGTTCTGATTTAGAATTATGTGAAATTGTTTGATTTTTAGAATTCAACCATTGATGTTTACCACAACATTTAAATAGCAATTATTTTTGTAAGACAACTACTGAATATGAACAATACCTTTCATATCTTTCATTAAAATGGATATTATTTTTTAATATAGAATTATTATATGCACTCAGTGTTTGGTTTTTTTATAAATTTATTTTTAAACTTCTAAGTTGATTGTATTCAATTCTAAATATTTTGTATTTCTGCAAGTGCATTTTTCCCGAGAGCACTTTTGAAAGACAACACTAAATAACTGTTGTACAACTGTTCTGTGTTATGTAAATGATATAAGTTGCACGTCCCAATGTGTGTCTCTGATGGCATCTACTGCTCCTAGGATGCAAATTATATCAAAAGCAATGATGGTACTACATTTTTCAACATTTTATGATTTTTTTTTTTTTCATTTTAAGAATCAATTTGTCTAATTTTAAATTTTAATGTAAGTTTTCTATTTTTGTTTGTGGAAGAATTTAAGTGTTAATGTGTTTTCACCCAAAGAATGTTAAAAATACACACACAGTATGGACAAAAGGAAATGTGTGTCTCAAAATTGTCAAAATAATTGCAAGGGAGAGTTTTCTTTGCCTACTTATAAAATTGATCCGAAATTTGATTGTACAATGATTTCTTTTAAATACCATGTTTTATATATTTTTCATTATTCTGTTATTTGTTGCTGGGAACATGGTAAAGCTTCTGTCCTGTAATTTCTTACTTGACATTTTTTTTAGATATGTCTGCCTGAAGAATTACTAAGGCTAAACATTACCTCTATTTTGACCTCCTCCTACAATTTCTGATTTGTATAGATGATATCCTGCCCTTTCTTTTCTTTTCACTCTTATTTTTATGGAATTCCTCAGAATTTCTGGCCACTGTTTCATTCTTCTATGGTCAAATCTAAACCAAAAAATAATATTGCTCAATTTCTGAATATTTTTTTTCTTTTATTCATTTAATTTTTTATCTGCAAGTGGGTGATTTTTAACTACAATCAGTAAGTGAATGTTGCACATTGTACATTCCTGACAATTTACCTTTTCCTTACATACTTGGAGTGCTTTGCATTCAGTTTTAATACTTTTTCCCAAAAAGGAGTTGAAAAAAAAAGAATTAATATTAAAAATTTGTTAATTATTCTTGTTCATCTCAATGTTTTCCCTTTTATTATTAAAGCTTATTTATTATTCAAAACTTGGAAAAAAAACATGACCCAATAATATAAAACTGGAAAAAAACGAGAAAAAAAAATTACCCTCCCTTAAATTCAAGTGGGAAATTTTTAACTTTTGTTAGATGTGTAGTTTTTTTCCTTTTTTACTTCTCTTCTTTGGTCATTAACATTGATTTTGTAGGTATCAAATTTTGCCGTGGCACTTTTAATCACACCCAAATATTTTCATTTAAGGGGAGGAAAAATGTCTTGTAATCGGTGATAAAAAGTGAAGAATCTGGCCTCAAGAATAATTTTGTTTTTTTCTTGTTTCTTTTTTTGATTTTTTTAAAGCTTTTTTTTTTATCAGCCTTCTCTAAGTTGATAAACACAACCATTTCTGTGATGGGGTCATTCAGAACAATAATAATATCACTGAAGTAGATGACCACAGTATGTATACATTGTTATACATGTTTAAATATTTTCACATACATGCATATATTATACATATCTATCTAAAAATAAAGAAATAAACCCAAGCATATATAAATCAATATCCATCTTGAAATGAATTACCTTACATGTATTTCTGTTTTCTCTCTCTCTCTCTTGCATATTTTCCTATTTAATGGAATGGTATTTTTAATTCATCTTAACTTGAAGAGGAAGAATTTTCTAGAAGAAACAAAGAAAGAATTCTGAAAATTCCCAGAGGTGCTTACTGTTAGGGAAATACATCAGAAGGAATACGTAAAGTAAATAAGGATTTATTTTGCCAATTTTTCTTTTCTCTAATTAGTGTGTTCAATGAATGCATTCAAAGTCAGATATACTATATATAAATTGAATTAAAAAAACTCTTTGCTTATAGAAAGTTTCTCTTTTGGTTTGCATAACTGTTATTGTGGAATCTGCTTCACATATCAATCTAAGAATTGAACCTTAATCGTCTCTTTACTTGTCTATCCCAAGGATATCTGCTACAAAATCAATCATCGATGCTAATTCTCTTCTCTTTCATATATTATATATTTTTAAAGAACTATTCCCTTGATGTATTCATACAGAAACCAAAATTAATTTCACTGTAAGTCAATATTAGTTGAGATTTATCCGTACCATGAAGATGCATTCAGAAAATTTAATATTCCTTATCTATCATTTATTGAGACATCTAGAGAATTCTTTTCTCGTGGAAGAGTATTCAGAAAACATAATTTCAATGTCGTTCTCATATGAAAAGTAAACCTATTGAAATGAAATGAAAAAAATCAATGATGACACTTTCAATTATTTTGAAATGTTTCTTCATGTTGTCCTCATTATTTTACCTTTTTCACTCATGAGTGAATCCCTCACCCCAAAAACTGACTTCTGTTCTCAGTAATTGGGAAAATATTTTAATTTCCTTATAATTTTCTCCCTGTAAGTGAAACATGAAAGATGAATAAAAACTCCTTATCCCAACTGAATATTTCCCCAACCTCTTGCAGTCAACTGGCCTCCAAATCATTAACGATCTCATTTTTTAAGTCTGTTTAATGATAGTAAACACTAATGTATGATTGAGTAATTTGATTTGGCAATAACCTTAAACGCAAACTTGTTCTACCAATCACTCTGCAAGGAAATTTGTCCTTTTTTTTTTTTTTTAAATTTAGAAGTGATTCTATGCATTTCGTAGAAGAAAGTACATTTTCTAACATGTTCAAGATTTTGATTTAGCATCTAATCAATTCAGTTAAACTAGTAATAAACTAAAATTACAACAGTGAAACCCTGTATAATCTCTCAAATAAGTATATGAATTATTTCCCTTCGTTTTCTTCTGGAGGCAAATATATCAATCCTGTACATTATCTAATGCTGCCATCTTCAGAAAAATACAAGTCTCATTTTGAAATGAAATATACCTCATTGGAAACTTGTACAAAACACAATTTTTAAGGTTGTTGCCATTGCTGACTGAGAAACGATTTCTTCCAATTTACTAAGTACAGACCATTGATAACAAAAATTCTATATCTTTACCATTTCTGCATTTGTTTGAGACAAAAATAAAATGTTATGAATGTTCCATGGACATTTGTATACTTGAATTGTTTTATTTTATTTTGTTTTCATTTGCATTTTGTTGTTTTTATTTTACTTTATCCTTTGAACCTAATATCAAAAATATTAAATGTTTCTATATCTTACAATCAATCATGATTATTTTGTGGCTGCAATAATGCTATTTATTCCTCGTGTACACAACTGCCTTTTGTCTCCACTTTCACAAATTAAAGATTCCCAATCCTTGTGCAACTTACCTGTTTATATAAAATGGTTTACTTCTTGAATCACGTATGCAACCTTTGATACTAACTTCAAAAGTGAGTAGATTAGATCAAACAGGATAAAGTATTGCAGATATAAATAAGCATTACACTTAATGAATAACAGGAAAAATATTATGCAAGATAAAATAACAAATATTATTCAGTAGATCTTGATAAATTGAATTTGATTCTTATTTTTGTATTGCGATAAGTGTATTTTTAATACACTATTTAATTTCTTCCAACAGCATAATGATATCCAGCTTTACAAAAATCATGAATTCAAAATGTTCTCCCATATACCCTTGGAATGAGATTTCAGAAATGAATTTGCTATGAGTTTTTTCATAAATACCTGTTACTTTAAGAAATAGTCTTACTTCTATTTTTAGTGATACTTACTTAAAAGCTACCTTCAGCAGCCTTTGTCAAGTCGCTTCCTATTTATTGGATTTGTTACAATTCACTTATTTTCTTATGAAAAACCAATTACCAGTTAATAGCCCTGGAGTTTTTTCCCCTTGGACAGACTTTTTCTTTTTTTCTTTTTCTCTCAACAATTCAAACTGAATGAAATCAATTTCTTAGAAATTGTTGGCTCAATTTGACTGGAAATTACTTTATTCTCCAAATCGGAGCATTTTAGCGGTATCGTGCTAACAAAAATTGCACTATGATATGTGGTTTTTGCTATGTGGTGGAAAGAAACCCACAAACACACATACCAAAAATGAATCATTATGATGTAGGTATTGTCTGTTGGGAAAAAAAAAACAAGTAATTGTTTGATATATAAAACAAACCACAATCTTATGTATCCTATTTCACTCGTAGTAATTGCTATTACGGACAGAAAAATATTTTCTACTCTGATAAAAAGTGTAAAGACGACTGGTAAGCAAAATTCTATAGTACGTCTTTAAAAAACAAATTTGTATAGTTGGAAAATTATTCATTTCTTATGTGATAAATACATTTTTTAAACTTAATTATGAAATATAATATTTGAACCTGCTTTGCTTTTCTCTAAATATTCAAAAGAATGATGTTTAAAAATTTTAATGAAACTATTTTGTTTCATTTTAGTTATGTCAATGTAATATTTAATATCTTGTTGCTGCATGGAATATATTTTTTTTCAAGAAAAATGTTCATATTTGACCCTTACAAGGAGTTCAAACATCTGTTTCTATTTTGCGCAGCACCTCTAATACTTTTTGCAAATTCTTGAAAGATTACTTCATTACTTCACCATCTTCTCCCAAAATCAGTCTAAGGGAGAGAAATGCTTTATTCTATTGACAAGATTGCTGAAGATATTGTTTACTCATGTGAATACTTGAATTTGTCAGCCATTGGTTATTCCCCCTTAATTTCGGCACTTGAATATCTTCTAAACTAGTCTGGGTGAGGGAGTGTTAAAGTAATCTCGTAACTATTATGAGAGGATTCTTCAGTGGGTAAATAAATCTTGATAAATAAGAATTTCTTCAAAATTCGATTAGAATTATATGATATGAAAATCAACAGATTAGCCCATGTACTTTGTCAGCCTGTCATACACCATAACTTGATTTGCAAAATAGCCATCTTCTCAAGTATGCTATAGTTATTTATAAAAGGTAAGTTAACTGTTAATAATACATTTTATAAATTCTTGATTTTCAAAATGGTTGCTCATTATTTAAAAAGCCAATTCGTATAATGATAGTCTGAATTTTATATTTGATTTCTTTCAGAAAAATGACAAAATTACATTATGGTAAACTTAAGGATAACTGTTAATCCATTACCTTAGCAATAGATATGGTTTTCAAAAATTTCAAAGCTATCTTCATACAAAAAAAGACATTACGATATATTTGTATATGAATTATTCATCTTTCATAGTGACTCAAGTTTATTGTTATTTGGCTTCTCAATCCTTTCCCAACTAAATTTTCTAATCTTACCAGTTTTAAAGTAACTTAACTTCAGTTTGTGGGCTATCTACACATGTAAACCCCTCTATACCATATATATTCTGGTAGGATTATGCTCAGGCTATAAAGTAGAGGTATTTCTATTCTTGGATATCTTGTTTGGGTCATTTCCAAGGGAACTTGATACAATAAAAATGCAAAATATATTGTAAATATAATTGTATCCAAGATAAAGTAAATTGTAACAGTTATGTTTCGGAATCATGTAACCGTAATTCTAATGAATTCTGCTAAAAAAAAATAATTTCCCATTGCATCAAACACATCATCAAAGTGAAGAATGGCCTGCAATGTCTAGTTGTTATGGTATTGAAACTTGATAATATCACTAATTTCAAAGCGCATTGCCACTAAATGGAAGCTACCATGTTACTTGGACTGATTCAATAGCATATACCACTCTGCAGCAAATTGATATTATTAGATTCAGTTATAAACAAACATGTTTTGTGGTCCAGATCTGGCTAGTCTGCCTGGAAAAGGTTAAGGAAATTTATTAATAAAGCAGCAAAACAAACCTGTACATTCCGTAATTGAGACAGTGTCTATTCTTTTTTTTTTCTGCTATTTGTCTGGTTGCCTCGTGAATATGTTGTGAATTCTTATTCCCAGAGAAATTATTTTTGACAGTTCCGAGAATTTATTTTAAAAATGTATTTTCAAAATGAAATTTTATATAAAGCAATATGAATACAAATTACAATAAATTGTATATTGTCATATTTTTCAATGTCAATGAAAAGAGCTCCAATAGTTAAAACTAATAATTGTAGTAGCTGCCACATTTTTTTTCATTTTTTTTTTTTCTTTTAAAATGTTAAATGTGTTTAATATAAGGGGAGAAAAAAAACAAAAAAACTTAGCATGATTATTCTAAGAACTTAAATAATTTTCAAGAACTTTGAGGTTATCTATGAGTGGTCCCTTAATTGTTTGATTGAATTTTCTCTCAAAATTGAAAATAAAAAAGAATCAAATATCTTAACATATATTTTTAGCCAGTATCTAATCGTAGATATTTATCATACTTCTATGTGTTGCAGTCATGTTAATGTTTTCCGATAACTAAATTGGATGAATGAACTATTATACCCATGAAAATTAACTGGAGTAGAAAACAAAAGTGTACTAGTTTTTTTTGATGATTGCAAAGAATAGTATTTCATAAAGCATATTCAAGTATGCCCCACTTTACAAAAGTTCACTTTACACAATACCTCCATGCTGCCATAGCTTTGAAATGTGTCTGTGAGCATCTCTGCTTTATCTGGATTTATTTTGTGTATCCATCAGCAATATGTATCCTGACATATCGGAAGAGCTTGAGAGAGCTCATCAGGATGTTATGCTCAGTGTTAACAAGCAGACATAGGTTTTTGGGGTTTTTTTTTCCTTCTATGTCTGAGGATGTTCAAAAATGCTTCCCCGGGTAGTTGCTTAATGCCATTTCAGCTTAATAAAGGTTTAATTAGAGGATTCTACTTTTGGATAGTGGGAAAAAACTGTATATGTTGTTCAATTGAGGTGTAATAGAATTTATTAGCAAAAGATCTTTGTCTTAATTCCTGAGGCATGGTGTTCTTACTGTATCTTTTGTTAGATAGAAAACTGATTGGAAGAATGAGTCGAATCTGGTGATGTGTGAAAAAAGGAAAAAATGATCGTCATTTGTTATATTTTCTACTGCCTTAAAACCTTACTTTCAATAATCCACCTTTTTCTTTTTTAGATAAATTATGAATATACAAGAAATTTTTAAGCCATAAATCCATGAGAGGCAAAATACATCATTGTATGAAATTGTACTGCTTTTAAGAACTGAAATTGCAGAAATAACTTCAGCATGAAAAGTAGATTTACAAATATTCTTATAATCATGCACATACACACACACACAAAGCAAAAATTCTGAAGCCTAAATCCACTAATAAAATGATTTTATATAAAGTGTGTTATGTTAATTGATTATAAGGTTTATACTTAGGCTTTTACAAGTTACGAACTTGCATTGTTCTCATCAATTAATTCTAAATTGATTAGCTGCATTATCTTGAATTTTATTATTAGAAAAAGCATCAAGAATTAATTTTTGTCCAGTATTTCCTTCTTTTTAAATTCAGTTGCTTTATTTCTCAATGGAGTAGTTGCGATGAATAGCAACTGAAATTAAGATGAGAGAAATACTAGTTGGACATTAACAATCAATTTGCCATGTTCAACATTTTTTTTTTTTTTTTTTTCAACCTGTTAAATTCTTTTTAACTATTCAAATAAATCTGGCAGCTTTTGACTCTGAGCTTAATTTCAGGCAGTGATTATATTAAGTTAATTTACTAACTTCTACAATTTAGGGTTTTTATCATTAACCCCCCCCCTTTCCTCTGTACTGTGGGGAGATGGGGGCAGCAGCTTTTTAGTTTACCTCTTTGAAAGACAGAACATGGGTATTTTTGCTATGTCTGACATCTAGGAGGTCTTCCTCTTGCCTGGGCACCTGAACTTGTCAGATTGTAGGCTCTAAATGCTAGTTGCTCAGTCGCCATTCTTGTCATGTGTCCAAACCATTTGATTTTCAGGAACTTGATAAATTTGCAGACTGGTATTGCTTCGACAATTTTTCCAATTTTCTCCTTACTAATCAAGTCCTTCTATGTTTTATTCGCTGCTCATCTGAGGCACCTTATTTCAAGGTTGTGATTTTTCTATCTTGAGCTTTGATCAGTACCATATTTGCCATTGGTAGTTCAGTAGGAGCTGAAAGATGGTGTTGATCAGCCATCAAAAATAATTTTGATGAAATAACGTTTTCTTTTGTTCATGTCTCTTTAATTTTAAAAATCAGAAATTTAATGAATTTGTGAAACAATTAGCAAAAGGAGTGTCTTCTACAATGTTTATGAAGCAAGCAAAAAAATGATTCAAGTTATCATCTATAGTTTTGAGAAGTCGTCATCATTTCAAGAGCTGTTAGAACAATTGAACTCATTCTTTTTGCTGTTGTGAATCACATTAACAGTTCACTATATACCCAGAAATCTTCTTTTTTTTTTTCCTTCAGCTATATAGCTTTCTTCACCTAGTTTTTTTCTCTTCTGGCTTCAGAGCTTTCATTACCTAAATTCTGCCTTTAAGTTTTCTTTCTGTTTTTATGCCAGTTCAATTTATACTAACTGATAATCATGGCCTTGTTGGCATTATTTCTAGTTAATCTGGTTACCCCTTTCAAGAACCAAGAAAAAAAAATTAATTTCTAGGGTTATAGTGAACTGCTACAGTGAGTCACTTTTGGGGCAACAGCCAACGGTTTACGTTTATATTTCTTTTATCTTAATTTCCTTCGTATTGCAACTCCCAGAAAATAAGTCATAGCTATATGGTTAGATTTGAATGACTGGAAGGTGTCCATTGACTGATTGGAAAGGCATCTATCATGCTAAGACAAGCTATCTGAGCGATCGGGATGGGGGTTCAAATCTAACCAGAAGCTTATTCTTTATTTCTGATCTGCATTGCTTAATGATGGTTGAATGACATTTTTTAATAGATTGGCACAAACCTTGAAATAGCATAAGCAACATATTTTCATTGTCTTTAATGTGTTGCTCATGCTGTTTCCACAATATTTTCGCAAATCCATTCTATAGCTTCAGGTGCAAAATCAATAAAGGAGATGGGTCTCTCTTATCTAACAACAACTGAACAGTGAACAGAAAATGGTAGCTAAGATATCGGTCAGATCTGCATGAATCAACTTGTCAGCTAGTTTAAGCCAGACAGATGTGTATTTCACCGTTTTCTTCACTCAACTGGGATGGAATTAACAAGCTCCCTCTCCGACTCCCACGTATAAATTTGAATCACGGGTGACTGCGAATGAAGTTGCTTGTGTTGCTGAGAATGAACTTTGCCAGTCATTATGCAAACTACCATTTTCTGTTCCCTTGTTTACAGAAAAAAATATCTCTATCTTTTCTTCCAGATCTTTTTACTAAAGGAGGCTTTAGAAGGGATTAACCGAATCATCATGGAAACAGCAACAAAAAATGAGTTCAGTTGTCTTTGGGGATGTTAATAGAGAATTTAAAAAGCTATTCACCACAAAGTAGTGATTATCAAATGTGAGGAATGGTGGAATTGGGAGAAATTTTAATTGGGGGAGGAAAGTATAATGGTGTAAACAATTATACCTTTTCCAAAATAAATTAATAAATATAGCATGCAAATTAACTCAACTAAGAATAGTAACTTCTACTTTATATCTTATTGAAAATTAGCCAGGAAGTAATCATTATCTGACTTTTTTGTATACTGTATGTATAAGACTATGAAGCAAATAGTTTAATATAGCATTTATGAAGAAAGATTTGTTTTTTTACTAACAACTAAACAGGAATTAAATGTATGTTTTTTTGTACATTTTGAACTATTAGTTAAAATTTTTTAACAAATTAACATGATTACTTTGTAATTTATTAATCACCGCTACCCACAACAGATTGGTTTAATTACTGTTGCTGGGTTTAGGTTATCCATGTGTTCTGACATGACTATCTACCTATCCAGATTTTGCCCAGCCCTTACCGTTCATTGTAGGAACTTGAAAATTTGCACTCACACTCCTCTGAATGAGTGGAAAAAAAAGCTTTTTGAAAATTTCTCTCCATGTCTGTTGTAAATCCAGAACTTTTTAATGATCACAGCCCAACAAATGCAAGAGATGTAACCTATTCACCCCTATTCAAATTTTTAATTGATCACCTTCAACATAACATATATATGGAGGATGATGATTTATGATATCCCTTGTTTTATTATATTCAATTATTCTGGCTTTTGGAGGGGGGTTATGGATTGATTTATGGGACACTATTCTAAAGATTGTGGCAAATTTGTTTCTATAGATTTATCTTGTGTTCTATGAATCTTGGTAAATGCTGCTTAATACGCATTGATATTTACAAATGAAACCTTTGAATGGATCACTTTAACATCATCTCCTGTGAGTTTTGGCTATTGAACACCCACCTATGCTAAAGCAGACTTTGGGATGAGTATTATTATTATTATTATTATTATTATTCTAGTTCAATATTGTTCACTCTCATGAAAACATGAATTTGTCTGCCATCAATCATTAATCACTGCTACCCACAACACTCGTTTGGATATTGGGTTTAGGTTATTTATTTTCTGACATTTATATGTATCCGCACTTTGCCCAGCCCTAACTGCTCATATTAGAAACTCAGTTTTGCACACACACAGTCAAGGAGTAGGGACAATGTTTTTGGGTTGTTTTTTTTAATTTGCCTCCAAAATGAGGGAAGGGGATTCAATTTTCAATATGATTTTATGCTGAATTAGCCCCTTAGTTTGAGTCCACCCCTGTTTTGTTTTTTTTTAAATTGGATGTTATAGTGCCCTACAAAAGGCAAGAGAAATAACTTACTCATTGATCACCCCAACACAACATGCCGCCAAAAGACCTTGGTCACTGTGAAGTTGAGGAAAGAAAAAGAAAAAAAAAATCTTTTCACATACATCCCATCTGTTATGCATATAACTGATGTTGCTGTTATTAATCCCTACTACCCACAACAAACCGGTTTAAACACTTTTGCTGGGTTTAAATTATTCAGGCATTCTGATAATTATATATTTGCATGTATCTACGTAGTTGGACTTCACCCAGCTCTAAGCATTCAGAGTAGAAACTTCAAATTCTGCACGCATGCTCTCTCCTCAATGTGGAGTGAAATTAGGGGTTTTTTTTTGTTTTTTTTTTCTTTTTAAAATCCCCCTGGAATGCTAGACCCCCTTAATTTTTGCAAACAAACTTTCTACACACCTAAACCTATCTGGTAGAATGTTAAAGTGATCCTCCTAAACATATTCCCAGCTTTAGTATCTGCATTTCTAAAAATGATGCCTGCGAATCATTAGAATAGAAATCATATTTTTTACAGTTAGAAAAGAAAAATATATATTTCCTTTCTTGCCTTGAATATATAAAGTTATTTTTTGTGGTAGTAACTTCCATGTTTGCAGTTTGCTTCTACTGAAATGTTCATTGTCCTTGTAGATTTTCAACATTTGTTATACAGTTCAGAAAGAGTTTTATTTTTTTCTCTCCATTCTTTTCAATGTCTACACCCCTCGTGGCTCAAGTTTTTCTTAAATGGTAAGTAGATTACTCCAGTTCCTATCTTCCCCTTTAAATATCCTCGCTGGGGAATCTACAGGATATGGGGATTTTTGTAGTGAAGATTAGTGAATTTCAGTGAACTTTTTTTTTTTTTCTTTTTTTTTTTGCTAAAATCTTTTATTTTTTTAATAAAAAAAAAAATATTGATTTTGTTTTAAAACCTTGCTTATATATAAAGAAAAAAAAATACTCAACAGATTTAAAATAATTTATTTCTCTCATAGTTTTGTATTTTAAAGTGCAGTGTTTGTCAAATTGTGGCTTAAAGTAGATATCTAGATTTGCTGAAAAGAATTTGTATGTTGTGTTCATGTCTATATTTTTACTACTCAAAATTCTAACTATTAATATTTTCATTTAGTGGCAGAAATCCAGATTTATGTGGATCAAAGTGAAACAGAAATTCAAGTTAAAATAAGTTACATTGTGTCGATTTCAATTATTCTAATAATTTTTTTCTCCCTCAAACTACTTAATTTTCCATAATAAAAAATTCAAAAAATCTTCATCTGGAAAGAAATGTTAGAATTCTTCTAAAGCCCACAAAATAATTATGACTGCTTCAAGGTTACATATAGCGCCAAAGTGTGTGTTAGGCAGGGATAAGATGTCTTCAGGAAGGTCCTCTTTTTTGAATGTTCAGATATGGCGACCCTTTAAAAACAATTACAATAAAAAAATTTTTTTAAATACCCAGTTTTATTTTCTTCATCTTAGAGGAGACCAAAATCAATTGACACTTGTAAGATTAGTATCTGGATTAAATCTATTCTTCAAAATATCTTTAAAAATCATAGAACACTTTAGCAAAATATCTTTAACTAAGTGCATATTTATTTTAAAATGCTTTCTTTTTAAATTAATTGATTTTTTTTAACTGCTTGTGAATTTTTGTTGAATTTTAAGCCATTGTTATGCAATGTTGGTCAGCATGCTACAATTATTCAGCTTCATATCAAATCTTATGAGTTAAGAAAATTTTTGCCACATTCAGAGATTATAAAAGTCCTATTGAAAGCAAACCAAATGATTTTTTTTTCTTATGGTGAAATCAACCTTATTCATCCTTTACTGTATTGTTAATAGCAATTAATATAACCTTTGATTTGGTCATTCAATTTTTTTTTTGTTTCACTTCAGCTGCTCAAAGGCTACCAGCTTTTGGGCAGAACATTCGGAAAAAAATATGAAAAGGAGAATTCAATTACTCAGCAAAAGACAAAAGGCACCAAATATATTTGGAAAGAATAGAAAATTTGCAATGAAAATTTTTCCTGTTAAATCCTTTGGAACACTCCATGCCAACTTAATACAAAAATGTCAAATTTTATGCGTGTAATTTTTCCTTTTAACTTTTTTGCTTATAACTATCACTAAATATTGCAGAGACATTTCTTTTGGGTGAAATTATTGTTTAATCATTTTAGCTGTCCTATTTGTAATAGTAAAACATATTTAGTCTTGGACCTGTTCGCTATCATGGATATGATAACTCATAATATGATAGTGTGTTATTCAGTTCAGTGCCACAGATGAGATAACTCATACTCTGATTGTGTTATCATTTTATTAGATGATATCATCTGCTTGCACAACAAAAGAAATTTGCATATTTACTTAGGTGATATGACAGCTAGTGAATGAAGTCTTTGTATTCTCATCAATTTTTTCTCTTACAAGAAAAACCCAGCACAGATGTTACGGCATTAAAAATATATACTTGGCAGTGAACAAGTTAAAGTCTTGAAAATTGAATTTGAAAAATTTCTCTGGCTGAATTATGCTAATAAGTTGCATCCTTAATAGAAAAAAATATTCTCCATACATTTGAATCTAAAGTCATGTCTGTTTTGCTAGCCATATCAACTCCTCGAAACATGACCTGCTAGCTCTGCCTGGGCCGCCTGATATTCATCTTGCCTACACATTACTAATGTACCTTATGATTTCCCTTCATATCCTTTAAGAAATGATTTTGTGCAACTCGAATAAATCAGACTACATTTGATGATTAGAATCAAGTTAATCATAAAAAGAGACAAAATATTGAATGGAAAATCTTTTTCTCTGTATTTTTGAGAAGTTGACAAACAAACCAACAACATAAAAAATGGTATTTATCTAACTTATTGTCAGAGAGTTTCACTATTGAATTTCTCTTGCTACACATAAGCAAATACACACAAATCTTTTTGTTTTGTTCCTTGTAAAATATGAGAAGCAACAAGATGAAGAAGGAATATAATTTTAAAAAAAGCTTACTTACAGAAGTTTGTGGTGATTAATTAAATGATTAAGGGTTAAGGTTATTCATTGGTGAGAGTAATTTTAACCTGTAATAAATGGTATCTTTACTTCACTTGCCATTGCATCTCATATTTTGCTACAACTTCTTTCTCTGTCTCTCTTCACAGAGATTTAATAAAATTTCCTGCTCATTAACAAACAACAGACTTGAAACTTATTCTGTTACCAATTAAGTCAAATGTCAATGTTATTTTCCTCATTCAAGTTTCTCTTTCCAAGGTTGCCGACTCGTTTACATACTCTGTCAATGTTTGTGATATACATTTATCCAATTTTATTGTTATTGTATAAAAACAAGTTCAATTCATGTTAGCATGTGATATGTAAATATATACACACGTATGGATGTAACAACAGACATAGATATAGACATAAAAATATATATATATGCATAGATCAATTCGTTTTCTGTATATTTGCTGCAGCGTTTTATACTACTGCCTTTGTTTTCAAGGCAATTTTGAAAATATCCCAATCCTGCGAGATCAGGCAAGTTTTTTTTTTTTACTTTTGACGTTATCTGAAAGTGTCAAAATTTTCTGAACTTCCATTGTTCCAACATTGAATTCTCTGTTTTGAATTACCCTTGCAATTACTCCACGGCAGAAACATGCTCGTTTTATATATGTATGAAACTTTCTTCTCACTCCTCCAAAAGATCGATTGCGCCTTGTTCATGTATTTATTCGATTTCCATTCTCTCTTTCTTTTTTTTTTTTTCCCCCCTGCCCTCTAAGGAGAATGCCAAATAAATGATGGAAGGCGTTGAAAAGTTGCATAAAATTTACATTATTTTTTCTTTTTTTTTCCTTCTCTAATGAACAACAGGGCCCCTAAAATTGAGCTCTGTCAGCACAACACAGTGTGTCAACGTCAGTGCCAGTCCTTTCTAGTTCTTATGGAAGTTGATTTACAAGTTCTAGACTTGCATTTGCCTCTTACTTCCTACAATGGCAGCACACACAACACTGGACCATGTCTGTAAGCAGAAACTAAATAAACTGTAAAAAAAAACAAACCCAGAAAACATTTCAATACATAAATCTGCTTTGACGTGTCTATCAAAATCATTTCCTCAATCCTAGAATGTTTCCAAGTTAACACAAGGATTATTTTCTGCTCAGATGTATTTGTGTCATGAGCAATACAAACATGGTAGCTTTTTATATAAAGAATGCATGTACAAAATCAACTTTTGATTTATAAACAAGTCAGCAGTGATTTTTTATATGTTAATGTTGTTCACAACATCCTCAGGACATTATGAATGGTAATGATGATTAATATGACTTCATACTTGCAAACGAATAGAATCTAGTAGTATTAAAGATGACAAAATAGTGAATAAAAATAGAATTATACATCAAGCCGACTGTTGAGAGATAAGTGTTCAGAAACCTTTATTCCATTGTATTCATGAGGTCCATTCCGTTTTCCCTGAATCTATGCTGGCTGTGGTCTGAATTGCCGCATTTCCATTGGCTGACTTATCATTTCCTGTACTCATCATACTACCATTTTGCAAATTGCCCAGAAAACAAAGGGAGTCGTCTTGAGAGCTTTTTTCAATGCTCCATTGTATTTCTAAAAACACTGGTTGACTTTTCATTTTTTATAATTAGCATGCTGGGTTTTGGGGTGGGGGAGTGGGGGTAACAGAACCCAATTTTTACAATTTATAGGGGGAAAAAAAGCATCAATTGAAAAATTTGTACTATATGTTCTATATCCGTATGATAAAATTTTGTATTTGAAATAAGTATCGTGTATAAAACTTATGAAGAAAGAAAATACACGTACGATCATCCATTCAAGTTAATCAAAATTGAAGTGAAGCAGTAACACTACAATTTATATCTTTATTCGTCTTTCTTAGAAAAAGTAGTGGAATTCATCAATTTGATTTTATTTATAATTGTATGTGTACAGACACATACAATATGGTTTAGCTGCTTTAAATTGGTAAAAATTCATGAAGTGAAGTAGTAACAATACAATTTATGTATTTACTAGTTTTTATTTAATGAATTCTTTGATATTTGTAACCTTGACGAAGACTGTGCCGACACTTCTTTTTTTTATTTAATCTTTTTAAAATTCTTATTTTATTAAAAAAATTGAAATTTAACAAAAATCATACAGAAACAGAAAATATAGTACAATTATTATTATTTTTTTCATAAATTGTAAAAATACCCCATAGAAAAGACTCATTGTACTAATTATGGAAGATAGAAAATAAAAAATCAACTGGTGTTTTTGGAAATATATTGGATCATTAGAGAAACCCCTAAATTGACCTCTTTTGTTCTCCAGCCAATTGAAGTACAGTTAATAAGCCGTTGGTCAAATCGGATTCAGAAAAATGAATGCCACCCAAATGCATTTACATATCCCTACAAAGGAATTGCTTCCATCTAAAAATGTTCTGATTAATTATTACCAAAATCACAAATAACTCATAATCAAGTATTGATCACCTAGAATAACATTTCTTAGTTACTTTTATCCTCTGTCTTGAAATAAACAGACGGACATGGTCTTTGGTAGCTTTTTATTATTATTCTTTTTTTTTTTATCTCTTCAATCCTTTGACTCTTTCCCCCCACCACCACCTCAAAATTATCAATTCTCACCATGAATTGGCATAAATACTTCCTGATAAAAAGAAGTTCCTCTAGGGCAGAACAGGTATTTATAGCTATTCTGTTTCAGATGGCTTTTCATGCATTTAAAAACCTAAAAGTCAGGTAAATGCTGATTATTTCAAAAAGTCTATTATTCAGTTTAATATAATCTCAAACCACGATAGCTGCTAATATTTTTTTTTTCTTTGTTGGTGAAATGTTTGCCTAAACACTGGACATCTGTCAATTCTTTTGCTTGTTTTTTTTTTTTTATCTCCCTTATAGATGAGTAAAAATGGATTTTTTTTTTTTGGTTTAATGACAAAATATTGAATTCTAAAAGCCTGGCAGATATGTCTTATTCTTTTAGCCTTATCAAGATGGCTACCTTCAGCCTTAATTGTCATACTTCACATTCAAGTGATGGATCAACTGCTGATGAAATTATTGTGAATGATTACTAAACTTGAAAAGTATTGAGATTTACATTGTCATACTCTACATGGATCTTAATTGTTTAATAACTGTTTTCATTGTTCGAAATTCAATAATATAGGTCCACTAGAATAGTTTAAACCTAAGTGCAACAAAGTGGCATAAACTCTGTGAATAAATTTGAACGAACGCGTGAATTTTTATTGAAAATAAGACAAAAAAAAGATATGTCTATTGAAACTTGTTCGTGCTTCTTCCAAATTTTCATTATTGTTCTCATAATTCACAATGACATGGTCAATTGATTTGAACATTTCTCTGATGGTTAAATGTGCTAAAAACTGCTGCATATTTCATTCAGCTTTGTAAACCAGACTTCTTGATATATTTTGGTCTGACTTGGCCACCAACTGACAGATATGGTTTTTCTAAATTATTGCTCCTTGTACTCAACACTTTTCATTCTATATGCACAAAAACAGAACAAAAAAAATCAGTTGTGAACTATTTGTACCCCATCGTCATTTCTCATTCTTGTGTTGGCTTTGCACCTGCACGATACAAATTTCCAGTTCACTCTTTTTTTTTTCTGTTGCACGTGAGAAGACATCACTTCTTATCAGCTGTATCTGTCTCTGAAAAGGCTTCCCACACACAAAAAAAACAAACTTTCTGACTTTATTTTTTTTTTCTTCCCATGTCTAACAAATGTCTTGATACTTAAAGATGGGATTTTATCAATTTTTCTTTACCATTCCTTCATTGTGCTACGTGCAACACCTTGTATGAAACCCATCACACCTTAAAGCTTTCTCTTTACAGTCATTATTTACTATTGAAAAAAAAATTTTTAAATGCTGACTTTTTTTTTTTGCTTTTATCAAATAAAACTGGGAAAAACTTGAATTTGCTTAAATATGCAAAATGAAACTGTCCTATTACTTAACAAAAAATTTTCAAGCGTAATCAATTGATGAGAAAATGTTTATAATTCTGTTGAATATGCTTTTTTTGCTTCTTCCTTTCTGTAAACTGTCTGTCTGTTAATTTTTAACTATAATATGTGAAAAGCAATGAATTCTTTCAACTTTGGAAGAGAGCCTGCCCACTTATAGTTGACTGTCATATTGGTAGAAACTGTCTTTGGCAAGGACCTCAAATTAAGCATGTAATCAACAGAAATTATTAAATCTTTTTACAATAATATGTGTTGACAAGTCAAGGAGAGATTATGATAATTTGAGGGCTGATTTTTGTTCCCTATTTCTACATAATCTGACCAGGGTGTTACATGTTCTGTTTGAACAATGCAAATAGTCTTTCACTTTTTCGGGCAGGGCTCCTGTTACATAGCCTGACTTTCCTTCTTTTTTTTTTTTAACCCCAAAATTTAGTAGTGGCATTTTCAACCAGAGAATGAACATCTGATAAAAGGTGGCCTCTCCCCTACCCTTTTCCCCCTTCAATTGAAATAATGATACCAGAGTAATCTAAGGAAAAACGATGATTTCATTTGAATTAAAGGGAGATAACTGGAATTATAGACGGTTTATATAGCTGTAGTTTTCATTGTATAGTGGATCTAAGTGCACCTGAGGAAAAAGCAAGGCAAATTCAAATGACTGGTCAATATTCTGGTCTAGATGCAACACTTTTTATATCTAGAGCTACAGGTCACTTGCAAGATGAATCTTACATTATCTTATATGAACATACTTGTTATTTTTATATTGAAATTACTTCTAACTTGTGTTCAATTGTAAGGATTAAATTATTAGGAATATCTTACCAAAATACATATGCATTGAACATGGAAGTGGACTATTAAGGCTAATAATGTTTCCAAGCCTTATAAGTGAATGCACCCAGATAACACCAAAAAAAAAAATTTACAGACCTATGTTATAGAGACAACAGATCTCAACAATTTTGGTCATTTTTACGAAAAAACATAAAATGATACTTGCTGCATAGCATTGGTTACCGAACTTGTTTTGTAGGCCATTGTTAGTATAGTTCCCCACACCCCAGTTGGCCTTGTGCCAGGCAAAGCTAAGCTTAGTTTTTATCTAGTGTTTGAAGTATGAAATTTCTTTGTCCTTGAATAATTAATTTCTTCAAAAATTATTTAATAGTATTATCTTTAAAAGAATTTAAGTAAATGTGTTTCTTTGCCAATATTTTTTCTTCCATTAAAAATTAGTCTGGAACATACACATATATATATATATTGTAAACTATGTTTTGCTATTCTCAGATTAAAGTTGACTGGGCAACGTCCAAATATGTTAGACCCCCTTCGTGATACAAAACTGATATCTGATAGTCTTTCAAAAACTTTGTCAAGTAATTTACATAGATTTCAACTTCCATATTTGCTATTCTAATTCTAAGCCCTAAATAAAAATTCAATCTATGAAGAGACGAGAAAATATCAGCCTAGATTTTTATTAGACTCAAACTTTTAGGATTAAAATTCTTATACAAATTAGTCTGTAGGATTTGAACCATGAACTTTCATATCTTGCTATTCATGTTGCCTTATATACCCCAACTGTGATGGAAGTGATTGCCATAATAGAGAAATCCTATTCCAAATTTTTATCAGACAATTTATAAAATACTTAGGTGTTATATTTATGATATCTCATGATTTCAAGAATCAAATCATTTTTTAAAGTAAACTAAAATACTTTGTGCTTTGGTTAGCAGAGAAAAAATAGTCTTCAGCTCAGAAGGAGCATAAAACTGATTTTATTCATAAAATATTTCTATTACAAAAACCAAAGCACTAATGTAAAAAGAATAATTAGGAATTTCTTTTTTTGGTTAAATATATAATTCAATCAAGCTGCAGATTCTGTTACTCTAACACAAAGGCAGTTATTTTATTCATTCCTCACATATTCAATGTGTTAAAATTGGAGAACAGGGGGAGATATAATTAGATTTCATGTCTGAGGAAGATTTTTTATTACTTGAAAAAAAAAAAAAAAAAATTGCTAGCTGTAGTTTAAGTAAAGAATTCTTTAGTGATGTCACCATAATTTCCTTTCTGTCTTACCCTCCCTTCCGTCCCCACACTTTTTGAGAAAAAAAAAGTCCTTGCCTTAGTCAATTTGTGCCTGTTGATAATACAACTACTTACCAACAGCACCTTTATTATGATTATTTATTGTTGTAACCGTTATACTTGAAACAATTTTGCAGGCAACAAGCAGCCATCTTGTTCTTTCTACCCTTTTTTTCTCTCTTCTCCCACTTATTCATCTTGTCATCTTTGAACCCCCTCTTCTCCTTTTCAACCATCCCAGAGACTCTCTATTTTGGATTTCTTTCTCAGCTGAATTCATTCCAATCCTCCAGGTGTTGGCTTATTTTTGACATCTTCAAGATTGTACAGCAATGCTACAGAGAAGATTTATTTCTTTGGCATTAAAGCTCTCCTTAAAAATTCATGTTGTATTGACTTTCATTCATTTCTACAGTGGGTTACTTGAACTCATTTTGAACTTTTTAACTTTTGTTTTGATCACTTTTTCCTAATGAGCTAATTAAGATAAGTATCTGCATTCAAGATTTAGGTCTAAACAACATTTGTGAGGAAAAAAATATATATATATATATCAATGAAAAATTGATTAGTTAATATATTTGGACATAGATTACACTGATTTCTTGCCCAAGTAAAATTTACTTAGATAAGTTGTATTCA
Organism: Thysanoteuthis rhombus; assembly: GCA_963457665.1. Taxonomy (NCBI): domain Eukaryota; kingdom Metazoa; phylum Mollusca; class Cephalopoda; order Oegopsida; family Thysanoteuthidae; genus Thysanoteuthis; species Thysanoteuthis major. The sequence continues at coordinate 57,150,213 of OY735209.1, forward strand.
AGTTGATATGGCAAGCTTTCATATACAACTAATGCTTCCTCCTGATGCAATGTGCACATTTTATTAAAAGCAAAACACGTTTCTGAGATATAGAATCTATTAGAAAACTCAAATAGTAACAAACTGGTCATGTTGCGAGATGTTGGCAGATATCACGACACACACCATCTTATATTTTGTTGGCTACAGTATATTGTAATGAACTAGACAAGTTCAGAAAGTATTCACTCTCCAATGCCCATGAGAAAACATCACCTGAAATTTGCCATACCTTTGTTTAACGATGGATGTTAAAAAGCTGATGATACTGGAGAGCAGAAGTGATAGAAGAAAAACAATTGTTTCAGCTCTTGAACTAAATTCACTCCATCCTATTTAATTGCTCAACATACCCTCTTTATTTGGATTAGAAGAAAATTGTCCCTTTTACCCAGTCTAATGATTTACATTTCAACTGCATAACAAATTGAATGCTTTCAAAACTTAACAGATATTGAAAATGGGAATTACTTGTCATTTATCAAGTAGACCTTTGAGACTTTGATAATTGATACACAAGAGGCTTTTCACTATGGCTCACTCCTCATAAAATGTTTGGAGAAAATATTATGCTATTACAAATAAGATAATGAAAATCAAGGGCTATAACCAGTACAAATGCAGGGTCACATTTATGAAAGCGTCTTTCTTAATTTCTTTTTAAATAGTAAAAAAAGCTTCAGTAGGTGTCTCACCTCAGTCATAACTGATATCCCAAAATCAAATTTACTAGATTATTTGATAAGGTAGAAGTTTTCATATAAACAAGAGAAAATTAGGTTTGAGTATCCATGGAATTTCTCCATAAAGAAAATAAAGCTTTACAATTGAGAGAAGAAAAAAAGGGCCTCTCTTATGATTGGCAATCTTAAAAGAAAATTCTGTATAATTTAAGCTTACTTCTCTATCTTTTTACAGAATTTGCCAATTTGGAGGGTAAGGAAAAACTCCACAACAGTTAACAAAGGTTTTGGGTTTTTTTTGTAAATCTGAAACCTTCAAACTGAGAATTTGAACAATAATGTAAAAAAAGGATTCTGAAAAAAATAAAAAATAAAAATTCAGTTCACACATTCTCTTTTTCAATTATCAAATATGGGTGAGATTTTTGCCCATGAACCATTCAAGTGGGGGTGTCAGACTTTAAGAAACACAGAAAGACTAGTCTTGAGATTTTCTTTCAGTGCAAATTAAAAAAGAAAACCCAATTGATAGCAGTGAACACTGTCAAAGAAGGGAAGATTTAAAGATTTTGAACAGGACAAGAAAGAAAACAACAAAACTCAAAGTTAAACAAACAATTTTATAAATAGAAGAGTGCACAAATTACATACAATGGTAGGAGGAACACTGGCTTGGTCTTAGTGACCAGTAGATGCAACAACCATATTTTGGAAGGTGGGCTCCCCAGTCTTTCTCCTGTGTACATTACAACATCTTGTGATCATCCAAAGATCAATTCAGCACTTTAATTCATCAAAGTGACAAAGATTCACTCTGTGGAGTGAGATGGAAATTCGGAATTTGAAAAAAAAAATACCTGAGGAAGGCTGGAGAGTCCAACCAAAAAAAGTACTCAAAACAATGAGGACATCAGTTCAGTTGATGAAAATATTTTTCCTCACAATTTCAAACAACAAAAGGTGCAAGTTGTTTTTTCACCTATTGATGTCCATCTAATAGATTTACCAGCAGTATTTTTATTTTTTTTCAAAAGATTTTATAAATCGAGTCAACAATAGTCAAAATCTTTAAAAAGCTAAGATTCATTACAAGGGTGGTTAAAGAAAAAAAAATTATAGATTGTGTTTACTTACATTATTTTTCAGACCTTTTTTTATTGTAAAGATAAATGAGCAAATGATAACTGTTCAATTTGAGGAGGATGCAGTGAATACAGAGGAACAGACAAATTTTTTGCTTAATATTTTAAGCTACTAGATTTATAGAAACAATGTCTGTCAGTCAAAATATCAGGTAATTCCTCTAGAGAAAGACTGATTGTGTAGATCAATGGTAAAACAAGTAAAAATGTGAAATATGTCAATGATGGGTAGACAGTAAAAATGTGTCTACCAGAGAGGAAAGAAAAAAAAAACACTGAGTATCAATAAGAAATATTCCATATAGAGATTCTACACAAATATTTCGGAAAATAAGTGTCTTAGAAAAAAAAAAAATTTGCTGAAAGCATTTTTAAAGCCATTTTCATGAGTTATTTATAAGAAAACATTTTCGCCAATGATTTAGTTGGAGCAATTTTTTCAAAATAAATAGTAACTGCTTAGCTTTCCCCTTAGGCAACATTATAGTTTGCTTGTTTTGACTGAATTGAGATACATTATCAAATGTAACTGAATAAAATTTAAATTTTTGTATCATAAACATTTTGTTTGGCTAAGTTCTTGTAGGTTTAAGGCTGCAATTTGAACTGTTCAGATCCCTGACTACTCAGCTAAAATGGAGGTTTCCTAAGGGGAAAAAAAACCAACACATGCTCCACAAACAATTAAAAATATTCATCTCAATTTCAGACAACAAAAGTATTCATGTGAAAAAATAGATTAACATTTCAAGTTTTCCCACATTAAAAATTCATCTGATTAAAATCATTCCCCACAGACATTTTATAAAAAATGTGTTTGTATAATGAGCAAAACCACAGCATTGGGTCTTCAGTCTAACATGATCAGAGAAAATCTGTATAAAATGGCATTTGGGTGCAATGCAAAACAATGGCAACTAGTAGACAAGAGGAAGTGAGTATTATTCGAACAAGGAAGTATTTCATATAAATACAAGCTAGAAATATTTCTAGCCTCTATTTTAAACCTGGGCAGGAAGAATTAAGCGAGCACTTGATCTCTGGTTCAGGCAAATGAAGCCTCTATTCCAATTTTCAGTAATTAAACCCCTAGTTTGTTTCTCTGTCTGATGATTCGTCAAATACTCTCACTATGGTGTTGTCACCTCCTAACACTTATTCAGAAAAGTATCAAGTTTTGCTTTGAGACTTGACACTTTTTTTTTAAACAAGTCCTGTGTTTGCAAGAGGTACATTTGTGAGAGCCTCAGTCAGGAAGCCATAAATTGTAAACTGATTATTTAAGATGTAAGTTATCCGTTGAGCAACAGATAGTGAATTGAATTACAGTTCATGTAACCACAAGTTATTTTATTACTATGTGCAGCCAGAGACAGCCATGTGAAGTAATGAGCAGGCTCATCACAGCTTAACTTCAGTTATCTGGTGTAAACCAGTGACTTGACCATAAACCAGTCTCCAAAAATTTGTAATTTTTAAAGTCTTTGAGGTGACATTAACGATGGACAGAGAAGAAAGAAAAAAAAATAACGAAGAAACAACGGTATTTGAAAGACATTTCGTAAGTGTTTGCAGTTCCAAATAACACTGGATGAAGATTGGAGTCTGATGTTTATAGGATAGAAAGTAAAGTTGGATCGGCCTGACCCCCAGGAAGCCTGCCAGCAACATCAATAGACAGGTCCTGACCTGAAACACACGGTGCGTAAATGAAGGTAGACGAACACTCCTGGAGGGATCTGGAGAAGAATACCCAGCGTTTGTGCTGACGGAGTGTTGTCAATAACCTATGCTCCTCACGGGGCAAAAAGGACTCAAGTTTGTAGACAAATATGTTGGTAGGAAAATATTTTCTTGTAAATCTCTTGCAAAGATTAAATTCAACAAGGTTTTTTTTTGTTTTTTTTTTTTAACAAAAACCTGAACAGTTCGGCAATGGTAGAAAATTTCTGAAGCAAAATTTGCAGAAATTTGAATTAGGTCACAATATGGAAGGATCAATAGAACTCCTTAAGGCTCATGTAAAAGAAATGAAACAAAAATGCTTTCAAACAGTCGCAGTCTAACAATGATTGAATAATTGGATCTGATATGATTGTTGAATGATGAAGAGAAAAATGAAAGTAATTGATTGAAAGAAAATAAGATTCACAATGTTGAGAGAAAGTCTGGAACATAAGCAGCAAGAGCCAAGGGGATCAACGTTCAGAAATCAGCAAAAATCGCAACATCTTCTGCTGGGGCTTCAGCCACATCTTTCCAGTCATCTTCAGGATACTCATCAAAATTATTTGTGTCACCAGCATGGCTTAATTTGGGAACTATTGGTGGCTGTAAGAAAAAATAATGAAAAAGTTCATTAACAACACTTATTGTATTTTTAGGAACAGTTCGTAAGCAGTCATTAGTACAACTTCATTAATAAAAGTTTGACTGAAGACCGTACACAAGGAATTCTTTTAAAAATATGTCCACATATTTCTATTAGATGCTATTTCTTTCATTTTATCATTCAAAAACAGAAATAGGTAGGAAGAATTGTGATGCCATTACAAGAAAAGAAAACAAAACTTTTACCAGCTGCTAATGATGGCATAGAAGAAAAAGCCAAAACTGGTCTAAAAGAAAAAAAAAAAAAAAAATATATATATATATATATATATATATATATATATATATTCTGCGAGTATGAGAATCAGTTGAATCATAGAAAGACTCTCTATTGCTACTACTACCATGGATGGGAGATATATCATTGAACTTATGGTTCCTGTTTCTAATTCTTTCTATAATGGACTTTAATCAAACTGGTATTAATGAAAGACTACAGAATAAATACACAATAAATACAACTTGTACTCGGAGGGGGGGGGGGTTACACCATATAGTAGGTATTCTCACAGACTCTTCGCATGTAATACATGTGATATTCCCCCATTCTGTAGTATGGCTGATACAGATTGACACATTCATCATTACCAAACCGATCAAGATACACTTGGACTGTCATACTGACAAGAGATGAATGCTCAAAAGGGAAATGATTTGGTTATTGTGTAACAGGGCTTCCATACATACTAAATTTATACTTTCTGAACAACAAAAACAAACAATTATAATTATAGCTGGTGATGATCACTGATGCAGAAAAAAATGAAACTTGAATTTTTTAAAACTTGGTCAATTTTTTGAAAATCTTAATGAACAGAAAAAAAAACAAAAATATGTAACTATGTTTTATTTTTTTTTAACATACCAAGAAAAGTACAATAACAGATAAAAATAAAAATTTTAAAAATCCTCATTAAAAGCGTGTATGATACAGAATGAATTTTTTTGATGTTTTATCATTTGGCAAAAATATATTCAGTCTAGAAAGCATTCAGGGAACACACACCTCTGCCAACCCTATTGTTACTAAAAACTGACTGGAAGTCAGATCACAAAGATAAAGAAGTGAATGCTCAAAAGAGAAACAATTTGGTTATTGTGTAACAAGGCTTCCATACATACTGAATTTATAGATAAAGCAAAGAATCACACAAGGTTGGCAAGCTTTTGGCAGAGCAAGCTCGACTTTCAAAAACAAGAAAATCCCACAAGTCCTAAAATGAAGAGTAAACAACCAATGTAGCATACGAATAGTCACCTATGGAGCTGAAACATAGAACCTAACTGAAAGATTGACCTTCAAACAGAGAACCATGCAACATGTACATGAAAGAATCACATTCAACCTCATGTAGAGAGATCACAAGATAGCTCAGTATATAAAAGATAAGATAGGAGTCCGGGAAATCATAGAAACTGTTTGAAAACTCAAATGGCAATGGGTTGGACATGTTGAAAAAATGTTAGACAACTGTTGGACATCACGTCTCACAACATGGAACTCTCGAGATCAGGTGCAATGCTGTGGCCAACAGAAAGTAAGATGGTGTGACAAGATAGATAAATTCAGGAAGTACTGGCTCAGTGAAGCCCATGATAGAGAGGTCTGGCTAATCTTGGAGAAGATCTATGTCCAACGATGGACGCGAACAGACTGAGGATTATGATAGCTAACAGCATTCTAAAAAAGCTCCCTGCTTTAAAAAAAAGTTTTACATCAATTTTAAAAAAATGCCATATATTGAAAACAACAATAACAAAAAAAAAATCTTACAATTAATTTGCGTTCCCACACATCTGACCAGTCAACAGCTTTGAACCACCGGTGATTCTTGACATCTTCTGCACCATTCTAGAAAGTAAAAAAAAACAAAGCCATGAAACGGAATAAGTGGAAGATAAAGTTGAAGTCTAGATGACTTAATTGGTAAAGTAGGCCGGAATAAATAATGTTTCCCCTAGGCTAGAGGATGTGGGTTCAAATCCTACCAAAGGCTTATTCTTTATTAGCTGATCAACACCATTTGCTCATTGCCAGAGGGCTATTGATCTGGACAAAAAACTAGATAGAAAGCAGGTAATAAAGTAAAGATAAAAGAAAGCAATCATACTTCATTTGATAAAAAGTGGAAAGTAATTTTTCATAAAGCTGATCACTTCCATGTTTCATTGTTAGGTTATTTTTAATAAAAATACTCAATTTCTAAAAGAAATATCATTTTATTGCCACAGAGAAATTGTTAAAATCGTATGCAAATACACCAGATTAAAGGGTTGATGCAGGGTGATCGTCTGGTAGAAAGAGAGTGAATAAACATCAAGAACATCCTTCTATTATAAACAGAGAGAGACTTCTTGAACAGGAACTTCCATTCCTATTTCAGGACTTTTCTTTACATTGTCTCACCTGAACAGTGTTGCAGAAGTGGATAGTAAGAGATACAGGTCAGCTACTACAACGTGGCCATTCCACACTACAGGTGAATAGTTCATAGGAATACGCAGCTACTCCGAGACGGGGCATCAGTCAAAACACATTGTCTGTGCATTACCAGCCTGGGTGTGAGAAAACACACTATCTTGACGTGATATCTCTGGTACTTACTTCTTTTTCACTTTGTTCCTGGAATCTCCCCTAACGTGGCAACAAGACAGGCTAATTCCACATTCCTTCTGTTATATGTTATTATATTTTGTCACTTTAGTATTGACAGGCTTCACCATTCTATATCCCTTCTAAGAAAGTTATTGTTTTCAAAATTTGGTCACAGGTCATTTGCTGTCACCCAATATCATAACAAAATCTGATAAAGTTCATTTATTCATTAATGAACATTTTATAATTGTCAGATTTTCTTCATTTTGAAAAGTCTGTTACACGATCTGATAAACACAACACAAATTCAAAATAATGATTAAATCACTGTTGCAGTTATTTCCCTTCGTTTTGATAATTCTGATGGCAACTATTTGAATTGAAACAAAGGGAAATAACTGCAGAAGATTTTTGTTGAGTTGCCTCCCTTAGACAGTATATTGGTCTCATTCAAGAACTATAAACAAAATAGGACAGAAATACATTTTGTTCAGAATTTCAAGTGTAAAAAAATAACATTTCAGTTATTTAGCTCAGGTTAGTGATATTTTCTCAAGACTTCTATAATCATTTTAGATTTTCACAGAACTTCCAAATGTTTATTGTGGACTTGTAGTTGTATGGAATCTTCTGTTTATCCTGATATTTATCAAGTCTGCTCTTGAAAGAATTAACATTTTTGGGACCCACTATTTCTTTAGGTAGACTAATACTTATCCACACTATACAGACATTGAAAATATATTTTCGCACATCAAGCCTGGATCTTTGTTGGTATGTCTATCTGGTTGTTTCTCCCGTTTCTTGTCATGTGAATTTTCTTCCCACTTGTGATGAAGTGACCAATCCTCTTGTCATACTTTCCATTTATGATCTTCAATCATGTCTCCTCTCACTTATCTATAACTAAGAGTTGGAAGCTTCAGTTTACAGAGATGCATTTGATGAGTTAAAATTGTCATCCCACCAGGTACTGATCTTGTTGCTCTCTTTCGGGCTTTTATTAACAACGTGTTTCGTTTTGTATTTAGTAACTTCTTTGTGTGTAAAACTTAGAAACAATATACTGCACCCATTGCAACTTCTGGTTTCTCTTTTGAATTGCTTTAATAATATTTATCACATCTTTTCTGGAATAGCTGAAATATATTCTAATAAAAGCCAACCATGAAAATAAGCATTTATCAGCAGGTAATGACAACTGTTCAAGTACAGATAAGCTATTTTTCATCTATTAGACTAGACAAAACTCAAAAACCAAGTTTGATGAATTCATAAAAACTATGTGCCGAAGAAAATAAATCTATGTTCAACGCCAAGATTTAGGAAATATTGAAAGTTGATTTCATTGAATTCTTTCAACTTTAATCCTTTATATTCTTGGAGATGAATAATTTGTTCAAATTCCAAAGACTCTTAATCTTATTGAAATGTCAAGTCACAAAGACGGCCATAAAAATTGGCCATATCTTTTCCCACAAGGAAAGATTTCTAAAAAAGTCAGCTGTGGGAACTTCCCAAAATACACTGTTAAAATGTACAATTGGAAAGACAAATAAGCTCAGAAGCAGTATAAATGTGTATGAGGATCACAGATAAAAATATGTGAAATGCTTTGAGCCAAAAGAAGAGAATTCCCATAGAGGGTGAGAAGCAATGATCATTTTGAACACGTATTGTACACTGAGTTCTTTTTACACACAAGAGAATATATAAATATTTGCATAATTTGGCTTCACTTGACATGAAAAAAAAAAAAAGATAACTACTTTGTAGTAAAACTGATGTCACGGAAAATAGTTAGGGAATAATTCAGAATTTTATGAAATTATCTGGATAGTATTTCTAATTGAACATTCCTTACACAGTACACCTTCTGGTATCCAATTCTATACATCCAAAAAGTACTACAATTTATTACATTGAGCAAATTTGCCGTGTCAGATGGTTTTATTTAAATCATAAAAGACTTTGGTACTTGTTCGTTGTCCATATATCCTTTTGTCATTTTGCCTATTCTCACATCTGTTCCACTTTTTGTATCAACTCCCATTAATATTGTAATACAACAACGAAAATAAGTAGACTATTAAGAGAAATGATAAACCATGGCAGTGTTGGGGTTTGGCAAGACTAAAGAAAGTGTGAGAGACTTGCTGTCACTTGATCCCCTGTGGCTATCACCCGCTGGTCTACACATATATATGTGTGAGATAAATAAATGGATAATAGAAATAAATGAAAATAATAATTGGTTTTATCATTAACAGCAATTAATACACAAAAATCAGAATAGGTGTGGGAATCAGCCGAATGGGAAATGGAAAACAGGTAATGAAGTTACAAGAATAATTCTAGTACAAGAAGGAAAGGTCAAAGGTTTTAATACATTTTAGTATTTATTGTGTTGTTTAGACATTCGAACAGTGACTAAGAATAAAATAAGATGTCACCAGTTCGTTGAGAGAGACTGCAAGTAGTATTAGTTCAATAGCAAAAAAAAACCCAGCTAATTCACGATTCTTGGATAATTCTATAAGCACATCTCCTTTTAACAATGCAGATAAATAGGTCATCTGGTCACCTCAGCAGGAAATAATCTCAAATAAAGATAGATTAGTTATCGGATAGTTGATATTAATATTTCCAATGGCTTTTAGCTAAAAGTGTAGAATCTGTTTTTGTTAATTTAATCAAGTACTTGAAGGAAAACCTCAGAGCCTAATATCAAGCTCTCAAAATGAGAAGTAAAAAGTTTACTTAAATCATTTGTAATAAAATGTTCAAAAGCTTCCACACAATATTTTATGGAAAAAAATACTGAGTTGCATGTTACATATGCAAAAAGAGAACATTAATCTTATATGTATATCAGATTTATTTGTATTCATAAGGAAATTGAGATAAAATTATCAGAAGAAAAAAACTACTCTTGATAAAATATTTCCAATAAATGCCAAATAACTAAAATTTATTACATGATAGTATAAGATAAAAGTTTGTTTTTCATCATTTTCTGTTAGTTTAACAATGATCAGGTCCCAAGGTTGCTGGATTAATGAGACATAACTGTATAATGAGTTTCAGACAAAATTTAGTATGTGAACTCTGAAATATAAAGAAAAGCAAATAAACATATTTACCTTCATATTTCCTAGCCTTTTTGTTCGATCTTGTACCAAGAGTTTTTTTACCAAATCTCTGTTGAAATGGGAAAAAGAAGATATTAGGCTTATTACATACACACTAGTTTACCAATGTGATCAAAAAATGATGGAAGTATTTAAATGATTTTGCAATGGCCTCATAGTGGAAAAATATAAAAACATTATGTTGCTCTGCATTTTATTGTTTACGTTAAAACAGAATGAAACCCTGTTTTTTTATGCGTTTGCAAAAAAAAAAAAAAAACTGATAAGGAGGACTGCTATAATCACCATTTAATAGTTATCTCCCTTGACAATTTTCACTGATATTCACGTGGTATATATTTGTATTGGAAAGGTTTTCTTAATATTTAGTGTTCAAAGCTGTAAAGCTTTTTAGTGTGTGTGTGTATATATATATATATATATATATATATATATATATATATATATATATATATATATACACACACACATTTTATTATATATATATATATATATATATATATATATATATATATATATATATGTGTATATATGAAATAAAACAGAAAACATTTAAAAAGGTACTAAACAAACATTGAGAGATTAAAACAGAAAAAAGTTCTTTTCTCACTTGGCAACAAGATCCATATGTTTTGGCCAATCTATTTTTCCTGCAAGAATCTTTTCATAAATTCCAAATGGATTATCATCAAAAAATGGAGGACAGCTGAAAAGAAAAAAGAAATCTTAGAGAATCATCCGTTAAAAGACCTTTATAAAACTTTCAGTACAAAAACAATTATTTTTTACTAAGAAAAGATACAGACAAGATGAGCAGAAAACAGTCACAGAAAGATGAGTGTAATTCATTCGTTGCATAGACAATTATTATCAAGAAATGGATACATAATCAGACAGAAATAATTTTAAATGCGTTATATAACTTTGGAACTATTTGAAATGGTCTCCTGTTTGTATCATTTGGCCTCGATAGCATAAATGGAACAAATAATTAAAGAAAATGAGGCTGTAGCAGGAATCAAACCAGTAACTGAAAAGGTAGCCACTTCGACATAATGTTGATCTCACCATTCAGCTAAACAGCGGCTGGTAATGCAAAATTGTTTATTCTATTTACTGTCTCAGCCAAATGATACAGTGTAATAATGGGAGATCATTGAAAATAGACTCCCCGTTAGGAAACAAATAGAGCAGATATAGATGGTGAAAGAACAAAATGTGAATTCAGAGTTAAAACAGTTATTTGGGCCTTTGCATTGCCAGCGGCTGTTGAACTCAATGGTAAGAGTAATGCTACATTGAAGTTAGATTCCAACAACAGCCCCACTTTCTTTAATTGTTTATTCTATTTACACTGTCTAGGCCTAATAATACATCCACAGTGTAATAACCAGAGATCATTTCAAATAGAGTTTCAAAGTAATATATTTGTATTTATAATTATAGACAATTATGTAGATCTTGTAACAGTAAACAAAATTCCATTGTCTTTTTTTGTGAAGAGGTGAGGATGGTTGTTGTAGTAAAGGATATCCATGATCAACAATTCAATTGACAACCCTTGCTGCTGCAGGGCCAAACACCACCTCTACTCTTATTATCACTCTAACTTTCAAATTGTATATATAAGACATAAATCAAACATATATATATGTATAAATGTATCTATTTGTTAGTATGAAATAAACCCTTGCATATCTGTAACAAATTTTCATAGGTATGAAAGACTTAAAACTTGTCAGTTTGGACAAGTAGGCACAAAAGCTGGCCTCCAATCATTTGGTCACGGTTTCAAATCATCATCATCATTAGTCTTTCAACGTCCATCATTCGACATAGAACTTCCCCAGGATCTGCCACATTTATTACGGGCATCGCGGAGCCAGTATTTTCTAAATTTGTCTAGTTCATCTCTCCATCTTGTATTCTGCTGGCCTCAGTTTTGCATGTGGTCTCTGGGGATCCATGTTGTGAGTCGTGATGTCTTTCATTCTCGCAACATGACCTTTTGAGTTTTCTAATGGATTCTATGATGTCTCTGACCCCCCCCCGTTTTTTTCTGATATATTGTGCTGTCTTGTGATCTCTCCATGTGAGGTTGAGCATGATTCTCCCATGAGCATGTTGCATGCTTCTCAGTTTGCAGGTCTATCTCAGCTCCATAAGTGACGATCAGGAGGATGCATTGGTTGTATTCTCTTCTTTTTAAATGTAATCATTTAATCTTTTATAACATTTTATGAACTGGAGAAAAAATTGGCCGAACATCAACTAATTTTGATTAAAAGTTTTATCAAATTTATTTTCAAGAAAGAAAAAAATGTAAATTAAATCAGTAGAATCAATCTAAGGTATAAAAAATTTAAAAAAATTAATTCTGTTGTTTCCAAAAACATTTTCTGATCATTTTGATTGACATCAATCTTGGGAATGTGTATTTATTTTAAATTAAATTGTTTGAATTATATGTCTGTGCATAGGAAAAAAATTCAACATATTGAAAAAAATCACTAATTATCAACTAGAAGCTCAAAGTTCTCTGCCTATGCCTTACTTTGAAATTTCCTTCAAAAAAAAAGAAAAAAAAAAAAATTATATTTTTAATTATATTCTATAAAAAAATTTTACATTCCCGAAAAGATATATTCTTATAAAAATGTTATATTTTTAATCATATTCTTTTAATTAATTTTGAAATCGGAGACATACAGAGAAAATTTACCAGAATGATGAGTGTCGTGAGAAATTTACATTATAAGACTAAACTAGAAAAGTTAGGCATGACAACTTTGTTCGAGAGAAGAGCAAAAGGAGGTTTAATCAAAACTTTCAAGATAATAAATGGTTTTACAAATTACAGAATTCTAATGTTTAACAAGTCAAATAAGATGAAAAATATACTAGCTAGGTCCATATCAAAAAGTGAGTCACAAAAACGAATTGACTTTTTCTTCCCAAGAATTTTGAAATACTGTAATAGTTTACCATCTTTCATAGAAAAATATTACAATCATAAATAATTTTATGAATAACTTAGATTTAGATCATCTAGGACGGAAAATAAACTAATATGGCAATTTCGGGAGTTATCAGCTGAAATATACAGAAAAATTTAGGAAAAACAAATAAATAAAACCTGCCTCCAGGTAAATTTTTCCCTGTACTGATAAACTAGTAATTTTTTTTCAAGTTACATATATTTTTATAATGAATTAATATATATTTTGATGCTGAATATGTATTTGTAATGTAAATAGTTCACAGAGATTCCCATAAAGGCATTTTTATTTAATAATAATCATTATTTTTGATTCTCTCATAAAACTGTATGTTCCAAAAAAAATTATATATTTCTAAAAAGAATTTATATTTCTAATTATATTCTTAAAAAAGTTCTAATAGTCATGATAATTACATTCTTCAAAAATTACATACATGTTGTTAATCATATTTTTTTTAATGTCAGTGGCATATGAATTTTTCTGTTCAAGAAAACCTCAATTACTAAAAAGTAGTTCACTGCCAAATGGTGGCCATTGTAAGAAAATAAATAATATGGTAGAAAGTTCAGTTCCATTGAGATAAATATTTATAATCCTAATTAAACATGATTTTAATTAAAAAAACACAAAAAATTTTTTCAAAAAAAAAAGGGGGATGAAAAAATCTTGAAAGAATTAACCGATTTTTCAAAACACCAAGATTTTTTTTTTTTTTTAGAAAAAGAGAACATTTGAGAGAGGTGCAATGACATTAAATTCTTGAATATAATTTGTGTCGTACAAGTTACATCATTGTCTTACTTTCACCTCTTCCCTCCACTCAGTTGACCTTTCAGAATGAAAAACATCAATGTCTTATCATTTTATATTAGAAGATCAACAGTTACTCTCAGAAAGAAAGATGAAAACACTGTAACTGGAAAAGGCTGGAAGCAATTGGATAATATAAAGGAAACAATGGTGATCAATGTCCTCAACAAGATATTTGCCTTTTCTCTTTATATAGCACAATGCTTTCATCTTGTGTGAGCATGAATAACTTCTGCTAACAGCCCATTCTGCTGTACAGTATGAAAGACTACAAAAGAAAAATCATTTCTATAGCATAAGAGAAAAATCATATATTTTCCCATTATTTGTGGTAAATGTACCATTTTCCTCCTGAGTTGGTTGGTATAAGCACTGAAAATGGAATCTGCGAACAGAGTTCAAGTTCTGGCAAAGGCAGTTGTGTTTACTTATTACACAGCCGGGGACTACTCTCAGCAGCTGGTACAATGTAACCCAATGCAATCTGACACATGTTATTTGAAATTGTGATGAGCAGGACTAAGTACCCCACATCGTCCACAAGGATCCAATATGATACAATTTGATTTGTACTATTTCCAAGATTGAATGACTATGAACCATTATCAATTTTTGACAAGTAATCCTTTTATCTTAATTTCAGTTGCTTTTCATCGCACCTGCTCAGACCATCAGTCTACAGCTATGAGAAAACAATGCTGATTGGAAAAAAAGAATAAGCTCTAGGTGAGACAAACTCGCATCCCTTTTAACTCAGGAAGTGTGCCTGTGTATTGCAACTTTTCCATCGATTGAGCTGCTAGAACTCTTCAGTTAGCAGAAGATTAAATCTAACCCCTAAATATGTCCTTCATTTTCCCTTATCACTTGGTATGGTATTTGTAACTGTTTTTACCAACACTAGTAGTAGTAGTAATATTGTTTTGATCCACTTTTCATTCGGTAAAAAAATTATAATGAGTGATAATGTTTAATCTGTGTTTCTTCTTTTAATTGCTTTTCACTGCAAATACTCAGACCATCAGTTTAAAGCAGTGATTAAACAGTGCAGAACTAATGAATGTAGTTTTATATCACCTTAATTCTTGTATTAAATCTTCATAGGATGCAAAGTAATTTGTGAGAGATTCTTGAAGTCTTGTCAATAAACCAAGGTTTTAAATTCTATCTCCCTGACATTCCTGAGAGACATGTAGAGATGATATACTTTGTCAAAAAGTGAATTAAGACCTTGTAAGGCAAAACTATTTGGATATGATCAAATTAGTAATATAGAAAACATACTATGCAGAAAGCTCAAATTCATATGAGGAAGGATTAGACGGACACCTAACTTTTTTTTCAAACTAGGCAAATATTACACTATGTCCAATGCACTAATATTAGGACCACAGGGTCTGTCTACCAAAGCTCAATATAGACAGTTACGAGGCTTGGATGAGTTGCGAAAATTTGAAATTGGCATCAGTACTCTACTAAGACCCTTCTGAAAATTCTTTCATCTATTTTTGGAAAAAGGCTTTTTTGACCTATTAGGGGCCTTATCTTAACGGGTTTATTAATAACATCTAGATTCTCTAGAATCTAGATGTTTTTTTTTACTATATTTTAAATGTTTTCCAGTGGAAAACGCAAGTGATATCATAAATACAATTTATTCTGACCATATTTATTCTTTGAAGGAATCTTTTACATGACTTCAAATTTTGACCCAATGATTGTTCAATTATTGACTGTGATGGTAAGTATTCATTGAAATCATTAGACTATTAATTCAAAAAGCCCTGGTCATAACAACAAAATTTTGGTTACATACCCAACCAACATCTCGAAGATTAAAATTCCTAGGGACCACCAATCTACTGCCTTATTGTGACCTTTACTCTGGATAATTTCCGGGGCAAGATATTCAGGAGTACCACAAAGTGTCCATGTTCTGGAATGAGAAAATTGAAAAATGAAAGAAAAAAAAAAAATCAACAACATTAAACCCTGAGTGGTAATCAGGGCCTACCTATATCACTCGTGTGCCCCAAGTTCTACTTACTTCCATAAATATAGTTTGGGACAGGGTCCTTTAGATAATGGGGAAATTGCTTACAACATTAGACAAAGGATATGAAAATTAGAACAATCCAAATTCATTGTTATAAACAAAATTACATTACAAAACATTGAAGGTAAATTCATCTTTTAATCTTTGTTTTATCATTTCTAATTCATTTTAAATAAAGTGTTTTGGACGGATTGATTTTGATAACAATAAGCATTATCAGTGATCATAAACAGCTTCCTGAGCATATATATATATATATATATATATATATATATATATATATATACACAAATGTATATATGGACGGAGAGGGGGGAGGTGGATGGACGGAGAGGGGGGAGGGGGGATGGACGGAGAGGGGGAGGGGGGATGGACGGAGAGGGGGAGGGGGGATGGACGGAGAGAGGGGAGGGGGGATGGACGGAGAGAGGGGAGGGGGATGGACGGAGAGAGGGGAGGGGGATGGACGGAGAGAGGGGAGGGGGATGGACGGAGAGAGGGGAGGGGGTGGACGGAGAGAGGGGAGGGGGTGGACGGAGAGAGGGGAGGGGGTGGACGGAGAGAGGGGAGGGGGGATGGACAGAGAGAGGGGGAGATGGATGGACAGAGAGAGACAGAGATGGATAGAGAGAGAGAGACAGAGATGGATAGAGAGAGAGACAGAGATGGATAGAGAGAGAGAGACAGAGATGGATAGAGAGAGAGACAGAGATGGATAGAGAGAGAGACAGAGATGGATAGAGAGAGAGACAGAGATGGATAGAGAGAGAGACAGAGATGGATAGAGAGAGAGAAACAGACAGAGATGGATAGAGACAGAGAGATGGATAGAGACAGAGTGAGACGGATAGAGATATCATTTAACACATCATTAGTTTTCAAAAACAATTACCCCTAATTGGGCAATACAAAAATCCTTATCAAAACATTGGTCTGTTTGTGTTTTTGTTTTACAATTACAATAATAACAAAAACAAAACATAAATCTTGTGTTGAGGATTGCATGATGCACAAAATATTAAGGCATGAATGTTTTCCAAATAAATTTAATTTATATATATCATAAATTGTGTAGTATTGTATTGAAACTATTTGAAATGATCTCCATAATAAGAAAATGGGGCTACAGTGGGAATCAAACCAGTCACCAATAGGGTAGCTGCTTTAAAGCAGCATTGCTCTTACAATTGAGCTAAACAGACACTGGTAATGCAAAGGCCAAAATAACTGTTTTATAGCAACCCCATTTTCTATAATTGTTTATTCTATTCACTAAGTCAAATAATCCATTCACCTTGTAACATTGGGAGATCATTTCAAATAGAGTTTCAATATAAAATAATGCAATTTATAATGGTTCTGTCAGATCATACATCCATTTCTTAATATATATATATATATATATATATATATATATGTGTGTGTGTGTGTGTGTGTGTGTACTGATTTATATATCACAAATTCTGTCCCTATTTCCAATGGCAGCACATGGCACTTGCAGACCCCATAACTGGAGCAGGGAGGGGTATACATGAAAAAATAACTTTCACAATCATTTGGGGGGGGGGCGTCAGACCTAGCACCGCAACTGCCATGGCACTTTAGAGAAGTCACAAACAAAGACATTATCATGGTTGCAAGCATCTATTTTTATTGAATGACTGTCATGACTAGAAATATAATTGTTTCAACAGGCTCCCTTTTCACATACTTGTACTGCGTATGATTTCTGTTAGTTATGATACTGTCTTAACATTATAAATTGATTCTCAATAGAAAACAAAGGATGAAAAATGAAGAGAATGAATAAGAAGAAGAAAGCATAAAAGTTGTACATACAAGCAAGCAAAGAGTAAAGTCCTAACAAAATTACCATAGACACAAGACAACTAATTTGGTTCAGACTTTTTTTTGTATGATTCCTCAAATTACAAAATTTGGCCTTCGTAATATAGAGCTGAGATGAGGATTAACAATCTACATTTGACAACAAACCATTATAAACCCTAACACAGATAAATGAAAACTTGTTCAGTAAATAAGTGAACATATTCACTGCTGCACTGACAGCCATCATCATTGATAAGTTGTGGTTTCAAAGTGTTCAGGGCCTAATTCTAGTAACACTTGCACAATAGCTCCTATGCCATATAATGCTACCTGAACAAGTCTTATCAAAACATGGGAGGACATATTATTGTTATTTGAATCAAATACAATCGTTTATAGTGTATATCATATACTGAATATACTAAAAGACAGTAACTATCAGAAAAAAATAACGAGAGTTGTTGAATAATATGAAACAAGACAGACTCGGGAAAGAACCATTCTGACTTATCGATTGACACAACTGAGCTGCACAATAAATTCTTCGATGAGATTGAAAAACCAACAAGATGTATAACAGCAGATTGCATTCTACTGCCTTATAGAGATAAAGTATAGGATTATTCAGATTAAGATGAGGTTGGCAGTCCAAGTGTGTGTGTGTATGTGTATGATATACATGCAAACACATTTAGGTTAAATGAAATATTTAGCTTTGTGGATCAAGATGATAGGATCTTGTTTTTTTAATCATGAATATGATGACACATAGCAAGTTTTATGACACTTCAGTGACTACCTTTGAAGATACACTTAGTCACAAGCAGATAAACATAGAAGTAACAATAACAATCTTTCAATACAAAATTTATTGTTGCAATTATGTTCATATCATGTATCGGGATGGAACGAAATCAATGGCTGTTTGGACCCATAAAAACCGTCAAAAAATGTCAAAATACGGCTCAAACACAATTTTTAAGTCGAAGCATACACCATTATAATCGACTCAGTGTTGCCAACAATCCGGCTGTGAATTTATTCCATTAGGATAAAAACTGGTGTCACAGAAAGTGTTTTAAACCTGGTCCATATTGGTGTACACTTGCAGATGCCTATATGCATCTAAGGCCAGGAGAAAGCAGTAACCTGTAATCAGTAAGCGGCATGTCCAGTGAATAGGGAGTGTTGGGCAGGACCTCAATACCTGACTGCATCAGTTTCTGCCGAGTGGTTTGTTGTTTGGCATGAAGTCTTGCATGTATCTGGAGCAGGATAAGCCACTTTCTATCCATCGCTGCTGACCAATATGATTGCAATTTTTGATACACCAGTTCTAAATCATAATAGGACTCTGCCATAATTGTTTGACCAGACTGCAAAAGGCTGCAATAGATTATTCTATAACAGAACCACCAAACAGTCCGAACAATCTTGAAATGAAGATTTGGTTTTGGGAAGATTCAAGCGGGAGAAAGTTTGTCAAGAAAGCCGCATTGCCAATCATCATACAGAAGCTACTGAATGTTTGTTCTGGATAAGCCTCCACAACTCAATCCTTTATTATCAAGTGATGACTGGCAACAATGACTAGGCTCATCATGGAGGTCCAGAGAGCAGAAGTAAATTTTGGAAAAAAATGACAATCCATTCTGAAGCTGAATGCAGCCCCCATCACTGTTGATGTTAAGGCAGTCTTAAGCAGCACAAAGATTGAGTTTGAACTCATGGAGCATAAAGATCTGTCTGGGAACCTCTCTTAGAATGGTTACTTCTCAAGGACAGAGAACACAGTCTACAATGCTATTTTACCAAGAGATAGGGGGAGAGGATAAATGGATTCATGCCTCTCTCAAGGGTATTGATACAAAGTGGATGTAAACAGCCATGGCCAGATTACATTGTCCATATCACCAACCAATAAGTCACTCACACCTCAATGAGACAAATATCATTTTAGTGAAAATAAAAAGTCGACCAATAAATACAAAATTATCAAACTTACCTATCCCAGAGTTTCTTTGCAAATCCAAAATCCGTGATCTTCATGTGGCCCTCAGTGTCTAATAGTAGATTTTCTGGCTTCAGGTCTCGGTAAACAATGGACTTCCCATGTAAGAATTCAAGTGCAGAAATTAACTCACAGGCATAAAAGTTAGCTGTTTCCACCTCAAAATGTCCAGCATTCCGTAGGTAAGAAAATAACTCTCCTCCAGGAACATACTCCAACAACATGTACAAGAAACTATTATCATGGTGGGACCAACTCCTGATGAATAAATAAATAGATAAAAAGAAGCATTAACATTAATAACCAGCTTAGATATGCATACACACTGAAAACCTCATTCGGTTTCAGAAACTGTTCTTATCAATAATGCAATCAAAAAATTTTGGTTAACTGAAACTATTTATTCAGATAATATAAAAAATATATAACTAGCACAAATATTCATTTCACCAGGTATCATTACAAAAAATTGAAGCTTCATGTTTTTTCAAAATTACTCTTTCCAATGGTGTAAGAGTTCATCAAAATGTTATGGTCATTCATCAGAATTTCACTAAATAGATTATCCACTTTAATGAGTATCAAAGCAAGAAAGCAGGGATAAACAGAGAAGAGATGAAAAAAAGAAAAAGTAGCCTCATTCTGATGCTTTTCGAAGTGATTCTTTTGACCAATGTATTACATTCTGTACACTTTCAACAAATACTTTGAAATTCCAAAGAAAAATTGTAAATGTATTGCAATTTACTCGGACTAGTGTCCTCATTTTGCTTGTGATAATCATAATGTTCAAGCCATTATACCCTCCAGCCTTTTCAAGGAGCCTGTCATAGGTGGTAACCTTCTGGGAATTCTGAACTGAACCCTTTAATCTTTATTCGATTTTCAGAAAGTTACCAACTATGACAGATACCTGAATAAGGTTGGAGGGTACAATGACAGTAACAACCAAGATGAGGACACTAGTACAAATGCATCAGTGCATGATAATGATAATTCCTCATCTTGGAAATTCAGAAAAAAATTACAAATATATTACAATTTACTTTGATAGAAGCATGTGTTTTTACATTTTGAAAAAGTACAAACCTTGATAAAAAAAAAAGTCAAATAAAATCATTGTCATTAGAATTTTTATAAAGTAACTTATGGTATGAATTTCCAGTATCATCCAGTTGAAAAAATGATGAAAACTGAATGAAAACAACTGGATAATAAAAACTGAAATAATAAAACATGAAGTATAAGAGACATAGCGCTGAGAACCAGTTTTCTATTGAAGTAAACAATATTTCCTTGACCGATTCCACTTCACAGCAGAGGTTTTAAACCAGGGTATTGCAATGTCCTATTTGTCTAACACAACAGCTGGAATGGTTACAAGATTTCAAAATTCAATTACCAGAAGACAAAAAATTTCAATACCTACAAAAAAATACAATACAATACTTTCTATTGATGCACCTTCATTCAAAGTGATTCAAGAAGTTGTCAGTTGAACAGTGAAAAAAATGTAATTGCAACTGTTTGGGTGTAATTTTTCAAACTATTTCTATATATTTAATATTCAGGTTAAGTTGAAACGATAAAAACAATCCTTATAATCTAGGAATGCAAAAAAATAATTGTGCACATTACACAGAGTGCCTACTTTAGTGTGATAGTTAACAGGTTTGTCTCACAGATTGCTTCACTAGTGTACATAGTTCAAATTCTACTGGCTGCTTCAATGCTGTTGCCTTTTGCCAGACTAGGTTAATCAAATAGAGAGACAGAAAGAGATACAAACACACACAAGTAAAATCGAGAAGAGAAAACAGTGTGAAGTCATTGTCACCAGGGAAGCAGAACGTTCTCATAATACTAGCTTAGACTAGACTGCCTATTTGTCACCTTAAATACGCAGGTTAAATAGAGAAAAGAATTTTTCCCTGCATTCCAACAAGATGGGAAAAATGTTATTTATAGAAGGAGAGAGAAAGAAATAATAGATTCTTTGGTTGATGGGTTACTCATGGAAAGTTATTTTAGAACCATTTATAAAACACTTTTTTATTTCGAAGTCTCAGGGTATCAAGTGAATTTCCCCCTTCTCTTAAAAAGAAGAAGAGAAAAAAAAATTCATACATCAGTTGGAAAAAAAAAAAAAGATGAAGGTTCCCATATCTAGAGCAGTTAATTCGTTACTGAAATATGATAAATCATCTAATGGACATTACATTATTGAATTTTCAGTAAAATTATATCAAGTTTCAGATGTAAAAAAAAATTTCTATAACATACGAAGGTATACATTTATATAAAAAAATGCTGAAGTTTGTCTGTCTTGAAACGACATCGCCATTTCTCAACAAATTTAATTTTGGTACAAAAGTCCAGATGAATCCCCGAATAATGCATAAACAAAAAAAACCTTGGCCCAGACTCCCTCCAAGGCAATACTTGATGTAACTTCCTTTTTTAATGTGCTCTCCAAGCAGTGAAATAAGCAAGTTGACCCCCTGACAAAGAGACAAAAAGCATACAACACTGTCTCAAGGTTCAAACAGATTATCACATTAAATTTTCATTTATCCCATCTTTTCCAAATACACAAAGTTCATCTCGTATATTCAGCTAAAAGGCTAACTTGACCACAAGATTAAAAATAGGATAGATAGTGCTGCCCTCTAAAGGTGATTCAAGGTCAACATAGGTCATTTCTAGACAACATCTCTAGCCCTTAACTTTAGAAACAAATAATTCTCATAACAGAATTTTTTCCAATTTTGTATCAATAAATGATAAAACTACAGTGACAGTACCAATGTCAATGTTTCAGGGTGAAAATAAGCCATACACAAAAATAGGTCATCTGTATTTGTATATATATATATATATATATATATATATATATATATATATATGTGTGTGTGTGTGTGTGAGTATAAGTAGTCTTGTCAGCAAGGAAGGAGTTGGCAGAGGATGTATGAGTGGTCAGTTGTAGGTTCTTTCCAGAGCCTCTCCCCCAGTCAGTCTTTTTCTCCTCCCCTCTTCATTTTAACCCTAACCCTCTTTTGTAAATAAACTTTTTTCCATTTCTTGTGTTTTGTAAGAAGAAAGATATAAAAGAACGTATTTCCCACTGTGTGGTCGAATTTTGAGTTTTTTTCTCCTCCAAGCGATGTCAGGTACCCCATCTAGTAAATCAATAATAACAAAATTTTTAAAGTTTAAGTTTGTAACGCAAGTAAACTAAGACTTTCCCCATTTGTTGAATAGAATCAGGGTGGGATTGACACTTTTGTCACAAGCTAAAATCTTTTTCCTTCTTCACCTTGAAATAAGCCATATTCTTTCTTTGAAGTTGAGAAAAGAGAACTTTTTCTTTTTTTTTTTTGCACTTGGAAACCTATAGCAAAGTAGGCCTGGTTAGTCACTCAATAGAAACCATCATATGACCAACATCTTTTGGCAGCAATTGGGGATGATCAATTAAAAATTTGGGGAAAAAGGGGTTACCAATGATTAAGTTACTTTCTTTGCTTTTTGCTGGGCAAAAAAAAGTCTGAATTTTCAACAAAAAAAAAAAGCAAAAAAAAAAAAAAAAAAAGCGTGAATGCTACCAGACACAAGCCAAAGGACCAGTTTAGTATAAATTCACACTGTAAATTGAACCCATCAATCCTCTAAAAACTTTTTTGGTAAGTTTGAAAAATTGAAAATAAAAATGAAAAATTGAAAAAAAAAAATAATTAAATAACAGACATTAACAAGTAAATGTTCAAATTTTTAGCCCTAGAGCTCAATTAAATACACAGCCAGAGCAGATTAAAAACTGTAGAAACTCGTTGACAGTTTCCAATAGTAAAAGATAAAGAATTATTGAAAGAGAAATCTATACCAATCAAAGAAATTGATCTCATAGCAGAATCATTGACATTTCTCATTTAAGCATTTCCATTTTAGTACATAATGAAGTCAAAAATTCAAATCTGAAAAAGTAATAACATCATAATTTTTTTAATTGAATTTTCAACCAGGTTTTCATCCTAGCCCAATTTGCCAACTGTTAAAGTATCTGCAAGATTTCAGATTTAAATACCCAGAGACAAAAACTGATACCTTCATAAAACATTCAATGCAATCAAATATCTAACACTCGTCAAGTTCACATTTCTCATTAACTCTTTCAAGACTCCCAACACAAATATATCTTGAGGTTTCTATGACTACTAGGATATATTTGTCCCACAGATCTTTTTTAGAAGTCTACTGGGAAGAATATGCCAACAAAAAAAGGAAAAAAAAAAAGAAAAGTAAATGAGATTTTTCCTAGCTTTTACAACTGCAGACAACGACATCATCATAGTATGAAACCCACAGAGGAATTAGTTTACATTACATAACTGAACAGGAAAGCCATGTAGTCTAGGCGAACTGCTAAATCTGATTTTCATCAGTCCTGAAATAAATGTTGAATGGGGTCAAATAACCAATCATTATTTTGGTTCTCAAAATATAGAAAATTTTTGAATTTTCAACCATTGGAAAAAAAAAAAAATGTTTAGGACTTTTTTCGTACCCTATCAAAAGTCAGCTAATAAGCTTCTTAATAGTGGGTTACAAAACAATTTATAGCTATATTCAATTTAAACGTTTTATTTTACAATTATGCAAATGAACAATACTGGTTTATGTAATTTGTCTATAAATGCTGCAATGCATCATCACAAAGATATTAACGGATGATAAAAATCAAAGTTCATTACACCATATCTTCCAACTCTAGTGTAATGCCCACCTTTTCCAGCTAAAAAAAATCATACGCATACAGAGTTATCTGCCCCTTGGCTGGGATCTACTTCTAACCCTTGCATCTCTGTAGAAATGGTAAATTCCTTGTCGCTTCCTCTTTGATGTCACACAGAGCCACCCAATAAGATAGCTGATTGTTATCTTTACGATATTAAAACTGTGGCGGTAAATCTCTCTCCCTCTCTCTGCGTTCCGACAACCTCGAGGTAAGCTCGTGTCTTCTCTCTCTCTCTTTAGTTAGGATAGTTGGCATAGTTTTTATACAAACTTTCCACACACGCATCATCACATATTCATCTCAAGAACATCCTTAAGCACTCTCATCATAGTTAGGTCAGACTTCCTAAGATAACTTCATAGTGGCTACAACTAGGATGACCAAACTGACAGACATTCAATAAACTATCTCACATTTACTTAGTGACATTCCCTTCCCTTCATTCTTCTTATCTCTACATCCTAACCTGGTAGATCCCTCCACATATCCGTGTCGGCAGAAACTCCAGTCCTTGTTCATTCTAATTCACTCACAAATTAAACTTTGCACTGTTATTAAACTCTTTGTTTGTTCTTATTTCTGCGTTTTGTTAACAATCCAACTAACTGTGTACTAACCTTGTTTTTGTGCTTAAGCAGTGAACACACTACTTCCCAGGATTCATCTCCTTAGATCAATTCTGGTAATTTATATTTTAGGGGGCTAATATATCTAGCAGCCCTAGACTAGCGTTAATATAAGAGTGAGTGGTGTACCTGAAGCAAGTTGTATTGGGATTCTCAGGTCACGGGAAGTTTGAAAATCTCAACGTTACTAGGATTCAAGAGACATGCATATAGAAATAAGTTTAAATTTGATTTGTTCATTGCCAATAAAGATCCCCATGGTCAAGAGTGTTTCACTTATTCATTTTTTTTAAGTGATACCTCGAAACTCAGATATTCTTCTGATTAACCTAGTTGGGTCAAAGTCTGTCAGACCGTGTTTTGTTCTGTGGACATTAACTTACAGATTTTTTTCAGACAATTGAACTCATTTTAATTGATAATTTTGTCAACACAACATTTTGGCTGTTTCATTCTACAGCCTTTTTCATCTGGGATGGCTGACCATATTTGGAGAGAAAAAGGTGAGCACTTCCCTCTCTGGGAAGAAGTGTATATCATGGACAGTGAATGCTATTATAAAACTGATGAAAATTAAGGAGGCAGCCTTTATCAACAAGTCTGATTTATGCACTCAGTCAACAAGTGCAGAGTTTAACACAATGTGGCTTTTACTACTCAACAGGGAGAAGTTATGGAAATCTATGCCTAACAGAGGAAAAGACACCAACATTACCCAAACCCTACATTGTAGCATGGCTACCATTGGAATATTCTGTTTTCCACCATCATTGGAAAAATCTGTTCACCACTATTACATTCGGATAGTACAACGGGAGAAGCCGTAAAATGAATCGGACAAAATGATATTAACAATACAAACAGCAGGAAAGAGTTCAATCACCTAAAAAATTCTTTGAAGGATATCAAATTAATAAAACACCTTCTAAATAGTAATTTGCTGAGCTGTCAAAAAGACATTCACACACAAATGAATATTAACATTTACATGTGTATGCATATACATACAGTGGCATTCGGAGAAATCAACTGAGTAGGAAGATAATCTGCAATTTCTCAGAATTGACTGAGAAGAAAAACTTCTATTATGGCATAAAAGAATGGCATGTGTGCGTATGCTTACTACTTTTAACAACTTAACATGCTTCTCTTCAACATTTAATATATAATCACGTGTATATATACTAAGTGGTGGAAATAATTGTAAGACAACCTACAAATATGCTGTGTTGCAGCTAAAAAAAATCAACTCTTTTACTGTTTTTAATTGAACTAAAATCGAATATTATATATTCTCTATTTAGAGTAGAAATGAGAAATTTACAATGAATATAGCGTAAACAGATAACATTTTTCCAGAGTAAGAAGCAGATAGCCCTTACAATGAACTCCAATAGAAAGATTTGAAATATAAAAAATACTTATGATGCCATCAAATACAGTATTTCCATCTTCAGAACATGTGCTTTTTCCCAAATCATAACTTGCACCGAGAGCATCTAGCCAAAAAAATTGATTTTAAATTGATTCTCCAATCCATTTTTCCATAGGTACCAAAGTGGGTAATGCTCTTTGACCAATATTCAAAATTCATTAGATATATTTGTAGGGTGTGATATTATTTGCACCACTTCATTCACACTAATACAAGCGTGAATATATATATATGAAGAGCGAGGGTTTCATGTGTACTGGGCAAGGCTTGAAATTTGAGCCTCAAGTTGCTTGGTCTTTTAAATTTTTCTCCTGAAAGGTCAGTACTGCACCCCTCTGAGGGCTAAACCCAAGGTGGCAGATTAGTTTGCCTAATAATGGTGCTAGCCCCTGTATGTATAAGCATACACATGTAAATGTGAATATTCATTTGTGTGTGAATGTCTCTTGGACAGCACAGCAAATTACCATCAAGAAAACCAAACAAATGTTTTCTTGAAACTTACAAGGAAGAAAAAAAACAAACATTGAAAATTGTGTGTTATCCTAACAGCCTGTAACTCTGCTCAAATAGATACAATAATCTGTAAAGATAAGAGGATTGTCAGGTCACCTCAACCCAAAGGTCTTATCTCTATTTCTTCCTGCTCCTTATTGCCCTATTATTGCTTTACTGTATTAGTTCTAAAAAGAAAGATCTACAACCAGTGCATCCTCCCAATAGTCACCTATGGAGCTGAAACATAGAACCTAACCAAAAGATTCACCCACAAACATAGAACCACGCAACGTGCACATGAGAATCATGTTCAACATAACATGGAGAGAACACAAGGCAGCACAGTATATTACAGAAAAAAAACAGAAGCCAGGAATATTATTGAATCCATTAGAAAACTCAAATGGCAATGGGCTGGCCATATTGCAAGAATTTCAGACAACCACTGGACATCACAACTCACTACGTGGATCCTCCGAGATCATATAAGAAACCTTTGCCAGCAAAAAAATTCAGTAAGTATTGGGTCAGGCGAATCTTAGGGAAGGTCCATATCCAACTATAGACCTTCCCTAAGGTTGATGATTATGAATCTGATGACATATCTAACCCTGCCCCACCTTATTTCAGCAGGGAGTGTGAAGAAACAAATTGCATTTCCCTCGATTCCTCTCTTTCATCATCCGGTTTTCCAACTTCTCAAGATCTGGCCTATGTGAGACTGGACAATTGAGGTTATATTCATATTTTGAACCATTCTTTTGCGGGGGTGGGGCTGTATGCTGTCAAATATGGTTGTTTCTGTTATTACCATCCAAAGAATTTTTCCAAAAATTTTTCTCATAGAAATAACGTGGTAGATATAACAGCAATGACATTAAAAGAAAAATCTAAGCTGTTCTGCTTACATACCATGTCAACACGATGGATGACATCACTATCTTAACAATAACTATCAATAATCATTTGGTAAATCCAATACAAACTAGGTCAACATCTCTCTCTCTGAACATACCTGCCATGGAGAGATGATTTACTAGTTCCATTTCTGTCCACACTTGATGCCTAACTACTGTGACCTTGTACTAGACTAAACAAAGCTTAGTAAATATCTACAGAACTTATATACCTTGGATGGCTGTCTTGACAAGGTGTGATGGTTAGCAAGCTGGTCATTAATAGTGAGTTCGATCTTCAGACTTGCGACAAAACCAAGCCATAACTACATCTCATCCTTATATACAAATAACTGTAAAAATAAATTCAATGTGAAATGTGAAATGTGAAATCTAAAATCAAATTTTTCCAGATGTTTGTTTTAAATCAGTTAAAACTAACAACTATTCATATTAAGTGATCTGGTTTCAAAAAAAGGGGATCAGAATATTTAGATGAAAAAGTAATATAAAATTTGAAAAACACTGCTCTCCAATGAAAATTTTCAATGAACTTTTCATTCAAATGATAAAACAGAAGAACTTCGGAAACATTTAATCAAAAATACTAATGAGTGACTACCAACAAGGATCATCTGGATGAAGTGTGCAGGAGACTTATCAGTAAATACACATCATCCTAACCAATGCAGCTTACCTGCAGATGTTTACACACTAAGACCTACTTTCCCAGACTCAAAGGCTATTCTTAGTGCTGCTGATAGGAATACCATCCACAAGCAGCAATGCCAGTGCTTCAAGTTCTATTTTTGGTAAGGACAGCCCAGTTTCAGCACAGCCATTAGTCATGAAGAGATCCTGTGGGGGAGGTTGGCCAAATGATGTGAGTGAGTGAGCAGGTATACCTACCTAAGGGAAATCTGCCAAAAAGGACAAGTGCCTAAAAATAATTTTTATTTGCACCTGGCAAAATGATAGTAAATAAGGTTACAACCAGGCACACAAAGTTTGCAGCCTGAAAATAATCCAGATTCAGACTTCTTGTCTAGTTTATTTTCTTTTTTTTTTTTTCTTGTAAAAATTGGCAATACTAGAATTACAAGAGGATTCTTCAATAAACTTTACAAGCAAACTTATGGCGATATCTGAATAGAAAGGAAATGATTTTGTTTTCCTTTCACCATCATTTCTTTCAAGTATCATAATGTTATAAATATGGTAAAAAGTGGTTATACACTCAACTAAAATATGAACAATAAGAAGTATTTTATTTTTGAGTCTCCAAGGTAAATGATTTCTATTATCCCACACCTTTCTTTCACATTCTTAGCAAATATATATTATTTGACCTTCAGAACAAAGAATCAGCCTTGAAAAAAAAAACTTCTATCCAGTATCTTAGAAGCTTGCTATGTCATGTAGCAAGCCTACGCCTTCAACAATCCTAACTACTGCATCAAAGCCATTTTTTTTAGAAGCATCCTCACCTCTCAATAAGAGGCTCTGTCTATCCGTCTGTCCCTATATTCCTTCTCAACCGTTTCCAGTCAGATTTACTTGAGATTTGGTAGAAAGGTGTCCTTGGATAAGATGTTTCTCAAGATATAAAAATCTATTTGGTTTCATGTGATCTGTCAATAATGGCATTTAAACTTCATGTTGGACACCTCATTGAACTTTTGGTTCTTGTTTTTATTTCAAATTCTGTTTTTTTTCTGCTACTGTTTTCATTTCAACTTACCCCACACCATTTTGGAGACTGAATGATAGCAATGATACTAGTTAAACCTGTCAAAAGTAACACCTATCTCTTGAGTTTTTTCTTCATCTTCCCATTGTCTTTTTCATCTACATTCTGTCAGATCACTTCACATCCACAATACAAACATGTTCCATTCTTCCCCACATTTATTTACTAGCATCTCGCACCTTTTACTGCTCTCTCATCACATTTTTTTTGGATGATATATTTTTCAGTCTTTGAAATAAACTTGCAGGAATCCAGAACAAAGATGATGATAATTCATTTTTTGACAGGTATTTCTTTCATCTTAATTTCAATTGCTTTCTGCTGCTCAGAGTAGTAGAATGTATAGAATTCTAATAAAATACGAAGGTGGTACTATTGGATTATACATGTTGCCTTGTTCCAAAGGCCTAATTGCATTTGAGCTGTCTCAGCAAAATGGCATTCTTACAAGATATCCACAAACAGAAAAAAAGTTCAACCTTCAACCTGTAGAAGAAGATGCTGAAAAAAGTTAATGGAACACTATCTAGGAACATGGAGGAAAGGATTGGTATTGTCTAATATTTTTCCAGATAAACATGCCTGAAAAAACACTCCTACTTGAAACTAAGATAAACCGTACCTTGCAAGGGAGAAAGGGAAAAAAAAAAAGGGAATGTATGAAAGCAAAATTTACAAGTTTTCTGTTCTTTTGTAATTGAAGAAAATCTGTGTATCTTTATTTGAATTTTAAAAGAAGAAACAAACCCAAGAACTAGTTAACAAGACTTTCATCAATTTTTTTAACATCTCAAGGCTATTTCCACAAATCCTGCAAATCACAAACTTGGATGCATATAATATTCAACCATCCCCATTCAGAGTAGTTCTTTCACAATCATCAAGTCTTATTCTCTTGAATAATTAAGAAATGGATATATGATCCCACAGAATGATCATAAATTGTCTTATATTACATAGAAACTATTTGATATGATCTACCGTTATTACATGGTGAATGTATCATTTGGCCAAGACAACACGAATAGAATAGATAAAAAAAGAAAATAGTGCTGCTGTAGGAATCGAGACTGCAACTGCAACATAGGTTCAGGTTTGATACCTGCAGCAGCCCTTTCTTCCTTAATTGAGTTTCAATAAAATATAAAACAATATATATATATATATATATATATATATATATATATATATATATATGTGTATGTGTGTGTGTGTGTGTGTGTGAAAATGACAATTGGTGGGTGAGGAGGAAAACTCATGAGATAAGTGTTACATCTCAAAATTTCTTATTATTCCACGGGTTTAGTTTGATGCATTTCAACGGGGGCCAGCCATCTTTTCCAGAGGAAAATATTGGCGGCAGTTCACAGAGGAAAATATAAGATTTACTTTCCGATGCTGTATGATAGTGTAAGTGTTGTTGGTGTAGTGTATTGTGTTTATGTGGTTCTGTTTGAAAATCAGTGTATTTAAGGGGTTTACAATCTGAAAGTGCCTGTGCCTTTAAGTTACTGCATTGCATTGGGATATAAGGGCTGCTTCGACGCATCTGCGTGTCAAGAAAGAGTGAATTTTCTTGATGAGCCCTGGTTTTACACAGGGGCATACACAACAGCTTAATCTTTCACCTAGCCCATCTCTTCTAAAACAGAACCACTTAGATACGATAAACTACTACACCGACATACAAGGTATTGGCTAACAATTGACAGTCTATTCAACAAACAGTAAAAGCACACACACACCACCCCTTTAAGAAAAGTAAAAGTCTCACCCACCATCAACCAAACTGACTAAATAAAAACAACACACCTACTTCCACCCTTCCCTACGTATACCAACACCTATCCATTGAATGCTAGACATCACCTATCCATCCTATAATAAAAATAACCCAATACACCTTTCTCTGAGAAATGACCATTCTAGCCCATCATTGCCTTTCTTATCTAAGACAAGCTGAACACCCACAGAGACAGGGAACATACACCCTTCTGACCCAGCCTCTCATAGACCCATCTCATTTCAAACCAAATGTCACTCTCAATTACACAGATACGAACACCTCTCCTTCCGCACATACCAAACAACTGAACACAGAAATATTCACATTTTCCTCTGCAGCATCTAAATGTAAACAGCATATTTTTCTCAGTGAACCGCCGCAAATATTTCTCTCTGAAAAAGACGGCTCGTCCCCATTGAAATGCATCGAACTATGCCAATGGAATGATAAGGAAAAATTTTGAGACATAACACTTATCTGTTAAGTTTTTCTCTTCACCCACCAATTGTCTTTTTCATCTACGTTCCGTCAGATCACTTCACATCCACAATACAAACACACACACACATATATATATATATATATATATATATATATATATATATATATATATATATATATATATATATATGTACATGCACATACATAAATGAAAGACTTTCAGATTTCGTGGGTTGGGATAAATATAAATCCCTAGTGAAATATTATTTCTCTGGTATTAATGAAACAATAACCATGCTGAAGAATTACATCATATCAAAATAATGATGCAATGCTTATGAAAAAAATTGGAAGCCGTTTCTCAAGGTCTAGTCAAACCTGAGGTTTTGTGATGAGAAAATATAGAATAGTCAGGGAGGTCTGGATGTTCACAATATGCATGCTTTGATCTGGTGTGTGTCTGTGAAATCTTTCTTAATTTTTTGATAATTAATGATGCAATTCTGCTGACTGTGTTGATATGCTCGTATCCATCATTATTAGTCCGATGATGTGTAATAATGACATCATCCGACTAATAATGGTGAAAACGAGCATATCAACACAGCTAGCTGAATTGCATCATCAAAAGTTTAAGAAAGATTTCACTGAAATTGGGATCTGGAATTCTAGCTTTCAAAAAATAAGTTGCTGTCAAAACTTCACAGAAAAATTGATCAATAATTTTTTTTAAATTACTCTCTAGAGTAGAGGGAATTCAAAGGAAGTGTATATTTTTCTATGCCAATTGAAAAGCAGAACAAAAACCGCAAAAACAAAATTTATGATTAGAAGAAAGTAGCAAGTCCAGCCTAAAGAAGATAAGTACCACACTTAGAAATGCTAGCTTTCATCAGGCACAAAACTGGTGGCATTCTGATGAGAAACATTATACTTTGGTGAAGCCAGAACTTATTGACATTTCTTTTATTATAATCCGTCAAAGTTTACACAATCAAGAAGAGGCAAAAATTTGCTGCAACATCTTCAAATAAATATATTAGGTTGATACAAAAATAAATGCGTTTTTTGATATTTCAAACTTTGATGCTTATTTTGGAATAAAGTATTATTAGAATATCATATTCGTGGGATATACCAATTTAAAGCGTGAATTTCACCATTTATTTAAGCTGAACAATTTCTTTTCACAATCTTTTATCATTATCATCATTATTGAGGGTGCCAATTCAAAAGCAAATTCAAGCAACTGTATTGTACGAGTTCAAAATGGAACACGTAAAGCAAGAGAAACTTCTTTCAATATCAATGAAGTATTTACCTACTCAGAAACAAGTATTCACGATTGGTAGGCAGACATTCATCTACTGTTTCAAGTGTTTTGACCATTTCCTGCATTGAAAGGTTTTCAACTATCGAGTAGCAGTTCAAAACACTTTCCAAGAATTCACTGATTCTTGGACCCCAAAATCTTATGCTTCCAGAATAAATGGACTTGTTTTTAGTTGGCAAAAATGTGTAGATTTTGAGGGTTCTTATTTCGATTATCAACTTTCATTCTAAGCCGAGATATACTGCTTTAAATTGATGATGAAAAATGCAATTATTTTCACACTCACCTAATATTTCAACTAATCTACTCCAATTATCTTCCCATGATGCTTTCAGGCACTCAGACAGAAAAACATAGTTGAAATGGTTCAATCCTCATCTAGACATTCTGTCCACTCATCTTGACAATTTGCTAAAAATTAGTGTTTGATGAATATAACATCTTATTGCTAGTGTGAGGATTCTAGATGTATTCAAGATTGATGCAATTTTAATTAGGATTTTACAAGGTAAAATTTACTTGAGAAATCATAACAGCATATTCTTCATCATCATCATCAGTCTTAACACCTGTCATTGGACATAGACCTTCCCCAGGATTTGCCATAATTCTCTATCATTGGCATCACGGAGCCAGTATTTTCTGAATTTGTCTAGTTTGTCTCTCCATCTTGTATTCTGTTGGCTTCGGTTTTGCATGTGATCTCTGGGTATCCATGTTGTGAGTTGTAATGTCTATCGTTGTCTTTCATTCTTGCAACATGGCCTGCCCTTTGCCATTTAAGATTTTGATAGTTTCTATGTCTCGAACTCCCATTTTTTTCCTGATATACAGTGCTATCTTGTGATCTCTCCATGTGAGGTTGAGCACAATTCTCTCATTCGCAGACTGCATGCTTCTCAGTTTGCAGGTCTGTCTCTTGGTTAGGTTCCAAGTTTCAGCTCTATAAGCGACTATCAGGAGAATGGATTGATTGAATATTTTTTTTAGGATTATTGGGATCGTCTGGTTTTTGGAAGTTGAGCTTGTTCTGCTGTAGGCATGCCATCCTAGAGTGATTCTTTGCTTGATTTCCTCCTCTTTTGAGGATCTCATGGAGATTCGTTGTCCTAGGTAGATAGATGTAGTGGTCTACCTTGCTGAGTTTTGCATCTTCAATCTGGACAGTTATGTTCTTATTCTCACTATAATTGTTGCACATTTACAAAAGCACTAAACAGTAGTGTGCCCAAAATAAGAATGAGACAGTGCAAATGACCAAATTCAAAGTGGATGTTTGTTTCAAAGTTCAAGTCATAGCAGAAAGTAACCAAAAAGTGATATTTGATTTTATCTGGATACAAAATGGTATCAGTCAAAGGATATTGTAACTGGAAAGACAAACGTATTACTTGACCATGCATATCAAAAAACGGTGACACTTGATTGTGTCTAACTTGGGAAGTTGTCAGTCACTGGGGTCATCAGTGATGGGATATAAAATGAGAAACTTGTGTGGTGAGAATAGAGACTTCTAATCAATAAAGAAATTTCTTAAGAGATAAATGAAAGTGCTTTTCTTTGAAATGGAAATTCCCCAGGTGGAGATTAACTAATAATCAGCATAGCAGGTGAGGTGATTTGTATAGTCGAACCATTCAGAGAAGTAGCCAATGAAATTAAAGGACTTCAAATTGGAGGAGCAGGGAGTCCTGACAAGTTTCGAGGTTTCAACTAAAGTCCAAATTTAAGATACATAACCAAGTCCAGAGCTACAGGAAGAAGTGCTGACTGTTTGTAATTGAAGGCTAGACTCCATTGTTCCCTTTGAATGCCAGCTTAACTTATCTTTGCCACTCAAATACTTTGATCTCTGAAGATTAGCCTTGGATCTGACCGATCGACTATCAATCATCGTTTAGCAACTGAGCACCTCAGAAAGAGTTTAATTGGAGTTTGTAACCTTAGAGCATTTGAGAAATACTAATTTTTTATAAACATTCAAAAGCATTCCTCATAAGTACTCAAGTTATCAAGATTTTCGGTAAATTCCCTTTTCAACTGGACCAACCCAAACTTGAATCTTCTGCAACAATCCTTCAACCAATCTTCACACACACTGACGGTGGGGTAATACCAGACCAACAGAAGGCCACTTGTCACACATCTGATATCAATCTATATTCATTCTGATGCTGCTAAAATGAATTGTGTGCTAGAAAATACAAGTCAATTCCTGTGAAAAAAATTTAGATATTTCAATTTCTACAAGATTTTTTTACTAGAAAAACTAATTTCAAGTGGAAGAGTACATTATTCCAAATGGTGAGTAGGAAATACTGACAAAATCATTTCCTTAATTAGAAGAGTCCATTGTTATGGACAGAAAAGTAGGAAAAAAAATTATATAGACAGCTTGAGGTGCAGAAAACCTTTCATTGACCTCTAATATTCCAAGCTATATCAACTCACTTTAATTCAAATGGATTGCAAAAAGTACATTGTACCCGGGTGGAGGGTGGGGGGTGAAGGAAGCAAAAACAGGATAACAATTGGAAGAGTGAAGGAGACCTGAAAGAAACTTGGTGACCCCTGATAAAATTCTTCTCAAAGGCCTTGACGAAGAATGAACAGTAACTTCAGGTTATAAGAAATCAGGTTTTTACTTACATGTTTACAATGAAAGGATGCGTAATGGTTTCGAGAATTGCACGTTCACTTTTAACATGTTCTGCTTGCTTAAGTCGGATTACTCCAGCAATTGACATAATTTTTAAGGCATAATATTCTTTGCTTTGTTTATGACGAACAAGAACAACACGCCCGAACGTCCCAGTTCCTAGAAAAAAAAAAAAAAAGAGAGAAAATATTTTTAAGAGACAAAAATAGTTAAGTGCATAGGAGAAGAGAGATAAAGACATGAAATATTCGTTCAAGTTGAAAACCCCAAGAAGAACAAAGAAGAGAAAAAAGTACAACATTTGCTTGACAAATTGACACATCAACAAGAAACGGTGAAACAAAAATTACAAGGTTACGCCATCTGAAGGAAATGGAAGAAAAAGATAGAAAATTTTGACAATGATGTTAAAAGATGGATGATTATTGGAGAAACAAAAGATGCCATGAAAAACAATTGACATGGCCGCTTTCTTCTCTCAGATTCCAGTAACAGTTTTAATGCCAGCATTTTGTAGAAAAAAACAACAGAAATTCAAGAAGAACAATATTGAATTCATACTTTTTATCATAACATTATTTTGTCAAGAGTAATGAAGTTTTTCAAGTCCACTTGATTGATTCAATAATATATCATAAATATAGTAGGTAAAATACATATTTCCCAACAATACCAGCAATTAGAGTTTGAGCCCCCAAATACTGATTTTCTAGGCAAGCCCTCCCCACTTTTCCTTCCCTATTCCCAATAGACCTGCTACACTAAGCAAAGGTTAGTAAAAATACATAGAAAAACTTCTTATTGTGACCACTATGGGACAGGGTCGCTTAGATAACAATAACAAGCAGATAATATTCAGGCAAGGATATACAGAGGAAGCCACTTATTGTGATCACTTAAAATAAATTGTTTTGGACTGACTGATTTTGATAACAATAACCATTTGAAAGCATTATCTGTGATTATAATAAATGGATTCCTGTGTATAAAAAATAACCTTATTCTTTCAATAACATTTGCATTGATTCACGACCACTGATAATCTTTTTTCTCTGATTTTAAATGCATAATATATTGATTGGATGCAAAACATGCTCCAAGAGATTTCAGGCCAATAATTACCTGTTCCCAATCGAAAAAAAAAATTCAACGTTTTTCTAGATTGAAAAAAAATTTTCAAAGAAAAAAAAAAAAAAAAGAAGTAAAACAAAATAACAGAATAAACTATTTTGAAATTAATCATTAACCATTCTTACATATAAATCATACCAAAATTGCAGAATTTCAAAGGTTTTGCCAAGAAACCAGATTAGCAATAACAACTTCAAATTTCACAATTGTTCAAATTAATGCTTGAGATGTATGAATGGATTTTTGCGGTGGGGTCCAAGGGAACACCAAGGATAAGGTTTAGATAAGCATTCTTTCACAAAGGAAAAATTTACTGGGCTAAAACTATTAGAAAAAGGAAGAGAATAAGTCAAGTTTCTCTTTGGCATTACAGCCATTAAACTGGAATGTTTTAATTTTCTTGCCATCCACATTCCAATCAATAAGAAATTATCTATCTATTATCATACTACTCTTATGTAACCAAAAGCATAAATTCTTCATTATTAACTCTCAAATTCTAAAATGATTATTCTCTGAAGTACTTCATCATCAAAAGCGTTTTTCAGAAAGTTTTCCTAACACAAAACTTCATGCCCACACATTGCTCCCATGTACTCATTAGACTAAATTTGCTGTTTTTGCCCTTTCAAACCAACACTTTAACTACTCTTGAATGAAGTGCATCATAAGCATTGCTTATTTATGGTATTTTGTAGCATATAAGATGCATCTTGAATTTAAGATGAAACAACATTGGGGGAATATTCTAGACTCTGCACTAGACCCCATTGGGAACACTTATAGATCCTGAACTTGACCTTCACTTTACAGGAGGAGAAGAGATTTAGTGGGTCATATTTGAAAAGAAAAAAAGTGTCTCATATCCAGCAAAATGCAGTATATCTTTCAAACTGAGAGAGAGACACAGACAGACAGACACACACACACACTATTGCCCCCATCTATCTTGTAATTCCTTTCACACTATTTTGGCCATGCAGGTGTCATTTGTTTTCTTCCTGTCTTCTTCAAAACAACATTAGATTTGTAGTAAGGGAACTTTTTGTCTGGACTTTCCTGAATTTGTCAAGTTATGATGTATATATATCTACAATTGTGTGTGTGTATATATATAATTGTGAGTGTGTATGTGTGTGTATATATATATATATATATATATATATACACACACACACACATGCAATACCTGGCTTGATCCAGCTAAAGACCATATGAGTGAAAATAAAGGATAAGAAGATTGTCTTGTGCCAATCATCTGAGTGTCTACAAGCCTTGAATGACAACTACTGGTTCAGATGTGAAACTTGGCCATCAAACAAACATCATTTATGCATAATCAAAATCCACACAAACACTGTGTGAATGTGACAGAGTGTGAGTGAGAGGGAGTCTTTAAGCAACTGAACTAAATTTATTAAACAAACCTGTATTTGATGAGGTTTAATAAAAAGAAAAATCAGAAAAAGAAGGATAAAAACATTAAAATAAAAAACAGTTCTCAGCCACAAACTAATAACATAACTATAAATACAATCAAATGAATACACTCTGTTACGGTACATTTACACATAAAATGCTTATGCAACTGCACTCACCAACAACTCTGTTGAGAGTCTAGTCACAAATTTGCCAGTAGTATCAGCTTCCATTCTTGACAGGCCATTTCAATCCAGAGAAAAAGTACTTTGAAAATGTCTTGATGATTAATTGATACAAACTTCTAAAGAATGGAAGGCGCCAAGCAACCTATGGTTGTAGCTGCAGGAGTAGGTTCAGAGAAAAACATGGAGCAGGAAAAGAATGGTACAAAATAAAGATTCAGTAGTTGACAAAGATGTAATTTATGTACCAGCCATCAGAAATCAATTACGAAGAGTTTCAAAGATCAAGGCAACAGGGGAAAGGAAAGAAAGAAATTGAAGTCTGGATAATGTCAGACAAACTGAAAAAAGAAGGCAAGAAAATAGGTCTTCATATGAACATAATGCACAACAAATAAATCGAGGACAAAGACAAAATGATCAAAATCAAAAAGGCAAAACTAAAGAAAGTAGACTCCACATCTACCTACGACAATGAATCACAATGAAATCCTAAAAAGGAGAAGAAATTGAACAAAGAATCACCCTATGCTAGCAAGCTCAACATGCAAGAGCAGAAAAATCCTATTAGTCCTGAAAATAAGGACCTAACCAAAAGATTAGCTCTCAAACTAAGAGCCATGCAATGAGAGTATCATGCTTTCTGTCACATGGAGGAATCACAAGACTGCACAGTATGGAGAAAAACTGGAGTTGAACATATCATGGAATCCATTAAAAAGACTCAAATGGCAATGGGCAGGTCATGTTGCAAGAATGTCAGACAACCGATAGACATCACAACTCACAACATGGATTACCAAAGCTCATATACGAATCTGTGGCTGACAGAAAATAAGATGGCATGACAATTTAAACATATTCAGGAGATATTGGTGCCACGCCATAAAGGACATTAAAAGGCTGACGATGATGAAGTTGAATATTCTTTTAAAGATTTAACCCGTTTCATTATATTGAGAGTTTGAACAACCACAAATCAGGGATGTATATAATTGACCCCCAACCACTTGAACCTAAAGATTCACTTCTAACCTTGTTCCCTACCAAATCATATCCCTCAAAGTAAAAGTAGTGTGGAGTTTGTTTCTCTAATCAATACCTCTAGTCTGTTAAACTAGAGTATCCCTACTTTAAACCTTACCAAAATGGCATATACAGTGATTTGTGCTGTGTTTTCAACATTCTACTAAATGACTAGAAGATCATGAGCTGCTAAGACACTTCATAATACATTTGGTGGTATAATCGACAGATTCATAACCTATCAAACATAACATTTAATACTCTGACTGATCATTTCATGCTCTATCAAACATTATATCACAAGTAATTCAATTCAGAAGTTCAGACAAATATCTACATTTTTTAATGTGCCAATCAAACATGTCCTTAAATGGATGACAAATATATAAAAAGCACTAAAAAAATCTTTTCCAACAACTATTTCATGTTAATTTCTAAATGGAATGAATTTGTTCCAATGCAGTTTTGAGATACCAGGCGGTTATGGTTTCTTCATAATATGGCAACCAAAGATTTTGTACAACTTTCCTCTCCAAAACAGTGCATTGTAGCCAGATGTACTGAATTGAGGTTTCCTTAAAACATGTTAACTTGAAGAATGCATCACACACCAGACTGTTATAAACATAGCAGAAAGCCATTTATTTCATTTCTCACATGAAAACTAACTTTCAAGGGAGAATCCAATAGCGTTTTATTTATGTCAAACACACCTTCGTCTACAACAATTCTAGGCTATTTATAGCTACTATTCAGCTCAAGAAATGCCAGGCATTCAGCTAGTTAATAGATAAAAGGAATTGAAATGCACAAACAAAATTTTTGTTTAAAAGTTAGAATGCAACCAGATTTGCAAAATATAACAGCTAACCTTACATTTTTGAAACATTTTTTTTGGTTAATATCCTTGAAATTAAAGCTGAAATTAGTCTAAGAGGAAAATTCTTTAAGATAAATTGAGAGCTATCTCTTCAGTTATTCACTAAGCTTTGTTTAGTCTGGCACAAACATATTTATGCACTTATAGATAAAAATCTACGAAGAATTTTACAAACTTCAAGACGCATCTTTTTTTCTTCTTCAGTGGATTGTATTCTATATCATTTTTAAACTTACCTGTAAAAAATAGACAGGTCAAAACAAAATTAATAAATAAAGTTTAATAATGAGCACTGCAGAAAAATTCATCTTTGCAATATATGCAAAAATTTACTAGTTTGTTTATCAAACTACCTAACTTTCTTCTCCCCTCTCTGGATAAACTTTCTTTCTTTCACTCCTTTTTATCCGCTTAATAGACTATCTAGATTTCTTTTGTTTCCTCTACCATCCTACCCTATCTATCACACTCATAGTATCAGTGGTAGCAATCTGATCCTGATGTTGTATAGGATCTGGCAAATCATTTGTCAGCAAACAGTTCTTAGCCAAATATCGATAGCCATATCTAATTCTTGGCAAACAATTGATAGCCACATCAAATTCTTAGCCAACCTATCATAGCTGAATACAGTTAAGGGCTAGATTTCACTGAACTGGTGTTACTAACTTACCTAACCAGGTATCGATTCCATAGTGATTATAATTCATAGCTTTATTTCAGTGTTCTTTTTTAACAAGGTCCTCAAGAAGGGCACCAGTCAAGACTGTCCGGAGGCACCAAGTGTAATAGCCCCCAAAGTCTTTGGACTTCGGGTGACTATGATAAATGAGATTTTAATTTGTTCCATGAGCTGGCACTAATTCTATTTTGTGCAAGACAAAAACATCCTAAAGAGTTTTTATATGCTCTGTATTATCTGTAATATGTTATGATATTAATTGTAATTCTTCATTTTGTTTGTAATGTCCTCATAACATTTACATTTACAATTGGAAGCAAAAAAAAAAAAATCATTGAAATTTTCAGTGGCTTTGTATATGCTATGAAATTAAAGATTTTTAATTAAAAGGTATAATCAGATAAAATTTATCAGATACATAATGATAATTACACGATAAGGAAATTGAAACACCTTTACCCATTCAAATTTACCCCAAAAAATGGTGTGAAAACTACTCTCAATATAGTAAAATTAATTATTTTTAAATTCATTGAATTTTTATCAATAATATCAATATTTCTGCTGCTATTTGACTTGAAAAAATTTTGATACCATGTGGTTGATTTTTCTGATTTTTGAAATGGATGCAAAAGAAAGCTTTGATAATATACATTTAGATAATGAGAACCATTACAAACATTAATTCTCTCACCAATTCCTAAAAGTTTCATCAGGCTCTAATATGGTGCTGAAACATGGAATTTAATCAAGAGACAGAATCAGAAAATGAGAAGCATGCTATGTGCACATGAGAGAATCATGCTCAACCTCATATGGAGAGAAAACTTACAACTAGAAAACTTGAATGGCAATGGGCCAGTCATGTTGCAAGAATTGCAGACAACCGATGGACATCACAACTCACAATATGGATTCTCAGAGATTACATGCAAAACCAAAGCCAGCAGAATACAAGATGGAGAGACAAACTAGACAAATTCAGAAAGTACTGGCTCCACAATGCCCACAATAGAGAGATGTGGCAAATCCAGGGGAAGGTCTAAGTCCAATGACAGACATTAAAAGACTGATGATGATGATGAATCTTAAAGAATTTTTGTATTCATCTTAACATGGATTTCTCTCTCATGGTATTTCTTATCCATAACCTTTTGATCAGAATCAAATGATTATATTTTTATTTAAAGCATCTGCCTTGTTGGTATCTCCTTTGCTTGTAGTCTAGGGTTATATTTGACTTCATTACTTTCAGAAATTTATCAGTTTTAAGACAAATCAAGTTTCAAATGTCTATAACTATTTTGTGCTGCTGCATTAATATTTTTTCATCAATTTCATGTTGAAATATTCTTGCTCTGTGCTGTTTAAGTTTTTATATTTATACTAACACTTTGTGCAGGCAGGTATTTTTCTTACTGGTGTATAATTTTGCATGAATTTGTAAGGATTAAATCACCTAAATAGCCTCAAAATTCATAAGGATTTAATCAAATAATACTCATGGAATTACATTATATATATATATATATATATATATATATATATATATATATATATATATATATATATATAGAGAGAGAGAGAGAGAGAGAGAGAGATATAGATAGATAGATAGATAGATAGATAGATAGATATATTACCAAAAATATTTAACCGAACTGTTCTACCTATAAGACCAAACTCTTGTTGGATTTTTCAATTTTATGTTTTCATTTATTTTCTCAAAAACGAAAGAATCTGCAAACATGACCCCTACTTCAGAGCCAATATGAGGTGTAGCAATCAGGGTAAGTGTTTCTTATTTCCAAATTATTTATTGGCGTTAATTCATCTTTTTATTACTTCCAGGTGGTTGTAGAGTGTAATGGATTAAAAGTACCTAAAATCAAAATAATTTTTTCCTAGGATATTTCGCAAATCCCCATCGTAAATATTAACCATAGCAAATAATCTGAAAATGACAATAAATAGAAATAGATTTAAAAAAAGCATAAGTCTTTTTGGATTTAGCAAGACTAGATCCTGAGATATAGCAATAGAAAGGTTACCCAGCAAGGATTGTACATCTATCAATTGTTTGCTATGAAATGTATATGGGGCTATTAGCTGGTGGCTATGAACGTTCCATAATTCATTGTTGTATACATGATAACTTTCAGCAAAGGAAATATGTTAAAAAAGGTTACTAGTACATCTTTTAGTAAAAA
Source organism: Thysanoteuthis rhombus (assembly GCA_963457665.1). Lineage (NCBI taxonomy): Eukaryota > Metazoa > Mollusca > Cephalopoda > Oegopsida > Thysanoteuthidae > Thysanoteuthis > Thysanoteuthis major. Next base: position 57,193,677 of record OY735209.1, read on the forward strand.
ATCAAACATTCATACACATTTTTTTTCAACAATTTGTAAGTCAAATTTAGGGTGTGACTCCAGGGGGAATACGGTAGATACTGAGAAAGTTCCAGCTTTGAGTACAACTTCAATAGCAAGAACAATTCTAAAAGTTTAAAAATATAAGCACAAAAAAACATAGTCTTGCACAATCATACTAATTCATTCCATTTTCAGAATTAGTAGTAGTTTAGATGTATCAATATTACCAGCATTTTAACTACCCAAGATGTATCATTTTTTTCTGACTATACAAAAAGTCTTTATGCACCAGAATGATCAGTTTTTATGAGGAATAATTTAGAATTCAAGTTATTAGCAAAAATTTAAATTCAGCCACCATATTTCAAGATGGCGGCTGGAATACAGCTTAGATTAAATTTGACTTCAAGTGTTCTCATCAGATGGGTTGAAGTAACAAATCGTGTCATGTCTGAACATCCTACAAATTTGTTAGGTCAATCGTGGGTTTTGGCCAGAAATTCTACAACTATTCGGTCTGATACCGAAATCAGTTAAAAATAGATAATAAAATAAATCAATAAACATCAGAGATTACAACTCAAAATTAGTAAATAAATGCAGTCATTTATTTCTTACTCAATTTAAATCTCTCCAGGATCTTGATAGCTTTAGAACTGAATTATAGCGAAGAAGATGAGCATGCTCGAAACACATTTTGTTGCAATGGTAACAAAACATCATCATGAGGACTATTCATGTAGGGAGATTTGAGTTCATGACCATTAACACTAAATGACAGTACACGTACTAGGCCAGAATTTGAAACCATTTCGTCATTTTCATATTACCTCAGTATCATTTTACACTTTAGAGATGAAAATCCATTTTAAATAATATTCATAGAAAAAAGAGAGAAAGTAAGTAAAAAGACTAGTGATTACTCCATTTACCTGGTATGCGATTCTTTAAAATTCACCCCCAGTCCTACAAGCCTAGGTTACTTCCTTTATAGGCCTATCCTGATGCCAAGGGAAGGTAATCTAGGATAGACAGTAATCTCCTGTATATGACCTCTGAATGAAGTATATAAATCATACTTAGTATGAAATAGTAAATAAACAGAAGTATCATAAATAATAACAAAAAATATATGTAGTCATGAAAATTCATTCCATTACTGAGACTAGTAGTAACTTGGATGTATCAATGTTACCAGCGTTTCAACTCTTCCCAAATGACTGACTTCAGGGGAATACGTCAAAAAGGTTTATTGGTAAATTTTATAAAAAGACTATCATAATCAAACATTCACCCACCTTTTTTTTTCAACATTTTAGAAGACAAAATTAGGGTGAAATGCCAGGGAAATACAGAAGATACTGAGAGAGTTCCAGCTTTGTATTGACAAGAGTGAAACTTCGATTGCAAATACAGTTCTAAAAGTTTGAAAATATAAGCACAAAAAAAATATGGTCTTGTACCAAATTTACATTAGTCATGGTTAATTTCTATGTATCATATTAAAAGAATATCATAGCACACATTTTCACTTAAGACCTTAATCCACAAGACACCATTTGCAGATAATAGCATCCAAGGCAAACTATGTTTATCTTTCATTAATTCTCTTATTTCTTTTTATTTGTTCACTACTTTTAATATCGAATGAGTAAGTGTGTGAGATTTTACAATTAAGATCATCTTCCCAACACTGTATCGAAGAAGGCTCTCACTGTCCATTTGCTTCTTACAGACACTAAAATATTTGAAAGTTTTTTTGCTCCTAGGTATAAGTTCAAATCCATATGTTAATAATCCCATTATTTTTTTAAAAGTACTATGCTAGGAGATAAAATATTTTCTACATTAGGAATATGAATAGCAGAATTGATAATCTTAGCTGGTTATGATAAACTTGACTTGAAACTTATATTAAAATTCCACTCACTTTGTTTGTACCTTCCCTAAAGACCCAAAAAGGTGTAAGGTAGGTAGATTTATTTTTTCATCATGCTGTTTTTGGCGAATATGTACTTTGGCCTTCAACTTGAATTGAGAAGAAATCAGCAGCTTCAAACATGCCTTGAACACATATCTCATGCCCCAGGGGCTTGCTGAGTTATGTTGTGTGGTAGGCTCTGCTATGTGACACAGCCAACTCTCAAGCTGTTTCTCTGCTAATCCAAGAAAATATCAAAAAAAAAAAAAGAAAAAAAAAGACCCAAGTATGAATTTAAAAAAAACCTGAGTGTAGATTTAAAAAAAGACCCTAGTATGAATTTTAAAAAATAAAAGAAACGAGTAAAGGACCCGAACTGAAAACTATTTACTCCTGTAGACTAAATAAAATGTATTTGTTTAATAAATCCTGCCTATGATATCATGGGTTACATAAATAGCTAATAACCTCTACCAACGAGTCAAGGAATAATTGATCAAATTTTGGGTGAATCCAGGAATTCTTTTGTAATTTAGGTAGTATTGCTGATTTATTAACAGTAATGACATTATTAAGGTAACGTCATCATAAGGGAAGTGTAGAGCAATAACAAATAATTATAAAGAGCAATATATAACTTACCATCACAGTCAATAATTGAAAAGCCATAATGTCAAAATATGAAGCCATGAACAAAAAATACCAAGAATAAATCCTACTTAAAACATCACTGGCAAGCATCTAAAATAAGAGTACCTGAAGAATCTAGCAGCTATTAATAAACCTATCAAAATAATGCCCAAAAGAGCCTTTTTTCTAAAAAAATAAAATTTTCTCAGAGAGGGTCTAGAGAAGTACTGATGCCAATTTTTCAAGTCTGTAGACAAAATGGTATGGCCAGGAGCTCTGGAACACAAACAAGCACAAATATAAAAAAACAGATAGAACCCTATGCCATCCTTCCTTGCTAAGGTTGTTCAATTATGAAAATCTTCTGTTATGACATAGCATGGGATCTGTAACCTGACTGTTCAGTTTTTGATGACAAAGCTTTCACGGATGTATGCACTCAGAGTGCTTTCTAGTTCATAAATATTTGCCATTCATAATGAATCACAGAATAGAGAAGGAGAGTCAAAAATAGAGACCTGTATAATAATCATTTTTATTAAAGAAACCATATCAGAAGGTGTTCGTGTCAAACTCAGAAGAAGGGAAGGTGGGATGAAATATAGAGAAGAAAAGTCAGATCAAGTCATAGAATTTTCGTTCAAGAAAAAAAAAAAGAGAAGTATAAGCCACTTTTACTGCTTTTGTGAATAATGAATACAAAACTATTCTGCCTTTAGCCAACACCAACTCCTAAAAAAATCCAGTCCTTCACACGAAAAATTATTTTTCACTCGTACAACCAGTAGAAAGTCTTCAATGCATCTATGTAATTCAGGAATTTATCACTAAGCAATTCACACACATATATATATATATATATATATATATATATATATATATATATATATATATATATTAGATAGATAGATATATGTGTATATAGTATATATTCTCTCTGGAAAAACAGCATATATTTCTTTCTTTTTCCCAATATATCTATTTACTCATTCGAGCATGTTGAATATATATGTATATGTATATGTATATATTTTTTTTCCCTTCAGGGTGACCATACTGGGTTCTGTACGCATTTGTGGGACTTACGTGTGTCTGTCATTTCTACAATGAAAATTGATCATTGAAGAGCCAGTTGCCTTTGTGATGCCGTAGCGTAAACATGGCTACTCAGCTCTCAGTTAGCACGAGGAAGAACAATAAGTTTTTTCATAAACTGAAGGTGAATCAGGGGCTGAAATTCATCAGAGGCTTTCAAAACCATATGGGAACAGCATTTTACCATAGTAAAGTCTGTATGAACCGATTGTGAGGTTCAAAAATGGGCCTGCATTTTAAAGCAAGTGTTAGTCTATAGTCAAATGATTTTCTGCTTTCGCATGACAATGTGTGATCATATACTACTGCCTACACAGTTCGAACACATCAGGAACTGGGATTCAGGATATTGGAGCATCCTCCTTATAGTCCTGACTTTTCTGTCTTCAGATTACCATCTATGTGGTCCTCTCAAAGATGCCTCAAGAGGTCATCTATTTGCCAAAGTCCGAGACGTGAAAGATGCAGTAGATACATTGCTGAGAGGCTAACCAAAAACATTTTGTGAGAAGGCATATCCAAACTCATAGAACACTGGACAAAATTCATTGCGAAGTAAGAGGACTATATTGAAGAATGAAATATTTGTGAGTTGTGCACTGCTGTCCAAATAAACAATTATACCAAAATATGTCTACATGAAATGACAATGTATATGTTGCTCCTGTCAACTAAAAACATAACAAATTGTAACAATGATTACAGACTTTTTATACAATGTCAAAACATATCGCAATAATGTAAATAACTTCTCTGAAGTTTTTATTTTGGTTTTAATTACAACAAAATAGCATAGAGTTAGTCATAAAAAATAGAGATCTATTAAAAGCAGCTTTTAGAGTGATCGATGTTCATTTTTGTCATCCCAAATCAAACATGTTTACCAAAAGAAAAATTTGAACTCTGAAATTAGATTCTTTTTAATAATGTGAGCATAATAGAAACATAGGATTTGATGGAAATTAGTTGATTTAATGATTACTAGACTGGATTTTGAAATAAAAATAAATACTATATACTTGAAATATAGTAAAAAATTAATTCATTTACAACAGGTATTTGTTATCCATCAACACAGTTCCAAGGTCAAGTGGGTATCGGCATCTCTTTGTATGATGGAAGCCAGCTTTCATTTCAGAGCACCTCATGGGACAGCTGTGGTATCATCAGCAGTCTTACCAGCCATCACTGGACATAGACCTTCGAAGGATTCACATTGCAGAACCAATAGTTTCTGAAGTTGTCTAGTTCATCTCTCCATCTCGTATTCTGTCAGCCATGGTTACACATGTGATTTCTAGGGATCAGTATTGTGAGTCGTGATGTCCATTTTGTAATATGTCATTAACTCTATACACATTTAACGTAAAAAGTATCTTTGAAAATCCAATCCCCAAAAAATACATTATTTTTCTTAATTTTCAATATTTCTTTGTAATTAATTAAATTACTCCTTTTATTCTGTACTGCAGTTCTCTTCTGTTTAACTATTTCTCACATTTTGCAATATCCAGCCCGTATTTAAAAGAAAAAATTGTACATAGTTTTTGTACTGGATTGGGGAAGATCATTGTAGCCTTACATCAAGTTTGGCATTAGGTCTTAGTTATCATTGAATAGCATAAACTATTTTATATAGACAGTAGAACCATTAATGGATCTGTGAGTAATAAGGTAACTTTCGAAAGAAGATTCGATGTATCAGGTCTTTTTTTTTGTGAAAAGAAGGGGTAATTTATGTAGAATAGCTCAGGACAAACAGGAGTTTAATATATTTTACTTTTCATATCAAGAAAAATAGAAATAAAAATTTAGACAGCAACTCTAATTCAGCAGCCCAAGATTGGTTCCTTACTAGCATGACTTCCCAGCTTAGTCAGCACCATCCCAGTCAATCAAAAATTGTATGCAGTTCCAGAGAACCATCTCTCTAAAGCTGCACCATGCTATCGCACCAAGAGGGTTAATCCGAATGTCAGGGTTAATCCAAATAGCAAGTAACAAGGGTTCTAGACAATTTTTATTGCCAATGGATCCTGTCATTTTTGTCCTAGTGAAAATAAATACCCAGCTGATTCTAGATCAGCTGGTTTGGAAGTAAACTGAAGTACTTAATAACCAGGTGGTAAAACAGCCAAGAGGACATGTTGGCTTACATAGAATCAGCAGACCACAGAAGGTGAAAAGGTCCTGTTTGTTGTCAGATAATCCTTTCAGTGGGAGGTTAACAGATTATAGGGCAGATGTCATCTCAAATTCAAGTGAATCTTAATCACATATATCAGTCAATATAGTTAGGCTTTAGTATTTGTTGATATAAAAAAAACAAAAAACGTACTAGTTACACCACCTGGATCTAAGGGACCATATAAGCTATGTATTCTTTTTAAAAATGATATTGGAAACAACAAACATTTTTTTCCCCTCTTCAGAGTCTCAGTCTCCGTCTCGTTCATTGTAGCTGCTAAAATAATACATTTTACACATTTCCAACAATTGCATCACAAGATTATTTCTAATCCTAGGACAGACACAATGAAATTGAATATTAAATTTAATGAAATTTCTTAGCGTTTTCGACAGTCGTAAACCTTCAGTCTGAAAACAAAGCTGGACAGTGGAGACCACTACATCTACCTACGACAACGAGTCTCTATGACATCCTCAAAAGAAGAAATCAAGTGAGGAATCACTCTTGAATGGCAAGTCTTCGATGGAGCAAGCCCAACCATCTAGAACAAGAAAATCCCATTAGTCCTAAAAAGAAGAGTATACAGCCAATGCATCTTCCTGATAGTCATCTACAAAGCTGAAACATGGTTTGTAACCAAGAGACTGACCCACAAACTGAGAACAATGCAACACACACACGAAAGAACCATGCTCAACATCACATAGAGAGACCACAAGGCAGCACAGTATATTGGGGGGAAAACAGGAGTCCAAGACATCATAGAAACCATAAGGAAACACAAATGGCAATGGGCTGGCCACGTTAAAAGAATGGTAGACAACTGATGGACAAAGTTTCACAGAAAGAAAATATCAATTGATTTCAATGACATGGTAGAAATCTGATCATTTTTTGATCATATTTGTCACATGACTAATCTCCTTAATCAAAGAATATTTCATTTTAAAAACAAATTAGGCATGTATGATAATTATAAAAAAACATTTGTTTAGCAACATATTTTGTCTGGCACTGATGATACTCAATAGCAGATCATGTAGATAAATAAAGAAATGAGCATCATGTGAAAATTGAACCAATATCCACCAGGCAGTAGCTTTAGATGCAGGCTCTTTACTTGCCACCTGAGCTAACAACATTCTGGCAAGTCAGGATTCAAAAAACACACTCATATCACTGATTTCACAATTGTAGGCATGGAGAACTATATACCCACATATATATATATTGTTCTCTATTTCAACACTTTGAAGTATTGTATTATATGTATATACATATATTATATATATATATATATATATATATATGTACTCACACAAGTGTGCACATTAAATCAGGTATTGTTCCAGTTACTCTTGAAGATCAACATATATACAATACATGTCTGAATTTCGTGAGACATTGTGAATATGGTTGGAATACTTTCTTTGTCTATATGTTCATTTATTTACAGCAATTCATCAGTATACCTCCCGGCCTTTGTCGTATGTTCTTTGTTCTAAAACGTGGAATCACTTCCTTGCATGTGTTCTAATGATTCCAGGTACATAATGAATGCAAAGCTGACAAAAAGGCAAGATTGTCAAAGTCAGACAAAAAGCTATTTCTATGTAATTATTGTGATTTATTCTTAAATCTTTAGTTCACATAACTTTAATATTTTTATCTAGAAAAGTTTTGAAATCTTTTTTTAGAGCATCATTTATAAGAAAAATTTTTTTTTTAAATGCACAAGAGAAAGAAAAAAAAACAAACATTGTAATCAAGGAAGTTCATATGGTTGAGCATAAGAGAACGGGAAGAATTTCTACGACTGTAAGCATTTCTGATAGTTCTTGGAAGTGGTAGCATAAACCAAGCAGGTTTAGCTAACTGAAAAGTTTGTAATTTGTACAGTATTATACATGCAGGTGGCTACGCAAAAACACCATTTAAGGAGTCAACCACGTGAAAGAGTGTTCTGGAGGTGAGGTTGAGTTCCAGAAAGATTTTTGGTGAATATGTCTTGCTGAAGTAGGTTTTTTCTTGTGATGCTGAATGTTTTTGTTTTTTTTTTGCTCTTGAATCAGTTTGCTTTGGTAGGGTGGGAGAGTGCAGCAGCCATTGTGTATGCTGTTTGCATTTATGGCAAATGTTTGCACCAAGTGTAATAACAATTTGAAACAGTTTCAACATAACTGCAAGATATTATCAATTCTAATGCTCAAATTAGTATTTAAATGAGAAAACGGGAAAAAGGCCAAGAAATAAATTTTTTTTACTATCTTCTCAAATACTTTCAAGTATTTGATTGCAATCAAGAAAATTATGATTTGTGCTCACTGTTTTCATTAGGTGTTAAGTTATGGGTTAAAAAAATGTAAAAGAAGTTTACTGTTTTGCGTAAACATTTTTCTACGTCTATTTTTTTTGTCTATGTCTATTTTTTTTTTGTTATACTATCAAAAGCTTCAGAGTACAAGAAATGCAGTCCTTCTACACAGCTAGGAATATTGTTTTATTTTGACAACCCATACTCCAATGACTAGTTCTGAATTACAAGCTGTAATCAATAATGTTGATATTAAGTATAAACATTTTCTGTATAGATATATGGCCCTTACATCTAAAAGAAGAAATTCTGTTTTGTTTACGTTCTGTGGGCAGCCGTGTGGATTTTGTAATGGCAGATGATGTAAGTGAATAAAAGAGTTTGTAAGTGAATTTCTGTTATTGAAGAAGTTGATTCTATCATTTTACATTCAAGATTGGTAGCTGAGAATGGTTGAGAAAAATCACAGGAGAGATACCTATTCAGGTCGATGAGACATATAGCATGTGTCGAGAGCAAATGAATTAGCCAGTAAAATTTAAAGGAGAAAGTTACCTCTCACCTTACCAGTGTTTTTCACCGTGATAAGCAGTGCAAAAAGTGGATTTGATGAGGAACTTGATGGATTTATTTAGAGAAAATTTCCTTGAAAAAACTATGAAACATTGGATGAACAATTTAAAAATTCTGAGGCAAAAGAGGAAAATACAAAAATATGAAGGAGTCAAAAACTGAAGAGTATGAAATAATGTGAGAAAAATTGACAGTATATGTATGACATAGATCATGAATCAGTATCAGTGAAACAAACACTAATGCAAAGATCAACAAATTTCCTTAGCTTGAAACCGACTTTTACAAATCTTGAAGTTGATTTAGAAAAAAAATGTGGAATAAGAATTGCCAGGTTGAAATCGGAGCAATTTACACATGAGCAAGAGTTCCACTAAATATAAGTTAGGAAAAGTTGATATTCCAAAATAGAAAGAACACTTCATCATCTAAAACAGTACGATATCATTTTGAAAAAGAGGAATCAGCTTGGGCAGAAATTGAAGGATATCAATAATAAATGTGATTCAATTTTACAACAGGAGACAGATTTCAAAAGATATTAAATATCCATTTAGTGAAGAGCTTACAAAATCAAAATTATGCAAAGTCGCAACAGAAGAAAACTCTTTGAATGTGATTCCAAAAAGAAACGAGTTTCAAGTAAAATTGAAAGAAGCAAAAGAATTTGGTAAGCACTATCACAGGCATGGCCACAGAAGCTGCTATTATTGAGCGTGTGGGTGGTGATGTCGAGAAATCACCTTGCGCAGTAAAAGACAATGCTGAGAATCTGTCTGAGGATACTGGGGGGGGGGAGTTATTGGAGAAGTTAGTGAGGAACATGATGACACTGAACGTCTGTTGAATGAAGAACTCGAGATTCCTAAGAAGGTTATTGAAGATAACAAAACAGGCAAAAGGCAAGACGATTAAAAAAAACCCAAAGAAGCCAGTCCAAGTAGTGATGTTATTACTGAAGTGGATGATTCTGAAGAACTGGTACAAATACCAAAACTCGAACAAGAATTTTAACGTTTGGCTGGAGATGAAACAGACAACAAAAACAATAAAACTTGGAGGTAAATGGAACAGTTTTAAACATCAGGTGAGAACCAATTTGATACCAATCTACAAAAATAGAGGTAAAAGAATTGACTCTAACAAAATGTCACATTCCCCTAGAAAGGGAAGAGGATGTCTACCTGAAAATGCATAGGGGGCACAGGGGACAGTATGGTGAATTTTTGTACTCCTATTGAATTTCATGACTTGAAATGTCACTGCTGCCAATATGGTGTCTTTGGTCATAAGACATCTGAATACAAAAGTTGGGTAGTTGGGAACCCAAAGAATAATGGGGAATCAAACCACTCAAGGTACTATAACAAAAGCCACCATATGGGTCATTTAGCTCACAATTGCTACTCTAGATAAGTCTGTTGCTACAAGGGCAATAAGGTTGTTCACATTGCTCATTACTGTTATTCTGTGGTGAATCACTACTTCATATGCGACTGACCTGGTCATATTGCCTGTCAAGGATATTGACAAGAGCTTATTACAACTGCAGAAGCTTTGGGCTCATCTGGAAAGACAGTCCTCCCACATACACAAAGACTCATTACCAGTATCGAAAATCTGGCCAGACTGCTACAGCCTGTACTGAATAACAAAAGTTCACCAATGCACAAAGAGTTATTCCACTGTCAGTGCATCAAGATATCCAGAACCTACATTGGATTTTGATGAGGTCACCTATCCTATTACTAAATATGAAAAAAAAAACAAATGATGAAGCATCAGATATATATACAAAAAGAAAAGGCAGAGCACAAGACGAAGCAGGGTCCTAGATGAGCCTTCATTGAGTCAGGGGAGCTTAGACAAAGGGGATAGGAACCTATGCAGTGACATAGAGCAGGTATGGATTTGAAGGGACTCAGTTATACAGGTGCAGTGGGAATCCCCAAATACTAGGAATTAATCACTCATTTCTATCTTGACCACACTGGTCAGCAATAAGTTGAAGGCAGTATTTTGAGGACACTAGACAACAGAACTGAAGTAACCAGATTATGGAAGCTTGTAGAGAGACTGTGGGCACAGCCTAAAGATTAAGGCTATGGTCTTTTGTATTTTATGGAGTATGTTGAGAGAACCAACTGGAACAGATGTTTGAAGGAAGGTCCAAAGGAATGGGATCTGATTTGAAACACACACAAGAAAATGCAGCTAATTTAAAGTAGGAGAAATCACCAAAATATGAAAAAGGAGAAGCCAGAGAATCTTTTTGGTCAGATTTTGATGAGGGTCAACTGTGAAAGAAATCCTTATTAGTCCTGCGGATAGAATAGTCGATACAGACAAGATTGGTACTTCAGTGTACTTCTAGTCTTTTATAAGTGAAGCCAGTCAAAAAAAAAAAAAAAAAAAAAAAAAAAAAAGGAAGAGAGAAGCAAGGTCTTGGGCCGGACTCTCAAATGAATCTGAAAAATTGCTGAATGCCTAAAGATGCTACAGACAGCCTTAAAAGGTAGTGCAGATTGTTCTGAGGGAGTCAGACAAGAGAATGCAGATCTATGTTTGGAGTACCAACTTGAGGAAAAGTCAAATGTCCAGAGACAGAAACTGCATTGATACACGGAAAACAGAGCTAACTAGTAAAACTATTGGACTATAAGGTCAAGATAACCAAAATTATCTGTTGCACATTAAAACTTCCCTGATACTAAGAGAATACTTGTTCATTTCATGAGAGTTCAACTTATAAGAAGGATGTTATCACAAATATAACCCAGACGTCATCAAACGAATCAGCTAAGAAACCAATATAGCTAGGGATACTGTTAAGAGATATACAGTAAATGTGTTCGCAACTGAATTCTTATAAGAAAAGACCACTATTCTGGATGGGAAATGCATTTCATTTAGAACTGAATGAAGTATGTAGTGAGACACAAACTATTGCAGAGCCAATATTCCCTGAACTGTCTAGTTCGTCATGCCATCATGTATTTTGTCGGCCATTGTTTCACATGTGATCAACATTGTGAGTCGTGATAAAACAAATCTTTCAATACATTATATTAGTCCCATTGACACCAAGCATGTAGAGGTGTCAAATTTTGTAACAAATACAGCAGATGACAAAAATGGATTTTCTTTGTAACTTCATTACTACATTAAGGAATTAGAACTTGGTAAGAAATTTGGGTGAAGATTCAGTTTAGCAATCAAGAGTAATTCGTTTGTGAAAATGCATCAACTAATAGTAGAAGGAAAAAGTAAGTCAATAAAAATATTTTACTAAAAATATTGAACTTTAAAAGGAATTATATGAATTAAAATATTGAGTTCATTGAGATCACATTTGTGTTAAGTATGGAGTTGTTTTTTTTCATCCAAACATGGCTTTTCTGTAGCATTTCTTTCATAAATAGAATTAAAAAAGAATTTCATTATACTACTTACTTTTCTTTGGGCTAATCTGCTAATTAGTAGGCTAAGATCTAAAATTTAGCATTCAAAATATCCAATTACTTCCTTTATGTTTTAAATTGTCTTCCAGATGCAATGAAAGGACAAGAAATGAACAAATGGTAAAAATTCAACAAGTCAACAACGTTGATTCAACATTCAACTGGGAGTATATCTCTGAATTTTTGAGATGAGGTATTATTATTATTTCTATTATTTGGACTATCCTCATCTTGGTTGTTTTTCATACAACATTTAGGCCGTTGTACTCTACGGCCTTCATTAGGTATCATCTGGTAGGTGTGGGGAGTAACGAACCGGACCCTTTATTTAACCGATGGGAGTATATTGACCACACTCCCCTCTTAGCATTATTAGTATTATTATTGTCTCACACTGAGATTGAACCAGTATGAGGAGGAGACGACGACGACAATAATAATAATGCTGCTAAAATTACACAAAATTCTCTAAATGGGTCACAACCAGAGGAGTATCGAAATTCTCTAACTTCTCTCCAGGAGGCTGCTGTATGTGCTTTATTATTTTAATCAACTAAATTTATTTTTGTTCGGTATTCCAACTTTGAAATTGAATTTTCAGTAGTTTGTTACTTCACAAAATGTTGTAGCTTATTTTTAACTGAAAAGAGAGAAATATTCTTCAAAATCTCATTGTTAAGGAGCGTCTGCTTCAATTGATTGAATAGAGATAATTATTAAAAGTCTGATATAAGTTACTTAACATATTTTCTTTATTTAGAAGGTGATTATTTTGTTTTTGTTTCAATTTTCATTTAATGGTAGCCCAGGTATGGTTTTGGATTCAAGCAGTCTTTTCTGTTACAAGTAAGCACGTCAATTTTGTAGGTGGGAATAATTAATTATCTTATTTTTATTAAGTAGCATAAGATCATCCAACAACTTGACCTTTCCAATAACTTTTCATTGAAATAACTTATTCACTCTTTGCACTTCAGTGTGAATATATTGCATGAGAAGAAGGAATGCCAGATTTTTTCCATCAGACATGTTGAAAAGAATTTCAGCAGTGTAACATCTCTCGGTTCTTTTTGTTAACTCAAAATGAGTTTTTAATTCTGAACATAGCTTAATGATCCTTCCTACTACTGGTTGAACAGACATCCACCTTGTTTTGCAATTAGAAGGAATTTATAATGGACTTGAACTATCATTGAAAGCTTCATATAAATTTCTGTATTCATTTTACAAAAGCGATAAATTTGAAAACCATTTGCGAGTTTCTACAAAAGGAACCAAATTTCTCGGTAACTATTCAGAAGAGGTGTGAGAAATTGCAAATCGTAAAGAATGGCACACATATCTCATCAGAATGAGGGATGGAAAGTCTTTGCTCTTCATAAACGCCTAATTCTGTCCACAATACTAGCAGAAATAAAATAATTCTTTGATTTCCTTTATTGTCAGCATCATATTTCTCAAACTCAACAAGTCCAAAATATGTTGACAACTTAATCATGATTTTTGTTGTAATAAAATCATAGACACTCCAAGTAATTTCATTATTGAAATGTCTTGTAATCAGACTTGTTTGGGAACAAACTATACTCATCACCACCTGTATCATTCAATAACCTTTGTTTGAAATGGCAACAAAGGATATTTTTTATAATTGATTAGTACGTTTTGTATGATGCATTTCTAATTCTGCTATCTTGGATATTATTCAATATCTAAAAATATCAGAAAAATATCTAAACTTCTATCCAATATCTTATAAAAATTCTCACTACTAAATGCAACAAGGAACATCTAAAAGATTTGGATATAAAATATCCAAGTTGGCACCACTGCCAACCACACAACTGAAACTGGAAATGGTTAAAATTTATACATTATATTATATATATATATATATATATTTCATATAAATCTTGTAATGTTGGTTCCTCAGATAAGCTTAGGATTGACATCAGTCGGCTTCAGCAGCAAACTTATTAAAGAAATTAAATAAAATGTGCATCTAAGATTTACTCAACTGAATAATTGCTGATATCAAGGAGGTAACTTGGAAAGTGGCTAATCTCATTACTGAAATAGGTATGAATCATTTCATATATTTACTAATGTATCCATGCCGTCAAAAATAACTGGCATTTATGAAATTGATATTTTTTAAAAGTTGATTTTTTTCTTTTTTTATCTCTAATCCAATCCATTTTTACAGTTGTTGTGCAATGTAAGTTAATCATTTCTCAGCTAGTTGCCATACCAAAACCAGGCCCAGGCCTCACTCATGCTCCCAGCAGCCTCGCCCATATCTTTAACCTGTCTTACAAAGTTCCATCCTAATCTCTAAGTTCACATTAATCATGTGACACTGCACATGTTCATATATATCAAATATATTTCTTAGTGGGATCAAGGTAGAGAGTTGCATCATCTCAGTCATTAGAATTGGCCTGATTCTAGTCAAAAACGAATGAATTTATCTAAAACTTTTGGAAATAAGTATGAACTCAAGTATAAGTACAACTTCCCCTTTCACACTCAGATTTGGATACATAATTTTTTTGTGTTTCACATCAAGAAAAACATTGCACATTGATTTTCTGCTTGATGGACCATTGCCCAGGCGGGTATAAAACACAGATGCCATTACTGCATCATGCAATAAAATTTGAGAACCCAAGTTTTAACCACTCGTACAAATGGGATTGCACTTAAATTTGGTATGTTCCAAACAAGAAAATCTCAAAATACATGTAGCATGTTACTATAGTAGAGTCAGGTCCACTACCTGTAATCCGAAAGTAGATTGTTCCTATAAAGACTTTTCATAGCTGAAATGGTGTAAAGCAAAGCAATACAATCATTTTACATAGGAAAACTTATCGAGTGGTTCCATTCCCCCCAAATGATAGATTTTGGTATGTTGGAGTCGTCAGAGGTTGGAATGGTGGAAGGTACAAGAGACTAGGTTGTTGAAGAAAGATGACTAACCGCAAAACAAACACTGAACACTAATTTGCTTTTTGCCTTTTCAGTAAGTATTGCAAAGAAAACTTTTGAAAAGTAGGGGATACCTATATTTCAAACATAGACACTTATGAATATGATTTATGCTCTGTGCATATAAAACAAACATTGGTTAAAATGAATACTTCTTTCTAGATATATTTCATCAAAAATTAAAGCATATATTCATCTTTTATGTATTTCATTTGGTACATAGAAGGATTAGACCCTAAACCAATTTTTTTTAGAGCTCTATATGAGAAGCAGTGGCTAAATTAACAAAGGAAATTATAGGAATTCGTCACTTCCTTTGGCCTTCAGTTATTTCAAATACATTCCGACAGTTTCCTGTCCAGTATGATCTCATGCCCTCACAACAGTCCCTAAACACAAATAAAGAATCTTTTGTCCTAGACTTCAAAATGTGTAAATAAATTTTCAAAACCAATAGTTTTTACTTCCCCACAAGTGTATTTTGATACGTTTATTTTCTGGCCTTTTTCAAGGGAATTTTTGCACAGTCAGTTTCAAATACCAAACACAAATTCCAATAGTAGTAAACAGTTAAACTAATTTTAGATATAGATTCTTTTTAGAGATTCATACATCTTATTTTGGAAATATCTATAAATAAAAAATGAATAAATAAACAGAATCTACCTGTTTGTACAACATGAGTATCATAGGAAGAGACTACGGACCACAAAAATATATAGTCAAACACCAGTACAGTCTGGAGTTTGCTTCCCTACTGCAAGAACAACAAGAACAATCCTCAACAAAATAGGGAGAAAACCGCTATGTAAAATTCATATTCTTCCAATGTAATTTGAACTCACAGCTGATTGCCAGGAGTTTGCCTCAAGCCCAAGAGAACTTTTTATTAATAGCATAAAGTGAGTAAGTACTTGCAAAAAAAATGTCGCCAATTTTTTTCTTTAGTCCAGTCGATATAAATTTCAAGATGGCATCCAAGATATATTTCCTAGGGTTCTGGTGATCTCAAAAGTATCATCAAATGAATGGGCATTCCCAACTGAGTTGGAAATATCACATCAAATGTTTTTCTACACTGTTTGATTCTCAAATTGAAAGGATTCTAACACTACACCTAGTTGACAGACAGCCATGTTGAATTAGACTTTTCAAGGTTCTCAGAGATCAAATCTGACATCCCTCCACAACTGAAAATAAGAGTTATGATATGTACAATGTAAGAAATTTCATGCTTTTTTTTTCAAAAAAGTGCACAATTGGTCATAATTTAGGAGCTAATAACATATCAAAATTCTACCACAGTCTGACCATGAGAAAGGTATGATTTTCAAGATGGCATCCAAATTGACTGCTGAATTAGTTGGCTTTATGCAAAAAAAAAAAAACTCCATCAAACAAAAAAAAAATCATAAAAAAGTTTTATTAACATTTTTTGTATTATCAGGTGAACTCAATGACATTGCCATAAGTCTATCACAGTCTGATCACTGGAAAGGTAGAATTTTCAAGATGGCATACAATTTCACTCCTAGTAAGAGTGGATAAGCTTCCAAATTATGACCGATTGTGCAATTATTGAAAAAAAAAGCATGAAATTTCTAACATGGCACATAATTTTTTAGACGTGGAAGGAAGTCAAATTTGAGCTCTGAGGTCGATGGGGAAGAAAATCAAAGATGGCCGCCAGTTGATCAGGTCTAGTGTTCAAACACATTCAATTTGTGAATCAAAGTGTAGAAAAGCATTCAAGGTGACATTCCCAACTAAGTTAGAAACCTTTTCATTCGGTAATACTTTTGAGATCACCATAACCCAAGAAAATGCATTTGGGTCACGGTAGAAAAAAACAAATCAGACATTAAAAAGAGCATGTCGATCATATTACCAGTAAATAGCAAAGTCCGTGAACAGCAAATGTGAAGAAAAAATGTCAACATTTCAAACAATGCAATCGGTAATTTACAGACTAAAATTTATGACATCATCATATGCAGTAATTTCTCATATTTATTATATAGGTGCATTCATGGACATCCCCCACCAAAAAAATACTTTGATATTTCAGGGGGGGATATTGCTTGAAATATGATTGGCATGCTGCCTAGCACTAAATATACGAGCAAAAGAATGACTTTTTAATGTTTTGTTTTGTTTACTAAGACCTTAATCTTCCATGCATTTCCTTGGGTTCTCCCGGTCCTCAGACTTGATAAATCGGACTTCACTCCAAAATTAATATTATGGTTTGTACAAACTATGTTAGAAATCTAGAGCTTTTTTTTTTTCAAAAAATGCACAATCATCTTGGTTAAACGCTGCATTATCCGACTTTTCGGTCAAATCGTAAAAAATATTGTGTAGCGTCAGTGTCGTAGGTAAGAGATTAGGGGTCCCAGGAGGGGATGTAGAAGGTGGAACATTTGCAATAAATAGAGTGGCATTATCACTTATTGGTGAAAAACAACCCAAAAAACGGATTTATTTTTTGCTATTCATGCACAAATCTCTGCATTATGTTAGTAAAAATGCAACGGCAAACTACTAAAAGCTTTTGCCTCCTTCCCCACCAACTACGGCCCGAGAAGGGGGGGCTGTCAAGTAGCCCCCTCCCTCTTCCTCAGCTACGCCTCTGTGTAAAGAGGGTTTTTTTTTTAACGACTGCCAAGTAAAAATAAATTGAAAAATGCCTTCTCTACAACATCTGTTGAGTTGATGGCTCCTTAGAATGGCAGGAGGGAGGGCGGTAAAAAAAAAAAAGAGAAGAGAGCGGGAAATAACGAATGAAGTGAACGCAAGAGGAACAGGGAAGAAGATCGTGCAAAATATGCCCTATCAAAATCTATAAGGTCACCAAGAACAGGTAAGCACAGCAACTAATTTTAGAACAGGGCAGGTTATTTTTGGAGATGGTTAAATTGGGCAAATAAGCGATGTAACACTAGAAATTTAGCCGAGAAGAGAAAGTGGGCGGGAGTCACTTGAGAAAGCTTAACCCACTCATTTATTTTTAAATGTTCGTTTCGTAATTACAGGAAAGGAAATAATTGTCAAGACTTATAGTCGGAATAAGTGAACTCTATATGAATTCAATTTAAACATCAACCGGTGAATAAGACCTACAGGCTTTTTGGTTAAACTCTTATAGGGACGCTGAGTAGAATAATTAGAACATCCTTCCACCTGGAAACTTCGACGTAAAAGTTAGCAAGACTAATATACAGTACCAAGTTAGATTTCAATTGGTGTCTGACATTGTGGCCTTGTGCCTCACTACGCTAAGCTTAAGTTAATACCGATGTATCAATTTTCATGAGACGTTTGATTATGTTTCACCCAGTCTATTTTCTGGCCTTTCATCGAGATTTATGTTTGTGAATGTGGAGCGGAAGTTTTCACAACTATACCAGGAGATGAGACAAAGTAACGATCCCAAAGACGATCGTAAAGCATTACTATCGCATTGGTCAACTAACTATATCTCGTCATAAAAGAATATATATTAACTAGCTGAAATCCCACCCATTAGCTAAAAATTCGCCCTGAGTGAGATCTAAATGGAGGACTTCGGTCCCAATATGGGGACATAGATTGGAACTTTGTATTTATTGTATCATGCAAAATCATCACCATCGTGAGCTCTTGGACCATATTTAATTAGAATATCTCGGAGGATTTCACAAAAGATACGTGAATTGTAGTTTGATGAATTGGGATTAGATCATAATTATTTGTGTGAGCGCGAAACAAGACCCCACAATATTGTTCCAAAAAGCAAAAAAAAATTTCACTTTGACCCCCCATCCTAGGTTCATTGAGCACACATGCCAAAATTGGTTGAATAGCTCAGGTGGCTTCCATAGCATGACAGATTATCAGACAAACAAACTTACAGACATCACTATATATATATATATATATATATATATATATATATATATATAAAGTGCCTACTGCACTCATCAACAACCGACAATGTTTTTTCAAGGAATTATAAAAACAAAAATTTACATTTGAATAAATTATTTTCCCATTATCCAATCAGGTTTAATTGTTTTTAATTCCAACCAATAATCACTTTGTATGTAGGATGACGATCCATCAGGCTTACCTTTTTCTTTTAACTCTTAAATTCTGTTCCTGAAAACTTTTGAAGTATTTTGAGATAATACAAGTATTAAAATATGGGAAAATTCACCAACTATAGGTAAAAGTAGAGAGAAAGAAAAGATAATTAAATTGGGAAATGATTGCACATATAATTCTTGTAATCTAGGGAAAGAAGAGGCGGAAACAAGAAAAAGAAATGAGAGAGAGAGAGAGAGAGAGAGAAAACGAAAGAAATAAGAGAGAGGGAGAGAGAAAACGAAAGAAATAAGAGAGAGGGAGAGAGAAAACGAAAGAAATAAGAGAGAGGGAGAGAGAAAACGAAAGAAATAAGAGAGGGAGAGAGAAAACAAAAGAAATCAGAGAGAGAGAGAGAAAACAAAAGAAATCAGAGAGAGAGAGAGAAAACGAAAGAAATCAGAGAGAGAGAGAGAAAACAAAAGAAATCAGAGAGAGAGAGAGAAAACGAAAGAAATCAGAGAGAGAGAGAAAACGAAAGAAATCAGAGAGAGAGAGAAAACGAAAGAAATCAGAGAGAGAGAGAAAACGAAAGAAATCAGAGAGAGAGAGAAAACGAAAGAAATCAGAGAGAGAGAGAGAAAACGAAAGAAATCAGAGAGAGAGAAAACGAAAGAAATCAGAGAGAGAGAGGGAGAGAAAACGAAAGAAATCAGAGAGAGAGAGAGAGAGGGAGAGAAAACGAAAGAAATCAGAGAGAGAGAGAGAGAGAGAGAAAACGAAAGAAATCAGAGAGAGAGAGAGAGAAAACGAAAGAAATCAGAGAGAGAGAGAGAGAGAAAACAAAAGAAATCAGAGAGAGAGAGAGAGAGAAAACAAAAGAAATCAGAGAGAGAGAGAGAGAGAAAACAAAAGAAATCAGAGAGAGAGAGAAAACAAAAGAAATCAGAGAGAGAGAGAGAGAGAAAACAAAAGAAATCAGAGAGAGAGAGAAAACAAAAGAAATCAGAGAGAGAGAGAGAAAACAAAAGAAATCAGAGAGAGAGAGAGAGAAAACAAAAGAAATCAGAGAGAGAGAGAGAGAAAACAAAAGAAATCAGAGAGAGAGAGAGAGAAAACAAAAGAAATCAGAGAGAGAGAGAGAGAGAAAACAAAAGAAATCAGAGAGAGAGAGAGAGAAAACAAAAGAAATCAGAGAGAGAGAGAGAGAAAACAAAAGAAATCAGAGAGAGAGAGAGAGAAAACAAAAGAAATCAGAGAGAGAGAGAGAGAAAACAAAAGAAATCAGAGAGAGAGAGAGAGAAAACAAAAGAAATCAGAGAGAGAGAGAGAGAAAACAAAAGAAATCAGAGAGAGAGAGAGAAAACAAAAGAAATCAGAGAGAGAGAGAGAAAACAAAAGAAATCAGAGAGAGAGAGAGAAAACAAAAGAAATCAGAGAGAGAGAGAGAAAACAAAAGAAATCAGAGAGAGAGAGAGAAAACAAAAGAAATCAGAGAGAGAGAGAGAAAACGAAAGAAATCAGAGAGAGAGAGAGAGAAAGAAAACGAAAGAAATCAGAGAGAGAGAGAGAGAGAAAGAAAACGAAAGAAATCAGAGAGAGAGAGAGAGAAAGAAAACGAAAGAAATCAGAGAGAGAGAGAGAGAAAGAAAACGAAAGAAATCAGAGAGAGAGAGAGAGAAAGAAAACGAAAGAAATCAGAGAGAGAGAGAGAGAAAACGAAAGAAATCAGAGAGAGAGAGAGAGAGAGAAAACGAAAGAAATCAGAGAGAGAGAGATACATTCAACAACAATCCACTTATATAAAACACAATTCGTGTGCATGTGTGTGTAACACTTTTTCAATGAGTGCACAGATACAACATTATGATCCTAGACAAGAGAGCAGCAGATTGACATTTTGATCCCATACTGAGCACAGAGCTAACACACTGATCTTAGGTAGAGGGCTGGGAAGGAAAACTTTGATCCTAGACAGAGGTCAAAAGATACGCTGTTCCAATACAGAAGAGCCAATCTATACATGAATAATTTTAACAGTTTTACATTGATATGAAATAAATATCAGCTGAAAATAGTTAAAATGAACAACAGGTAAAATGACCTGGAAATCAAATTTTATACTTGAATCAAAAATTGAATTTCCACGTCACTTAACCCATTGTGTACACATACGTAATAGATCAAAGTACAAGTCAAATGTGAAACGCATAGCCAGTAAGTATTATATAGTCTCAGGGTTACGTGCTGCACCCAATCAGTTAAGCTGTTAATGCATGTCTACCCATAATTATATGTTGTCACGGTGACTGTCTATTCCAGAATGGAAAAGGGCTGCCCATAATTAAGTCTCTACACAAAAGTAAATGGCCACAGAGAAAGTGGGTATGTTGTTCAACCGAACTCAAAGACACAATAGTAATTCATTAAGAATGACTACGGAGAATAGTATTTTAACCCTTTTAACATGGTGGCCGCGATTTGAAAGTCCACATACACTAGAGGCCGGGAATACCCACTGCTGACATGTGAGTTTTCTTTACAAACATTGATACGGTCCCATGGCAATCAGGTCAAAATCCCCTGGCCAGATTAGGGTCGATCACGTATATATATAACATTTGCAATTACATGTTTCTAAATGCATTGGGGTCAGTGTGGAGTAGTTGTACATGGAAGGGTTAGAACATGTATTTCATGAGGTAGCTAGCAATATGATCTACTCATAACCAAACTCAATCATATTTTGTCTATAACTTTATAACTTTAATGTAGAATGGATCGCCCAAAAGATGACTACATCAAAGATGAGAAGAATAGTTTAAATCATATGAAACAAAAGTTGGTATCAATCATTTTTGTCTGAAACTAAAACTTGAACCGTTTGCTCCAATCTTCAAAACACGAGTATCAAAAATTGACAGATTCCAGTTTAGTTGGTCCACAGTCAGCTCAGACATAATTTGCTACAAAAAAGATAAATAATGTTCCAATTCAAAATGTATGATTTTGATTTGTGTCCACATAACTTTCAGTCATAGTAAAATTGACTACAAAAATGACCAATCATTAAAATCATCCATTAATTGATGATTCATCAAATGTCTGTCTGCCAGTTCATCTATATTTACTCACCCATTGCAAAAACCACAAGACATAAACCCATGAAATTTTCTGTGTGTATTACAGGCACCCTGGGGCAGATTTTTAGCAAGTCATTTTTTCAAAATAACCTCTGAAACTAGGCAGAGGGTATCAATTTACTAAATCGGACACATTTTTTGAGTTTGGTTACTTTCAGCTGTTGAAAAATAGCTTATTTCCAGATTGAGTAGGCATTTTGTATCGTTCTAAAGAGGATAAGTGAGGGGGCAAACTGATTTTTTAAGAGAGGGACCGAGAGGAAAAGGGGGATTTTTTTTAGATCTTGGGGGGGGAAAAAAAAATGTAAATTTCTCAAGATAACACCGCATTGACAAATGTGACCACAGGAAAGATTTTCAGCAAATTGGTTTTTGAAAATTTACTCCCAAAATGATTTTTTTTTTTTTTGTGTCAATTTTTTTTTAGAAACTGTCAACCAAAACTATCAACGTTATGTTTCTTTGGTTTTCAAGTTGGTCTGGCTGGTTATGCAGGTATTGTACTGGAGTATGAGGGCTGAAGATTCAAACATTTGAAAAAATTATCATGACTCAAAAAAACTTCTTGTTCTTTAAAAATCCCCCAATCTCAAATGCTTTTAGGGACATGTGTGCGAGTGTGTGTGTGAGTGGGGGAAGGGTAATTTCCAATATAAGTTTATGCTAAAATGGTCCCTTAGTTCATGTCCTACAACATTCATGCTTATTTTTTTTTTTCAAATTCGGTCTTTTTTAGAGATCACTGCTCAACAGAAATAAGAGTAATAACTCATCTGTTGATTGACTGCATCCCATACTGTCAAAAGACTTTTATTACAAGACAATTTCTATTGATCTTGATTCATTTTTATTCAATGGAGCATTGTTAATCATTAATTTTCAACTAGTATTTTTTCATCCTAATCAGAAACCGTAAACCAAAACTGCCAACAAGGGTTTCATCAGTTTTTATGTGGATCTAGCTGGCTCTCTATAAATGTATTGCGTAGTAAGCTGCATAAATGGAACTAGAGAAAGCTTAAGATGAAAAAATTTTCTCCTGATTATGTCTACAAACACTTTTGTTCTTTTGACCCATCCCCAACAGGTTTTTAGTGGAGAGGGATCAATTCACAATCAAAGTTGATGCTGAATTGATCCCCGAGTTTCTGTCCACCAGCATTTACACTAGTTTTTTGTTTTTTTTAATTCTGTTTTAGTTATCACTGCCCAGAAGTAACTTATTCATTGATCACCAGTTTTCCTTAAATTTTTGATTGATCAAGCTCAACACAGCATCATTGGTCATGTGATGGTTTCTCTCGAGTAACCAACCAGAGCTCTTTGTTTATTTTCTGAAGCATTATTTTTCCAAGATTGGATGGAGGGGTATCAATTTAAAATTTTGCATTAGCTTTTTTGTTTTTTCTATCAGGGTATTTTCCAAGACTATGAAAAATGTAGTGTAGTTTATCCAATATTTTTCATCATTTTAGCTATCTTTTCTATTCAATATTTATCATTGCTGCAGCATGTAATCATAATCCTGTTTTCCTTTCATTAGTACGCCATTTTGTAACATTGTGTAGAAATATCGTTTACTGTCTGTTCCTTTTTACAGACACTAAGATGTTTTTGCCCTTTATTTGTGTGTATTTTCTTTTTTTCATATCAATTCATATCAAGCAATTTTAAAACAGTGAACTTCAAGGAAATATGCTAGTAGGAAACCAATATTTGATTACGAAAAAGTCTGATTGTTTACAGACATGAGGTTTTGTTGTTATATCAGTATTTATTTGCATCACCTTCATAACAAAATATCGACTAACCTTTCTCATTTATCAAATACTAGCTGAAGTACTTGTCTACACTGGGTTGAATATTTAAAGAGTGGAAAAAGGGGACACTGACTTATAACTTTACTTTGAGCTGGCAGCATTATAATTGTCTTACCAAGTTAAGGAGCTTGGTCTGCCCTGCTACTTTATTCCATAACAGGGGATTTCAGAATTGTAAAATAAAGTCCTACAAGCTCAACGGATTCATTTACCATTTATCTATTTGCAAATGTGTAAAAAAAATCTGAGTACAATCAGGCCTCTATATTTAATGTTCATTCTGGTCACATAAGATTGCACTACTTTTCTGTCAAAGGGGGATCCAACGGGTCACCGGGTTGTCTATTCATATTAAAAATTTCCAACAAGTACAGCTAGAGTGACACTAAAATCAATCAGTTACAATACTTTCCTTACTATCCCTACCAATTTTTTTTTGTGGTTGGTGGGCTATTAGTTCTGGTCTTTGTTTAAAGTGTGATAATCATTCTCATATTTAGCTTCTGAAACTCCCAAGCAAGGTCCAACAAATTTGTTTTTACTTTCTACTCAATATATTACAAAAGCATTTACAAAAAAAATTTTTTTTTTTTTTTAAAAATCTCTCATCCAAAATTCTGCCCATCTCTAAGCTTCCAAAACAGTTATTCTCCCCACCAATACGCAATAGCTCATGTTTCGCTCAAGGGCAATAAACAAACTCACAAACCAGTGCAATAAACATAGCTTGGCAAGGCAATGTTCAACCCATGGTCTATGTAAGTGTGCCTACTGTGTATGTCTTTCTAGGTCTGTCTATAATTGTATCCCTACAGGTTACAAAGTAGCTTACATTAAAAAGAAAAAAAAAGAAAAGATAATTCAGGCACATATGAGGATGGATCAAAAAGTCAGTTGCCTGACACAGTTAATAAAAGAATTTTTCTCTGAAATTGACACTGTTTATTGTTTAATCTACATGATTAATGAAGAAACATTGGGTCAAGTGCATTTACAAAGAAAGGCATCATGTTGAAAAATGTGTAAAATAAATGCTTTTTTTCATCTTTAGATTGCAGACTTATTGACGTTTATAACATAAGCAATGGTTATAAACTAGCTTACAATCAAAGCTTGAAGATTTTGGATAAGACATCGTGTCCCTACAACACAATGAAATAGTAATATAATATTATTCCTGGAGCCAATGACCCACATCTTACCTACCATCTTGGGATGCCTCTGTCAGTCTCAAAAATGATATGCAGCAGAGGAGCAAAATGAAAAAAACTTGATTCATGCCTTTCCAAGAACATTGAAGCAAAAGATCAGTACCTAAGGTGTTCTTAGATTCAGTCTTCTGAATTAGATAAACCTAGCCAATTCATAACTCTTCTTCGAAATGATTATCATAACATTAAATATCAATAGTAGTAGTAGTAATGCTGCTTTTTGTGACAGGATCCTTTATTTTATCACTAGGTTAAACCAAACCTTCCAGACTAAAATATCATTTGCATTCAAAGTAGGGAATTCAGTCGCAACTGAAAGAACCAAAAAGAAAGTAGGTAGAAATAGTGTGAGAATTTGAACAACGATTTTTTTTCAAACAAAGCTGGGTTATTATATTTTTTTTTTTTTTTTTCAAAGCAACTAGACAGTTCTAGATCTTCTCAACCTCACAAAGCAAAACATCCAAATAAACAGTCATGTTAACAAAACATTGCCTTCGGTGATTCTAGGGGCTTCTTGAACTCTCTATTCATTTTTTTTCTTTCCATTATACGCTGATCACTCAACCATATTCATTCATGAGCAACAACCAAAAAAAGTAAAAATAATAATGTAAAATGAAAGAATCTAACAGCAATTCTTCGGGAACACTGTCTAATCTTTCAAGCTCCAGTAACAACAAAAAAAACAACCTTGACCCGTCAGTACAATAGGACATTAGAAAATGTGAAAAATGCAAACATTCTGTATATTATGCAAGCACAAACAAAAAAGCTAAATCTAGACATGTCTGGAATCTCGTTTGCACACAGCCGGCTTCTTTCTCCTGACACAAGCTTATCTTGAACCTGGTTGAATCCAAAGCTAAGAAAACTATCTTCCTTATCATGAAGCACATGTACCCTACTTAAAAAAAACTAGACCAAAGTTATAATACTGCTTCCACAAAAGATACTGATATTTTTATGGATTGCTTAGACATCAGAGGGGCTACTTGAACATCTTCCCCACCTAGATTTTGTCAGCTGAACATCTCCCACTCATCACTAAAATAGGCTGGAGGGGGTAGCTGTAAACCATCAAAATTGGAGAAAGTTAATTTAGGAAAGACAATTTATCAATAAAAAAATTATGTTAGAAGATATTGTTCACTCCTATGAATACATGAATTCTCAATTGCAATGCCAAATCTGTCGCGCCATTATAGTAGGTATCTCTTTGAAAACAGGATTAGGGTCATACTTATATTTTGAAAAGCTGTTTTGTAGTAACCAGAAAAATACTTAATAAAACAAGCCTGTCTGCTCCACAGTCAAACTCCTATGGCGACCCCTATACTTTTAGTTTAGAATTCGATACAAAACCCTTATTTTAGCTAGATGTCAAAATCATCACTTCCTACAATGACTCCCTATAAAAGCCCTGAACGTCTTCAAACCAGTTAACTTATACCTTTCTTCTTCTCTGAACATGCGTCCGACAGTCTCTATTCTTTGACCATGACATATATATTGTCTTGTTGTCACTCATCTTCCTCAATGTAAGAATTCACAAGAACTTTATAGCTACTAAATGCAAATACTACAACCACTATTTATGGCAACCATGCAAACACTGCACTTATTTTGCCCCTTTCAGCTCCTTCTTGCACCTAACCTGAACAGACCACCTTTTTATCTTTTTATTTATTGGTCAACTAATTAATTATACCACTCATTACAGGCACAACTCATCAGGCTCCATTCAATACATTAACCGAACAACATTGGCCCTGTTATGCCACGTGTCCCCTAAATTCTAATTCTATCCTATATCCCATTTTAATGCATAGGAATGATCTAGGCCTAACAGGCCTCTTCCCATCTCTTCTTTACATGATCAAGTGAATTGATATTTCCATTAGATGTATTAGTGCATTGAATTTATCTCTCATTTTTCACATCTAAATACTTGTATGTGTCTTTTCTTCACTCCATTTATTATCTGCATCCACATGCATACTTGGTGCGCATGTTCTCTGTACATCTCCGTTTCTCCTCCAACTTCTCCAGAGATGTCAGCACGTGGTGCCAACCACCACACCACATGGAGACAAAATCCTTTGTCTCCGACTACATCTCACCACATCTAACCGACAGCTATTTTCTACTCTCTATATTTCTTATAACAGATGACCTTGATAAATATATAAGTAACATATTTCTTACACTCCGCTCAAATTTTTATTCCAACTGAAGATGATTACTGCAATCCTTGCATTGTATGTATGATTAATAAAAATTATAAAAATACATTTTATATTAGAATGAAATTAGCTTGTGCATATGTATTTGAAAATTTTTTCTTGATATCAAAAACTTGTCAATTTAGCTCAGTCAGTAAGACAGCCTCCAAGCAATCAGCTAGTCATGAGTTTAAATCTTGGTAGGTGATTGTAAATTTTTCATATCTATTTGCGACCCTAATTTTGGTGAGGATTATTCTTGTCAATTTTTGACAATGTGTACAAGCCAATTTGATTATTAAAGCACCCTTTCCCTCTAAGATCACTATAAAGTAATCAAACTACTAAATATTTTATCTCAAATCCTACATAGAAAAAAAGTTTGACCACTTTATTTCTCTTTAAAAATCTAAATAAAGCCACAATTTAATAAAAAATTCAATAAATATTGATAAAGTGGAATGAGCCCTGGAACTCTTTCCTGAACTATTTTTAATTTTGATGAAGGTAACAAGCTCAACTTGTAAAAAAATCTCAACAGGAGGAAATGAGCGGGGAGGAAATGAGTGGGAAGCAATATTGTGTTACACCAACCTTCCAAGTAGGAAGGACTGATCGGCCTGAAGAAAAAAATAAAATCAGCATTAGAAATTTAGGCTTTTACTTAGACTCGAACATTGGCCTCTGGCATAAATGAGAAATACATAAAACTAATTTGATGCCTGAAATAGTTTGTTTTTTTTTATTAATACCATATTTGCTTACTTAGCCAGTATTTCTAGAATCTATAAACACATTGTTGATAGCATTTAAAATTTATCCTTCTAACCAAGCAAACATTATTGATACAACAGATCTTGGATTGAATTGTTAAAAACAAAAAAAAAATTTAATAGAAAAAACAAAATAAAACAAGACAAAAATAATAAAAGATGGTTTTTTTTCCATATTCTTCTCATTGAAGTACTATAGAAGGAAAATTGTCCTGTTTGGTTCTGAATGTGGGTAAAAATTTTAAAGATTCTGTTATTTCCCCAACCCCAGACCTTTTTTTTTATCTACAGTTAATTTTTCACAAAAATATTCAAAATCTATGATCATTTTGAGAATCATTGGAAATACTAAATAAAGTTTGATATTTGCTTTTTAAAAGAATATTTTGCTTGCATTCAATGCCATTCTGTGAAGAAAGGATAGCCAGTGTATGCATTTGGGTGTAACTGCGATAACATGGGGAGGATTTTTTATGGTGAATGTTTATCTTGTGGCTCTGATATTCAAGCTAAGCATAAAGCAAATGTTGAACAGGCTGAGAATTTTCCAAAATTGTCTAAGATAAAATTTGCATCCTATGTTTCTAACAAATCACTATAGTAAAGATTTATTTGCTTCCCCACAAAGGTAAAATGCGACATTTGTTTTCATTTTTTGCTCGTGTCTCTTCATAATACGGGGGACTCACACACTTATCATTTATAAGTGTTTCCAGAAATAGCCCGAATCCATCAAGGTGTGCCTTTGATCCAATTCCTTTTAGTGCAATGGGGAGGTACTCTAGGGGACTAAGCTCTAAGAGTTGAAAAGGTGATCCTTAAGAATATTCCAGGTGTCCCACCAGGATTCCTAATGGAGACCGGTCAAAAAGCTTCAGTCAAAATGCAACCTGTATGATACAAACAATTGCAGGGTACAATATTTATCGGTCAAGCAGCAATGTGTCGAATGTGTTGTATTTCAACTGAATTTGTACCAATTACATAATTTACTCCAACATTTTTTTTTGTAGATTTGGATGATCAAAGGTTTGATACTGATTTGTCCTTCATTTCTTACCATATGTCACAAGAATAAGTAATCATTTATTTTTTTTCAAATTATAGTGATGTAATAAGCAATACTTGTAAATGAAATAAGTAATATTTTAGAACAATTTTTACAGCTAAAATGAGTAATATCTGTTCATCTTTGCTTTGATGTGATCCAAAGAATCATACAGAGTCTCTAAAGAGTTTAATTTTTAATCAAAATGATATAATTATGTCTATCAGATTTCACAATCATGAAATAGTAGAATTCTTTCGCAAATTTGAATAAATAAAAGCTTTTAATTCCATTATTGCATTAATATAGATGAATATGTTGTTTGTTAAACCTTCTAATTGAATATTATATTTTTTAGAGCCTAAGTATGAATGAGTAAATAAAGTAAATGAGTTGAGTTCATGATTAACTTTTAAACATTTAAAAGATCAACTCATTTCTTAGAACTAAACAAAACCAAATGAAAAGATTTCATTCTTATTTAAGAAGATTTTGGACCACACTAAAGAACAACAAAAAAAAAAACAAAGCAAGTATGCTAATTTTTTATAAGGAATGGTCTAAAAGGGCTTGTTATCCTAAGTATGGCTCTGCTGTGGAATATTATAATAGATGAAATTTATAAAAGAATTACTGCATCGAATGCTAATCAATTTCTAGTTCCTATTTGAGGCATACACAATAAGGAAACCAAACATAAAATTGTACATTTCCCTTAGATTATATTGATGAAAAATTTCTGAAATTAAAATGATTTGATCAAGAGCTTTCAGTGTGTAACACAAATACAATTTTCTATCAAGGATACATCTCATTTCTTTTTCCAGGTAGTATCCAAAGAAAATGCAGAAAATGGTGGTGAAGATACTAATCAAACCCACTCAATATACTATACCATATGGATTGTAGACTAGAGGAAGTCAATAGAATGAATGAATCAAAAAGCCCCCAAAACACTTGGAATGATAATAACTTATAGAAGATAAATTTTTTTTTTTCAAATAAATGCTTGCTTTTTAAGTGATCTAAACTGGTGCAGAGACTTCTTTATTTTTAGTTGAAATTCAATACAAAAGCAAATAAGTATTAGCTTTAGATATAAAACCTTAAATCTAGCCACACATGCAATACCTCACTTCCTTTATCTACTGTCCGTAAAAGACCTCGACCCATGTGTACCAGTACTCATTCGAAGCCCCAGCTTTCTCAGTTAGCTATCTCTCTCTCCCCCTTCCAGTCTCTCTAACCTACCGGCGGGTATAGTTTCCAATTCTTTTACCATGACTATCATCTCTAGTCAACAAACTTCTTCCATATAAGAATCCATAAAGGCTTTATGGCGACTCAACACAAACAATGCCTTTTATTTATCTCTCTTCAGCTCCTTGCACCTAAAACTGAACCAACCGCCTTTTGAATAATCTAGCTTTGTCAATTATACCACTCCTCATTCAAGGAATCACTAATCAGGATCCATTCAATAGATAAAACAAATGATATTAGACTTGTTATGTCATGTGTTTCTCTAACTAATCACCGTTCTCTCCTATATTTCATTCTAATGCATAGAAACTCTCTCCTTAACAACTCCTTTTCAAGGCCTCTTCTATCACGATTGATCTTTTCCTAATGTTTACGTTTCCTTCTCAGCTTTGAATGTAATGCTTACCCATGCCTTTTTTGGTTACTCATTAAATGTACATCTTCATTTGCATTGTCTTTATTTTGATTATGATTACATTTAACCTCCGTGCCCACATTCAAACCCAGTGTGAAGATTTCTCCCTTTTAACAGAGAACTGCCACAACCCTTATAGTGACGTCAGCATGTGGCGGGAAACTCAAAACACATTCGGCAGATTCTTTTGTTCACCACGACTACTACCATTATCTTGCTACACAGAAACAACTACCATTACTACTCTCCTTCAGAATATAGTAATTATCACTCTTATACTGGAATGAAATCTCTTGTATCAACCAATTCTAACTGATGTATATAAATGAAAAGAATTAATGAGGATATCAAAATACTCTTACATAAAACATTCAATTTTTCATATGATTTGCAACATCTGCTTTTGACACCTGGCTTATTTCTATTTCCCCCTCCCCCAGCAACCTCTGAAATGCTTTCAACAGATCTGTGTCATGAGGGCTACTGCTTGGCATCTGCCATGGCATACAGTGTTGCCAATTTAGCTCTTTTGATGCTAAATTCTAGCAGTACGAAAATTCAACATTTGGCGCTTTTTGATCAAATTTTTAGCACTATTTAGCTGTTTTCAAGCCATTTTAGGAAAATCTAGCAATAAAACAACGGCCATAAAATGAACAACAGTGCTTTATAGCCAGTTTTGAGGTCTTTTTTTTTGGAGTTGGCAACACTGAGTTTTTATTTTTATCATTCTAACCTAAACTATACCATACACAGGTTTTATGTTACAGAAGAAACAAAATATATTCTAGAACAATCTCAGTGAGCATTACCAAGTATTGAGATCTATCCTCAATGGGTGCCCCATATTTGTGGACTTGAGCCTAAGCTAACCTCAAGTAAATAATATACTGAACAACAAAAATTACCCTAATAATGTCTTTAGTGTCTGCAAAAGATCGATGACTTGAAAGCTAGTCTCCCTAGCTTGTCAAGCAAGTTTAATCTTCTCTGGGTGCTCCATTATTGTAGCCTTTTGCCAAACCAAGCTAAGCAGGTATATTTTTGAGTCATGTTGACTGCATTGAACAGCAGTTTTACTTGCAAATTTATCTCAATAGTCAAGAGTCATGGATTAGACATCCAACCTTGTAGACCTAATACAGTAACATTACATTGTACTAAAAAGAGAGGGTCAAGGCATACACTTACTCCAGGGGTATTACAAGGTATTTTTTTTTTTTAAACAAAAAAAAAACTTAGTAACATTAGATACAGTAGACCTTCATTAATCTGGCAATCATGATCCGATTCTTTCATTAATTCAGCATCGATTTCAAAATTCCCAGGCCACTGTAATTTCAAATCTCCTGGGGTACAGCACCAACTTGCTGCACATTGTTTTGGTAGCAATAAATCTGTTCACCTGCAGACACACCCTTGTTCACTTGCATTTATCGATATCATTTGCTCTTATTAAACCCCAATTATGGCTCAAGTGAATAAAGTCAGTGCATCCTATGCCATGGAGCGAAAAACACCAATGTACAATATAAAGAAACAAAGAAAACTACTATGTTTCCTGCTGATGGTGGCTAAAAGAAACACATGTGATCAAGGAAGAAAACAAAAAAAGAAAGTTCAGACCTAGATAGAGTACTGATAAAGTGGTTTCAGCTTTGTGAGGGTGAAGGTCTTGAACTGTCTGGAGATATGGTGTAAGAGCAAGGAAGAGTGTTTCACAAAGAACTATAACTACATTTAATGTTTCTGTTCCCTTGATTGTACCAATTTACATCATATTTTAAAGGTATGATGAGGTGGTTAGCTATTTAGAGGTTATTGTTGAGTGATTCAGCATTTTCACTAATCCTGCATTCTCTAGGTCCCAATGGCTCCGGATTAGTCAAGGTCTACCGTATTGTAGTTCAGATATTTCTCATACCAATACAAAAGAAATATCCTTTCCACACATTGCCAATTTTATAAATAAAAGATTCAAATATTTGTAATCTCCAAGAAGCAAAACAGACCAGCTGTTCAAATTCTTCCATTAGTCTGTAGGGATATGGCACAAATGCAAATAGTGAAGTCCAAATTGATAATCTGGTAATTAGCTGTGCACTGGCAACAAACATCCATCAGGAAATCTAGTTAATCTCCACAAATTTCGAGTAAGTCCCATGACAGTCAAAACAGCTTACTGTCAGTGAAATGTTATTTCAAGTAACGTATATCAAATGAGTAATACAGGAAACCTCAACCTAAAAATATCCAACCGTGGTGCTGAGACTTATGTTTCGAATGAATGAAATGGGGGGGGGGGTTAATGATTCATGATTCATGAATCATAGAATGGCTACAAATAAGGAGTCATTCAGGTCTATATCTTTTCATTTCCGACATTGTCCCACAAGATATATAAAAGGGAATAATCATTTGGAAGCAGGACAATAAAATATTTTTCTAATGCGTCATAATCAATTATGTATCTTAGTAATACAAAGAAATTCGATGGGAAAAAAAAAAGAAAAAAGTAGGCAATGCTGTCTCATTGGATATGCTGTCATCTACACACATATCGACAGTCCATAAAGATAACTATCTAGGAAAACCATAAAAATGTCTACTGATGCTATGTATGATAGATACGGCTCCTATTATGTTGTAGTGATTATCTAGTTAATAAAATTATCAGTATCTGATTCCAATTAAATACCTAACTATGTAACCAACTACTATTGAATTATAATTTTACTATTCAGTATAATGGGTAAAAATCCATAGTAGTATCTAGACAAGAAAACACAATTCTTTTAAGGCTGGCTCTGGCTGATGCTAGTAGTACTCTGTACATGAGAGGAAGAAAAATATCAGACCCTTTCTTTCCCTAATAGCTGTATGTACAAAATTAAGAAGGCAGCTATCTGGTAAGTGATGTTGAATTGAAATAGTAAATACAAATTGTAATGCATTGAGAAATGTGCATTTAAAATAGGCATGCAATGGAATAAGATAAAGAACAAGATTGAAAATAACAAAGAATGTATTATTGAAATATGTATGAAATATGATTCAATTAGAATTCTCATTAGAGGAAGTAAGAGGAGAATGTGCTTTCAAAGTTGTTTTACGATTTGTTAGAATAATGTTGTTCGTAGTTTAATGTTGATATAAGTACATAATATTCATATGTAGTTAAGAAAGGTTCCGTGTGTTTGCAGTAAGTGAAGAAACTATATAGTGCTGGTTCGTATGTTAGCGTGCATATGAATGTATACGTCTGTAACTATTTGAAATGGTTTTTATGCTATGTTGTGGGAACAGCCAACATTCTTCTAAGCACTGGGCGAGGATCTAATCGTATGCACTTATTTGATAGAAGAGGGTAAATATTTGAGCGTTAGATGCAAGATTCATTGTCATTTAGAATCGATTTTATCAAAATTTTAACCCTACCTCAGAAAAAAAAAAAAAAACCATTTTATACTAGACTGTGCGTTTCAGATGAGGCCATTTTCAAAACTGATACCTAAATGTACTTATTGCTGTAAGATGAAGGGTGTTTTCCTGCAAAATGAAGTTTTTCCAGATGAAACATTTTCATACCAAACTGATTTTCATGTTTTATTAATTGATTAGGCAAGTAAATTAGTATTTTTGTTTCAAATGACCAGAGATATCAATTCATAACAACACAGACTATTTTTGATTGCTCAATGAATTTCTCAAAGACAGATAGAATGTGCAGGCTGAAGAAAAACATAAATATCCCGGTTATAATTTTTTGTAAATCTTGAAAATGTCCCATTTTTTACATTATTTTCCTTTAATGAACTTTTGGATTAGAAAACGAATTTAATTTTTAAAAAAAAGAATAAATAAATAAATAAATCGATCAATGTGACTTATTCAAATTACTAAAAACAAAACTGAAGCTATCAAAATAACTCATCCAACCAAATTCACGTAAGTTTTCTACACATGTTCACTCTCGTACCAGACTGCCAGTCGATTTGATGCAGGTTCAAATCATGCCAGATCTGTATCATTTTATAAATTGGTTTGGTTTAGCATGACTCTTTGGACTGAACAGATAAACAAACCAGCAAATACAGTGTCAATGATATTCATAAGTATAGATGATTTAAAAACCTTCAACACACATACCACGGGAAGAGATATATGTTGTGAAACTGACCAGGATATCAACTGATTGTAGTAAACAGTTCTACTTCCTTTTTTTATTTCTTCCCAACCCAATAAAACACAAAAGCAAAAAAACAGCTGGGAACCAACAAAAATGTTTACATTTTCAGCTGAATAAATCAAACAGAAATAGAAAACGAGACTTGTGTGCCCTGACATATTTCCAATTTATTTTCCCAGTTAGTTGTACATTTCAACAAAAGGCATTACTTCTAGATGAGACTCAAAAAGCAAATCTCAAAGAAGTTATTGTTTGCAGATCAATTTCTGCTTTAAGGGAAACTAACCTGATAAGAGCAAAATAATAAATCAGTTCTTGCAAAGAACTGCTTTAAAATCAGTAATTTTTCCTTTCAAATTGATTCATTTTAAATTGCCTTCTTTCATCATTACTACATTTCTATCAAGTTACTCTTAGAATTGACCTATTGCATTTGTTAGCAAGAGATGAATAAGTACACTGTTGACTGGACTCTCCAAAATTTGACTTATTTGACTGCTTCAACTTGGATATTTTTTTTTTCTTTGTAAATATCAATTATTTATCACTATGCTAATTTTCTCAGATAATTTTGTTAAATCCACTTTTTAAAAAAATGACACACCAGAAGAGATATTTAATTGCCAAAACTAAGTCGGAAAACCATTGCTGACAACATTTTCCAAGCTCTACCCCATGGCTGTCAACACGTTCCAAACAGTCATCCTTCCTCTGCTTGTGAAGAATCTGTTGCCAGCTATTTGCTGGTTACAACAAAACAGCCTCTATGACAAAACACTGAATAAGACCTTTTATGCAAATTTAAGTATTCATATGAATGAAGTTATCTTCAATTTTGTCCATAAAATAAAGGGTTCCTTCCCGTTTAGGCTGCTTTGGCAGGGGATGTTTAATGGTCACAACTTTGGAGGGGGATGATTTTCAAATGGCCACTCAAGGGGGTGGGGATGGTAAAATGATCTCTTTTGTATTACAAAAGGCAGTTTTCATTCCTCGATTATATGATACATTGTTTCCTTATATTCCTTCATTGCAGTGCAGACAGATTATAAATGTGGCGTGAAATGATTGTAACAGTCTTTCCGGACTTGAAATCAGTTGACCTTTGCATCACTCAAAGCATAACCAGAGAAAATGGACATTTCTTATAAGGAAAAGAGCTGAATTATCAAGATGTATTCACTCATTTTTTTTAATGAGATTCATAGCTGACAGCATAAAACTGCAGGTGAGTTCCTGATAGAAGAGGCATCATTAAACACAAAAACATATATACATATACTGGTATTTACGAACACCCATCTGTTGTTACAGTATTGTTTTTGGGGAGTTAAGATATCAAATTCATACATCATCACCATATTTGCTGGATTATCAACAACAAAAAAAAAAAGTTTCAAGAGTGATAGAGAAGGACAAAGGTCTTCAAATATAAAACTGAATCCAATAAACTAGAATAATGAATGGAACAGCAAGGGATCATATGAAGGGAAAGCACCCAAAATTTGAATCAAGTCATAAGGCCAAATATGACCAGTCACCAATTGTTTGAAGAATTTCTCTAATTGAATTGTTTTTCCACAAAACTGAAAATTTTCTAGAGCTTAATCAGGTATCACGGATTGAATGCACAAAAATTACACGCAAAAAAGTTCTTTGCTTTTATCCAATATGCAACTTTATTAATTTCTTGCAAAAAATAAATGAAGTTTTGATATAATTATCCTTGTTTTGATTAAATCATAAATATCTGTTTATTCATTTTTTACTAAAAAAAATTGAGCCAATAAATTTCAAGTGGAATTTGTTCGTTTACTTTTCAGTAAGAAGAGCTGGTATACCACGAGACAAACGGTGACAGGTCAAATTTTGACTTAATGACATGAATCAAATTTGCGGTACCTTTTCTATGGTACCACCAAATCTACATTATAAATATTTCTTTTATCCCCAAAAGATTATCCTTGTGAGTCTTGTACACATCTTACATACGACTGTCTTATAGGCTTATATAAGCTAAATGAGAATATTAAAATTTCAATTCGAAAAGTGTAATGTAAAGAATGGTCACTCAATTTTATGATAACAGAGAGATAATGAGTTTGAAGATAGAGTTACATTTCAAGTAATAATGTTTATTGAAATTACAACAGCCACACGCAAACAAAAAATTGGTTGATAAACAACTGTTTGCACAATTCACATGATAGACCATTGATGAATATAGAATTGTTTACTTGAATAAGAATATTGATTTCCAAAAATAGGGCAAGAGAGAAATAAGAAAAAAATTTGATATTGTATTACTCTGGAACATTGAGAGTAACTTGGGATACATAGCCACTCTATAATACCAGTGGGGAGAAGGCACTACAAATTGTGATTCTAGTTGAATAATTAAAATACAAACAGACTTATGTGTGAAACCATTAGTAATGTAAGTTGAAGGTTAGTGATCTTCCTAGTAAACTCTTGTAAATATTTACACTTCATAGAGGAAAAAGATCACATAACTACTTGCCTGCCTTTCAACCCGTCTGCTAGTCTACCTTTCTACCTGTCTGCAAGTCTATCAATCTTAGAGAACCCAAATTAATATTCCAGCTTGATCACTTTAAAGTATAACTTTCCAAACTGCCTATGCCCAAGAGAGAAGGAAGACTTTCCAGTATCTTGGCACCGATTTCCTTGCCAGGTCGACTAGATCAGGTTGGCTTGCAGTTAACATTAGATATTTAACAGAGAGCAGTAAATCTAAATGCAACATATAAAAATCCAGATTCAAAACTAACCAACCTTGCTTACTCCCAGTCTCTTCACAATCCATCAAAATCAATATGTGCATCTTTGAGGTGAATGGATGGATGGATTCATTGCAATCAAAAAAGAAATTACTGATTAGCAACTAATCTAAGTTCCTTCATACCTAAGAACAAAGAAACAATGTGAAGAGATAATTACAAGTACAAGCAAGCAGACACACATTATCATCAGCCTTCTAGTATCTTTCATTGGACATTAACCTTCCAAGATTTGCCATACCACTTTATCATGGGTGTCCTGAAGACAGTACTTTCTTGACTTGTCCAGTTTGTCACACCATCTTATCTTCTGTCAACCAGTTTGGCATATAATCTCTGAGGATCCAAATTATGAGTGTCAGTGCGATGTCCAGCTGTTGTCTTACATTCTTGCAACATGACCAGCCCATTGCCATTTCAGCTTTCTACTGGATCCTATCATATCTCTGATGCCTGTTTTTTCTGTATTATACTCTGCTGTCTTCTGATCTCACCATGCGATGTTGAACATGATTCTTTCTATGGCTCTCAGTGTGAGGATTGATTTTTTGATTAGGTTCCAGGTTTCAGCTCCATAGATTGCAAGAAATTACCCTTGCCATAAAAAAATGATGGCCCTATTTGAATAATTTTGCAATCGTAAAAACATAAAAGCTTACGAGATAGATAAGTATGAATTTGAATATTATTGAGTACAATCATCTTTCTCTTATAAATAAAGAAATAGTCTTCTAAGGGAAATAACTTTTTCATAAAATTATTTTCATAAAGTTATTTCCCCATGGGATATTACAGACAGAAAATATAGACACAAACTTATTGTATAATATAAGTAGACTAGTTGTTAATGTAACTGGTGATCATGAGCATCAAAACTTTCCATTTGCACTAATGATTACTTAATGACATAGCAAATTCTGGCAATAGGAAAATTTTGAATACCTTTTTGAAAATTCAGGTTTTAAGCACATCTTAATGTTAAGCCTGAAAAGATAAGGAAACAAATTTTGCAATCTTTAATCTGAAATTTGTTGTAGCAAGTTCAGTACTCTTGTGAGCAGAGCATTTGAAATCAGGATGAAAAGTAGTTTTAAATGGTCAGGTATTAATACAAGTTTTGCTGACTGAATATGAATATCATACGTATGTACTCAGGCTTAAAAAATTAACACATTTATCCCAGATTACATTTTACATCATTTGTTTCCTTCAATAGTTCACCAGAATTCTCCTCTTCAAAATGGACAATCTCATGATAACACTTGCTAACAAATTAGTATTAAATTACTTGGGCGATAAATAGAAACAAAATCAGTATGTCTATCTACGATAGGTATGAAGAGAATCTTATATTCCAGGCTATAATGCCTGAATGCAAATGCATTTTTTCAATTTCTGCTCACTGCAATTAATTCTGACTAGTTGTATATCTAAAGCCCATGGGGGGTCAGCATACTATCTATGATAGCAGCACATTATACGCTGGGCATTTTTTTAGATAATTTCTCAACAAATTGCATCTTCTAAACCAGCTTATATGATAGATACGTTTTTTTTCATAACATGTAAAAGAACTTTATGTTCATAAGTATAAAAATTTACCACATACGAATTGTTTTATAGGGGGTGCAAGTGGCCTGATGGTCATCATCCCAGAAAATGGAATCAGCTAGCTAATTTCAAACTCTGGCTGAGACTGTTGGCATTCACTTTGCACTAATGCCCTTGGGAAAGCCATTAATCCATCTTTCACCCCAGCTATTGGTAAGTTACACAGCAGACTGGACTCTTTAGCTTCAGTTAGCAACCAGCCTAGGAAGCAAGACAACCTTGAATTCAAACCATTAGGCATTTCCGAGATAAAAAGAGGAGGATTGAGCAAGTGAATAGTAACTCCAACCTATAAAAACCTAATCAGCACTGAAGCTGCAGCAGCATCTCTCTTAACAAAGCAGGTTATTGTTATGACCTTGTGCCCCAATAAAGAGTCCATAGAAATAAGTAAAACAATTTGGTTTATAATTTTTTTACTCAATGGGAATCTTTAATAAATGTAGAAATTTGTTTTGAAGTAATTGTTTAAAGTTTTCAGAAGATTATCTACACTGTTCCATCAATCATCTTGACTAGTATCCTCATCTTTGCTGTTTTACTCACATTATAACACATGTTTGATTTTCTTCAAATATATATTGGACCAATAGTCCAGATTTGTAGCATAGTACGTTTTTGATTTCAATCTCAAAGTTATCTTTTAAAAATTCGGCACAATAACGCTTTCGAAGAACTCAAAGTTGATACATCTGAAAGATTCATTTTTCAGTCTTCATCAGACGTCATTTGTTTATTTGATAACACAATCTGTGTTTTGATTAAAGTTTTTTATATTGCAGGATACTATTTCTCCACAATATTGTCTTTATATAGTTGATAGGGTCTGAATTCTACATTTCAGCCTTGTTTAGATGGAATTACATTAAATTTTGATTAAGGCATGAGAGGCATAAAATTCTATGATTTCTTTTTTAAATATTTCTAATATATCTTAAAACCAAACAATTTTATCATTTTTTATTTGGTTTTTTAATTTTAAGATTGACTGACTTTTTATTTCCAATATGAATTTCTATTTTGAAATGTACATACAAAAATAATTCTATTATAACTTCAATCATGAACTTTTTCAGCCTCCAGCAATATTTTGTTCCGATAGTCTACAAAGATGATCTACTAACTTGATATAACTACTTTAAAAATCCCCTTGAACTTCATAAATTGAAAAAAAAAATTATTAGTCTTTTTTTCAAAACTAAATTTATTTCAGTCTTTCTATGTTCATTTTCAAAGTTGTTGGCAGATGGAAGTTTACAATTGCAGTTGTAATAAACTTATTTCTGTATGTATATTGAAAAAAATAAATAAATAAATAAAGAATGGAAATTCACATCGGAAATAAAAGGTCGGTAAGTCAATTAAGTTCAAAATTGAAACTAAACAAAAAGTTAATAAAATGAAATTGTTTGGTGTAGAGATATTTCTAAACAGAAATAGTGGATTTATGCTGCTCTATCACCAAAAATATAATGTGATTTGATCAAAACAAGGATGAAATGAATCCAGACCGTTTTAACATCATAAAAAGAATAATGTGAAGAATTAGTGTCACAGAATTTTTTTAACTTCAATCAAAATAAGATCATGATTGAAGTGATAAATGGTAACTTTCTACAAATCTGAAAAAATATTGAATCATCATTTGTCGTTTCTTTGGAAATCCACATGTAATTCATTAATCATGATATTAGAGGACTGTTAGTTTGCTCAGGCATTATGAAAATACAACTTGAAATACTAAAAATTGAGACATTAAAGTTATGTTGAATGATATGATTTTTATACCAATTTAATTTTTGTAGAATCTAGTCATTCAAAGCCCTGACATATGCTGGCTGACAGGTCCTATTCACTTCCTTGAGGGTGACATAAAAATCATACATATCTAGTTGAAGCGAAATTGGCTGTATTTGACAAAAGCCACAAAATATAAAATCTTCAAAGTAAACAGGAACTTTACTTGACATTCAACAAACATTAGCTAAAGACTAAAAATAGGAAACCAAGTTAAAAATAGAAGCAGGAAAAGCCAACAGACACGTAGAAAGCTATCATTACTTTTCATATACAGCATTGATTTTTGACAAGGAGAAGTCAGCAGCCACGTGACACTGGAGAAAATGATAATTAGCAATTTTATAGGTTAGTAATTACAACCTATCACCTTAGGAGGGATGCCCCCACCCCAAATTATCTAGTCCTTGAAACGCCCATGATGAAATCTTCTGGAGTGTCCCAATGACCAAGAGTTATTGTATGGATAAGAGCAAAACATTACAAGCATTATGAATCTATCAAAATCTTTTGTTTTACTCTAAAAGAGAAGAAGTAAAGAATAAAATAATTATGGGGTTTAGTATGAACTAAGATTTTGTATTCCACTGGCTCAATATTGAGTTCAGCACGTTGGTGTCAGTACTGAGTAAAGAAAAACTAACTGCTAGAGCCTTCTATATTTGAGAAATGTCATGGTTAGTGTTTCGCAATTGTGCAGAAGCAATTGGCATTCATTGTTTTACTCAATGCATGTAACCAAAAATGACTACTACTATCTTCGAGATTCTAGCATTCAGATCTAGAACCATCTATACAGAGGCATTCCTAGAGTTGGTGTCAACCGGGGCGGTATCTCAGGGTGTCAGCCAAGTGTTGCCAACATAAACATTTCTTCACGCTAAATTGACCTAAAAAAAGTGTCAGCACTTGAATGGCCACACTTGATAGTTGAAAATGGCTAGATTTGTCCAAAATGGTTAGAAAATAGCTACAAATTGGCTCTAATTACAGAAAAATAATGCAAAATGTAGAATTTTAGCACTGCCAAAATAAGAAATACGCTATATTTCGCAATACAGGTGTATATATATATATATATATATATATATATATATATATATATACACCGCAAAAGGTATGTCCTTTTGCATGTATGTGAAGGGAATTTTTTTTTTTTTCTACGTAGGCTTCTACCTAATATAATTTCTTTGCGGGTATATTCAAATGTTATAAAACAAGAAATCATATTTCATTAACAGTTGAAGTTTTTCTCCCCGCCCCAGGATGTTACTTGGAAAAAAAAAAAAAACGCAATGTTTTCATCCCCTAATTTCAAAACCATTGCTCCTAGAGCCCTATTTTCCTTGCTTTTCATTGCACCATGTACATCATCCTACTAAAACTATGTCAAAAATCAAAAAGTTTCTTTCAGTTAGTAGTACAGAGTATTGAGTTAATCTTACATGGACAAGTTTTCTGTTTACCTACTAAGACAGCAACTGTTTTTTTCTTTTAGTTTACCACTATTGAATTACCACGAATTTTTGGGTTCAGTACAGATGTTCTGTTTTAAGAAGTAAGAGGAGATATTTGGGGGTTGGTCAAAAGGACAATAGAGTAATACGGATTACTGTCAGTTACAATCGCATTTGGGCAAAAGGCATCAATCAGAAAGATAACAGTAAATATGAATATTTTGATTGAATTTATACTATTCAAGTAATCTAATTTAGTATTTTTTTGTAAATTCCAATGAAAAAATATTTCATTATTTATTTTGAACCCTAGATTCATACAAAATTTAAATCAAAACGTATAATTATGTCTTTAATAGCAAATTTTATTTTGTGAATTTGAAGGAATAAAAGGTTTTAATTCCATTTTCAGAACATCACATCTTTGGAACATTATTGACGTTATAACTAGGAAATGTACTTTTTCAGTGCTTATGTATAACTTGATAAAAGTAAAGGAGTTTTTGTTTTTTAATGGCACGTCCTTGACGTAAGTGGTTATTTATGACTGAAAACAAAATTGTGATTATAAATTATGTCTGGACAACCAGGGTAAGTCTAAAACGTTCTGTTTTTTTCCCCCCCAATACGGAAGCCTACCAGGACCGTATAGTGATTAGTTTGCGTATGTCCAGTCAGGTACAGATAGATCTGAATCAATCCTAAGCCAGACGTTGACATGGGAAATCGGCATCTGGCAATTTTTTTGCCATAATTCAAAGTTATAAATTACAATATGAAGTACAAATCAATAAGAGGACACGTACCTCCGCTAAAGCCATTGTCAGAGAGAGTAACTGCGCATGTATCTATCACCAAAATTTTATCACTTCTCCCACAGTCTATTACCCATCCTCCCATAAAACTTCACAGAGAACGGCTGGAGATATTGTGTGGATAGACATCAGGGCTCTCACCAACTTGCCAGTTCAAAATTCCCTGACATTTTTCAAATTTCCCTGACAATAGAAAGTCATCATAGGCGTAACTGATGACCTACTCCAAGCCCATTCAGTTACCCCTCTGGAAAAAGCAACACATCAAAAATGTCATCAATCTGTAACCATGCAAATTATGGCTAGATAAAAAAAAAAAAAAAAAGCTACAAAAGGCTTTTTTTTCTTTTTCTAAAGACTTTAAGGTTAAGAAGCAGCGGAACTTGGCCTTCCAAATCCCTTTTAATTTCTAGATTTTCTACACATGGGGGGGGGGGTTCTTTCACTGACATAATACACAAGGGATTTAGTAGTTAGAAAGTATATAAAGAGCTTTTTTTCCCCCCCTTACTATACACAAAATTCTGACATTTTGAACAATTTTTTT
Source organism: Thysanoteuthis rhombus (assembly GCA_963457665.1). Classification (NCBI taxonomy): domain Eukaryota; kingdom Metazoa; phylum Mollusca; class Cephalopoda; order Oegopsida; family Thysanoteuthidae; genus Thysanoteuthis; species Thysanoteuthis major. The sequence goes on from OY735209.1 coordinate 57,238,036, forward strand.
GAAATCTGAAAATTTCCCTTGAAATTTTGACTATATTAGTGGTGTGGACATAACTAAAAAAGAGAGGTAATTGTGTATGGATCCACCTCAAAATTCAATCGGTTCTTCCTTAGTTGAAATTTATTGATAACTTTTAGTGATATCATGAGGACAGTCATGAGTGTATATATTGATGCAATTGAAGAGAAGAAAAAAAAAATCAGAAAAAATTCTGTTAATCAGAAAAAAAGTCCCTGGATCCATCCAAAGCTTCCTTACCCCATTCCCAAAAAGGGATTTCATAGAAATCTTTCATAACTTCCAGAGATATTGTGGAGATAGATATGAAATTTTGGCAATATCATACAAAAATTGGAGATATCATGTAGACATATACAAGCATAAACATGAATGTATGGAAAAAGTACGGAAAAATATCTCTCAAAAAAAAAAAAAAAAAATTTAAAAAAAAAAAAAAAAATTAGATCTGCCCCAAAATTTAATGAGTTCTCTCAGAACCAAATATCCGTCCTTCCACAAAATTTCATTGAAATCCATTGAGATCTTTCAGTTGGAGATATCATATGGACATCCAGAGAACTCATGGAGATATTTTATGATTACAGACAGTCAGCTAGGTCATAGGGGAGATGATTGTGTACGGATCCAGACAAAAATTTCCTGACTTCTATAGCCCATTGCCCACCCTTCGATGAAATTTCATTGAAAACCATCAAGACTTTTGGAGATATGTGAACAGACATGAAATTTCGGCTATATAATGTGGCATGAACATAAAACGTAGGGGAGGTAATTGCACACAGGTCTGCCTCAGAATTCAATTGGTTCTTCTTTGGCCTTTTGTACATCCTTCCATACAATTTCATAAAAATTCATTGAGAACTCCTATTACATCTCTATGTATATAGGGTTTGTATTTTGTCTTAGACATATCTCTCCTATTCTACAAATAGGCTAATCACGTTTGGTCGTTTTCCTAAGAAGTCTATATTCAGATTTTGGAGGACTTTTGATATATCCTTTTAAATCGTTTCCTCTAACTATAAACCAATTTTCATCTTTATGCAAATTTGTTCTAGGTCTCTTCCTAATTCTATTGGACTTACCAAAGTTACACAAGTTAATGGTTTGTATCTACTTACATACAGTGTAATACTTTAAAACACTTCTTTAATTTTTATTTTCTTTTTTCTAAGAGAAAGAAGTCCAATTAGAATCAGATCAAAAAGGGTACAATTCAAATTTCTTGGCACAGGAAATACCATCACAACTGCAGATTAGCAATCAGTATATCTAACGATCAACAAAAGCAGTTCTTGAAAAAACACTTTCAAAGGGAAGTAATCAGCTGTAAATCCATACAAGTAGATGCAACTAAGAAAAAAGTTCTTCTGTATTACAGAGTGACAAAATACGGCATTGGATGGATTTGCCACTGAAGACATTTTGCAAAATGAGTATTAAAAAAAAAATAAAATAAAATAAAAAAATCATATATCCCGGAGATGAATTTGTTCAACTCATTCTTTTAGATGTAAAATATTTATCAATAACTCCTTAGTCCAGAGATCAGAGCAACAAATTTGACACCATTTCGGCTTCCTTATTAACGTTGCTGACTCATTGTCACAAACTTGTCAGGAAAAGAAGAGGCTGAAGTGGCTATAGTTCAGATTGAGGATTCATTTTCCCCATAAAAACCACAAAAAAAATGCAGGATGCAAGTCGGTTATCAGAAACATTTTTGGAAGATGTTATGAAAAAAAAAAAAAGGAAGAAGAAGGAGGAGATAGAGATAGAGATAGAGGGATAGAGGGATAGAGAGATAAAGATAGAGGGATAGAGAGATAAAGATAGAGGGATAGAGAGATAAAGATAGAGGGATAGAGAGATAAAGATAGAGGGATAGAGAGATAAAGATAGAGGGATAGAGAGATAAAGATAGAGGGATAGAGAGATAAAGATAGAGGGATAGAGAGATAAAGATAGAGGGATAGAGAGATAAAGATAGAGGGATAGAGAGATAAAGATAGAGGGATAGAGAGATAAAGATAGAGGGATAGAGAGATAAAGATAGAGGGATAGAGAGATAAAGATAGAGATAGAGGGATAAAGATAGAGATAGAGGGATAAAGAGATAAAGATAGAGATAGAGGGATAAAGAGATAAAGATAGAGATAGAGGGATAGAGAGATAAAGATAGAGATAGAGGGATAGAGAGATAAAGATAGAGATAGAGGGATAGAGAGATAAAGATAGAGATAGAGGGATAGAGAGATAAAGAGAGAGATAGAGATTAATTGCAGGATTAATTGCAGAACAATGCAATTAATTCTTAGTTGCACAAGAATTGTGGTACACAGAAACAATCTGAATTCCAAGAAACATTATAACCATTAGTCAACATTCTTCAAATGAGTATTTTCACCAAACAGTACATTTTGGTTCCTATCACAGAATTTGTAATGGCTGCTCTTAATCAAAACAAAGATAATATGATTTTTACTTTATCCAATAAACGTAATTTGTAAAAGAATTTCACAGAAGAAACAAAACATAATAATAGAAATACTTGAAAGTAGAATTCGACCATTGAGCCGTGAATTAAAAAAATTTTTCCCTGCAATTTGCTTTAGCACTCAATCTGTATGTTTCGCAATACAAATTGGAAAAATTAATCATTGACAGAAGAGAACTGCAGTAAACCCTCACTATAGCAAATTAATTGGGGGGAGCGAAGGGTCATTAAAGCCAAAAGTTCATTGCACCTGATAGTTGACCCTCATTCAGTAAATAAAAAGTATTTTGGTAGTTTGCCACATTTTAGTAAATCCAGAAACAATCCAGTCGAACCTCATTCTATTTTTGACTTTACTTTACATCTTTTGGTAAATAATGATGAGGAGAAAGTTCAAGGCACTATCCTACTTCTGCAGCCGAGCCTTTTGTGAGATTTACTTCAAGATCAAAGTGCAGTATTTCTTCTGCTCACATCCATGAAACATAATGTTTTCAATTTTGAATATTAATATAGCTGTATTTTAATTGTCTTCACGAATTTCAATTCAATTTGAATTTTTTTTTCAGCAGACCAAGAAGAAACCGGAGTTACATTATGGTTGTATTTTAATTGTTTTTCTGATAATTACTGTTTTATAAAATTCTAACCAAACATACAAAACTAACAATTTGATTACAAAAATACAAAACAAACAATTGATTCCTATACAAAATTTTGAAATAATTAAGGAGGTAATTGAAAGTCAATTTGATTTATGGAAAAATCAAATTACTTGACTTTCTCGCAGTGTAAAATACAAATGGGACAAACTTTAAAATTCTAAATTTATCCATTTTCCCAAATGAGGGGGGTGGACATAATGTCAGTTTCATGTGGGGACAAAGAAAAAAACCACTTTGTCTTCACAAGCAGTGTCACGAAGGCATCAGAAATGTCATCCTGACCCTCCTTCGAGTGCAATGAGGAGGTACTGACACATGGCTAGAATCACAAGAAAAAGTATAAGAAAACACGCACAATGACACTTCCCATCAAATTCTTTTCCTCGTTTCTTGATGAGAGTGGTATGTGACCTCCTCCATCTTCCTCCCTCTCAACTCCTGACTAACGAGAAAGAAATGAAATGAATAATAAAGTTATAAAATAGACCCTCACCTAACCAATCTAGAAAATTAAATCAAAAACATCAAATGGGACATAATCAGTATTAGCAAAATGAGAAGACCAAGAAAAGAACTAATAGAACTGAAAAGCAAACATCATCTCTAAACTACAGAGGAGAGAAAGTAAAACAAAATGGAGTAGGCTTTTTCGGCAATAAAGACCTCTAAGTCAACGTGGTAGGCATCAAAGCCGTTTCAGACCACATGGCCTGCATCACTAGACAATTCTCAAAGAGGTACAAACAGAATATCATCCACTCGATGCTCCCACTTTGTAATCAACCAATGAAGAAATAGATAACTTGTATGAGGAGTTGAACTCGCTACTGCAAGATACTAAAAAAATACTTCCAGGTCATCATGGGAGACTTCAACACACAAGTAGGACAAAGAAATGAGCGTTATGTTGGCAAGTTTGGATACAAAATACGGAACAAGAGAGGTGAAGATCTTGTAAACTTTGCAACCGCAAACGATTTCAAAATCAGGAATACATTCTTCAAAAAGAAACCCAATAGAAAATGGACTTGGGAGAGCCTCAACCACAAAACCAAAAATGAAATGGATTACATCCTAACGAACAAAGGCAACACTATCTAAGACATTCAAGTCCTTAACTAAGTAAACATAGGAAGCAACCGCAGAATGGTAAGATGTAAAATGCAAATAAACACCAACGAAGAACACAGAAAAACGTTCTGCACCAAACCACAACCGCTAAATGTACCAAATGAACTCACCTGATCCTTTAAGCAAAAATTGAATAACAGATATAAAATCCTCACCAAAGAATAACACCAATACCAACAAACTCTGCAGCAAAATAACAACCTCTCTAATAGTGGCTGCCACTATATTTATACCAAGGAGCATACAAACCATTAGTGAAATCTCAGGAGAAAACCAGGAAACTCAGAAAAAGCTCAGAAACCTAAAAGCTCAAACTATCGACAACAACGAAGGAAAAAATTGAGGACACTCAACTGAACAAAGCAGTCAAAAAGAAACTAAGAGAAGACAAAACAAGGTACACAACATCAATCAAGGACACAACTCTGAAAACATTGGGGCTTCAGAACTATAAACAAAGCTCTCTGAATAGGACAGAAACAAATAACTGACATACTCAAAGAAAACAGAGACATAACAACAGACAGTGACAGGATTGTCAAACGTGCCCAAAAATTCTGCCAAAAACTCTACTCTTCAAAACATGGACTGCAAAACACCAAACAGGATATGCAAAACAAAAACAATCAGTTCGAGGACTTCCCAGAAGTTATATCATGAGAGGTTAAACAAGCCATCAAATAAACAAAAAACAGAAAAGCCCCCAGGACCAGATAACATCACCATCGATCTACTCAAAAAAGCTGGTGAGATCATCACTAAGAAACTAACTATTCTATTCAACTCATGTCTAAAACGAAGTGAAGTCCCGGAAGACTGGAACACGGCAATCATGATCCTTTTACATAAAAAAGAAACCCAAAATACCTCAATAAATACAAACCTATAGATCTACTCAACTGCATCTACAAACTTTTCACAAAAATCATTACCAACCAGATCACTGAAACATTAGATGAATACCAACCACGGGATCAAGCTGGCTTTAGAAAAAGCTACTCGACCATGGACCATCTCCATTCAATACATCAGCTGAAAGAGAAAGCAGCAGAATACAGAATTCCACTCGCTGTAGCATTTATAGACTTCAAGAAGGCTTTCGACTCGGTGGAAATTCCCATGGTCATGTAAGTCATCACTCTATAAGGCGTAGACCCTATATACATCAGAGTACTATAACATACATACAGTCACAGCAGCTACTTCATCAGGCTGCACAGACTGGGCCCTTCCAGCTCCAAACAGTGCTAAGGCAAGGTGATACCAGCTCAACTATACTCTTCACAGAATGGCTCGAGATGATCTCCCAAACCCTAGACTAAGAATTCTATTTCTAAAAGAAGAAATCAAGCAAAGAATCCCACTGGGTTGCAAGTTTTTGGTAGAGCAAGCTAGACTTTCAAGAACAAGAAAATCTAAATAGTCCTGAAAATAGGGTATACATACGATATATCCTACCAGAAGTCACCTATGTAGCTGAAACATAGAACCTAACCAAAAGATTGACCCTCAAATTGAGAACCATGCAATGTGCACGCACGAAAATCATGCTGAATTTTACATGGGGAAATCACAAGCCAGCTAATTATATCAGAGAAAAGACAGGAGTACAAGACATCATAGAAACTGATAGAAAACTAAAATGGCAATCAGCTGGGCATGTCGCAAGCATGTCACACAACCACTGGACATTACGACTCACTCTGTGGATCCCCAGAGATCAGGAGCAAGGCAGTGGCCAACAGAAAATAAGACAGCATAAGTAGCTAGATGAAGTACTGGCTCTGTGACATCGACAATAGAGAGATCTGGCAAATCTTGGGGAAGGTCCTGTCCCATGACGGACACTGACAGACTAATGATCATAATCATGATTTCAGTTCTTCAAAAGATGGCAAATTTTTGATTTAGTAAAAGGATAGTTTTCATTAAACATTGACACTAACGTTTTTGGCCTTTCATCATCATTCTTTCATCATCCTTTGTCGGACATGTACCTTCCCCAGGATTCACCAGACCTCTTCATCATGGGCATTGTGGAGCCACTACTTTCTGAATTTGTATCTCCATCTTGTATTCTGCCGGGCCTTAGTTTCGATTGTGCTTTCTGGGAATCCATGTTATGAGTTGTGATGACTATCAGTTGTCGGCCATTCTTGCAACATGACCAGCAGATTGTTATTTGGGTTTTTAATGGATTTTATATCTCAGACTCCTGTTTTTCCACTAATATATTGTGATCTCCCCATGTGAGGTTGAGCATGATTCTTCCATGTGTATGTTACATGGTTCTCAGAGGGTTAGTCTCTTGGTTAATTTCCATGTTTCAGCTCCATAGGTGATTATCTGGAAGATGCACTGATTGTATACTCTACTTTACCCTTGAGGAAAAAAAAAATCATGCTTTACGCACCTAAATAGATTAGTCTAGGAAAATTCAATTGATGTCAGCATCATAATTTTATCCTCATAGCAACACAACTGAAACAGGGGATGGGGGCCCAACTCAGTAAGATTGATAGTCATTATTCCTGTAATAAAATAAGTCTCAAACTTCAAACATAGCATTAACATTTCAAATCTATTTATATTAAATGTTTCACCTTGATGTACATCTTTTTGACACTCATCTCTGTATTTGGTACATGTATTTACTTTTCAAGCTCAATTTTTGATAAATCCCTTATAAAACTTATTTTAACTACATTCCTCTTCTTAGAATAATGAATCCAGGACAAAAAAAAACAACTCAATTTTGAAGGGTTATCTCTTTTCCTTGGATATTCAACTGGCTGAGAGCTCCATTTAAAGAGAGGAGTAGCCAACAGACTAACAAGTATAAAGTGAAGACTTAGGAAATTAACACAAGTATATAATGAGTAGAATTGTCCTTTCCTACACTGCAGCAGAACAATTATTATTGTCTTCTTTTTTCTTCATACAACTCAACCAAGAGGAAGGATGGTGCTTAATTGAGAGTTGTTCACTGTTAATATACTGCCACTATCAGGGAAAGCAAGGAGAAGAATTTAGTCAGGTCTCAACCAGAAAGAGATAACAGAGTTCACAGCTTGTTCAAGAGAGGGCAGATTCTATAAATAAAACAGCATTCACAAGTAATTCAAGGAAAATAAATTTTCCACACATTGTCAAGTTTAAAACTGTGTCAGCACGTAAATAGGGAATAAAAAAACAAGAAGATACTCAAAATGAAGACCTGAAAATAGCTAAGATAAAAAAACCAAATTGAATAGATCCAAGTCTTTTTATGGCTCCTGTCCTCACTCCACAAAATGGCTCACTTTTTTTATCAATGCAGAGTTGAGAATAGTAATATGACTCATCTATTTTTATACAGATCCACATTTCATGACTTGAACATTAATAAGTATACACATACTTTTTTTTTCTAAATTCATCGTTTATTGGTCTTCATTTGTCATAACTGGGAATCAATATGGCAGCCAATTGCAGCCGTTATGTAATTAAAGTAATTCTAGAGACAATTGCTGAGCTAATCCCCCGTTCGTCTTCTAAAATCCGGTTTTTGTACCCCAGTCAGTAACCAATTGAAATAACTGGCAATGGGAGAGAAGATTTGATGTTGGCCGGTTAAAAGACAAAAGGACAACAGTGTAGTATCGATTATTGCAAATTGTGTTCAGTCAAAAAGCATCATGCCAGAATGTCAACATTTTAAAATGAATATTTCAACCTAATTCCTATTCATGAAGTAATTTCATTCAATATTTTTTTTTGGCAAATTCGAATGATTAAAGTTTTCATAGTGTTTTATTTTTCATTTCATATATATACAGAAATAATTAGTAAAATATTTTTTTTAATCTGAATATTAAAATAAGTAATACTTTTATAAAAAATAAGTATTTTACAACAATTTTTACATAACTGGAACAAGAAAGATCTGTTTTCTTGGCTTTGACATGCCCTCAAAAGTCATGCAGAATCTCTAAAAAGTATAATCTTATTGAAAAGGTATAATTATGTCTTCATCAGATTTTGCCACCATGAAATCATAAGAAACAATAAAAGGTTTTGATTTAATTATTTTCGTTAATAACTGAAGGGTATGATTATACTGTTTTAGAGCCTATGTATTATGCAAATATGAAATTAAAACTTGTTATTCAATAAGATTCTTCTTTCTTTTTTTCAAATGGATAAATATTTCCCACAGAAAGTGAAATGAATTATAATGAAATGGCAAGTAAAGACAAAATCAACTCATTAAATGTTTGAAAATTGATTATAAACTCATGTCATACATTCTAGCAAGTCATGCAAAATCTCAAAGATTTATAACTTTTAATTGAAAGGTATAATCAAATGAAATACTCAGATATTAATGCAAAGTAAAAACTAACAAATATTACTTCATTCAAAAATATTACTCATTTTTATAGCTCAAATTCAAAAAAAAAATAAGGATCAATTATTCTTCCCGTAATATATGGTATCGAATAAAAATAAAATCACAATAAAACCTTTTGATTCATTCCAATTTACAAAGAAAAAATACAAAATTAAATTACTTGATATGTACTAATTCGGTCAAAATATTCATACTACAGTAAGTAAATAAGGAATTTAAAGAAAACAAGATACGCTAAATGATGACCTAAAAATAGTAAAGGTAAAAAAAATAGACCCGATTCCTTTTACATCTTGTCCCCACTCTACAAAATGGCTCACTTTTTTTATCAATGCAGAGTTCTGAATAGTAATAGGACTCCTCTATTTTTGTAGAAATCCATGGAAGGGGCAGGGGAGAAAAAAAAAATAGTATGATTTTCTGGACAGATTTCTTCTAATCAAAGGTGAAGGTAACTTGCAGTAGTCTGTAACTACACTGTTGTCCTTTTGTCTAGATGCTTTTTGACCAGGATTCAGTTTGATCCAGGAGTTTTTCAAAACATATAAGCAACAAGAGCAGCTATCACTAGAATCTGAAATAAACTTACTGACTCAATGTTTTGATTGACTCCTGGAACTGTGCCAATTCAGGTCTCCATATGGAATAAATAAACAAACAATAATAAAAGTAATCAGTGTTCAGACAAGGAAACTATGATTAGATCATCCAGAAATTCGTTATTGATATTTCTATGTTAAGCCTATTTGACAATTTTTTTGTCTTCTCCAACGTAAGCAAAAAAAAAAAAGTGTACGATCAACTTAAAGTCTTATCTTCAGCGTCTTGTGAGATCCGATTTCCATTCATTGAAAAGAAGTTGTTGTGTGCACACGCATGTTGGCATCTCCAGTGTAGAGTTAGATTTGTCTATGTTAGTCATACAGAGACAGCAATGACTGATGTTCTCTATTAGATGTCATATATTCATTGCACAAAAAGTAGCGAGACATCTTGTTTTTCCTATAAAAGGTTATAATTGTTGATAGTGTGTGTGTGTGTGTATGGGTACATGTGTGCACAGCGCAAAAAAGATTTACCATTAAAAAGTTATTGAATTGAAAAGGTCACTTGGGTTTCCCAATATAACGCTGTTCGTTAAAGTGCAATTCACAATATGCAATGTATTGGTGGACCCCAACATTTTTGCCTATACTTTTGCCCTATTGTCCAGAAAAGTATGAATAAAAACAATTCTCCCTTTGAACCTGTAACTCCGATATTTCAGGCTGAGAGCTATTTTACTATACAATGTGAATCCATTTGATGACAGAGGTGACAAGTCCCACGCACTCACTAAAAAATAGTTGACGTATGCTGAAAACCAACTGTGAAAATTAACTGTATCAAATAGAAACTTTTCAGTAATCAATGGACAAAATTTTCTTTAAATTCATTCCTTTTTCCCCTTCCTCCTCAGGAGCTCCTCTGAGGATGCAGAGGTTAAGGGTTCAAATAGTCGAGTCATTAATGCAAATTAGTTAATATTTTGTTTTTCAGTACAGGATGCAGAACAAATATGTTGAAAACGAAGACACAACAATCAAAATCTACCAAAGACACGAATCTCGATGAAATCCTCAAAAAGAGAAGAAATCAAGTGAAGAATTACACTAGGTTGGCAAGTTTTAGGCAAGGAAAGCTCAACCTTCAAAAAACGGAAAATTCCACTAATGCTAAAAAGAAGGGTCTACAACTAATGCATCTTCTTGATAATCACCTATGGAGCTAAAACATGGAACCTAACCAAGAGACTGACCCACAAACCAAGAACCATGCATCATACATGCATAAAAGAGAATCATGCTCAATATAACAAAGTGATCACAAGACAGCACAGTATATTAGAGGAAAAACAGAAGTCCAAGATATCATAAAATCCATAAGACCAGCCCATTGCCATTAAAGTTAGATTGAAAGAAATGTAGACAATCGCTAGACATCATGAATCACAAGGTAGATCCTGAGAGATCACATGCAAAATTGAGATTGACAAAATACAAGATGCTTGACAAACTAGAGAAGTTCAGGAAGTATTGGCTCTGTGACGCCCACGATAGAGAAGTGTGGCTAATCTTAGGGAATGACAGATACTAAAAGGCTGATGACGATGATGATGAAAGTTAGATATAACTTGTAGTTATTTTGGTGGTATATTATTTAATAAAAAAAAAAAAACAAACATTAGAGACCGTATTTGTTTATTTATTCAAATCTCACTTAGTTTCATACGACAACCCCCTGCAATAAATCCAACGATCAATGGCCGACTTTTTTCCTGTTTACTTCTTGTCTATGTAACCAGAGTGTTGTTTCATGGGGTATTTTTTTTTCCAATTTTTATCTTATTTAAGGTTGTTTTTCCATGATTTCTTTTTTATTGCTACTAATGTTAACTTTGAACTTACTTTATCTTTAAGTCTATCCACATTTCCATTCACACCAGGACGCCAGTCCTCAAAAGCTAAATAAGACCACAAGTACCACCCATCCCCACCTGCCCCCAAGAGATAAAGCAACCAAACCGGCACTAACTCAGCAAAAATAGCAATCTATCATAAAGCCCCCTTAGAAACTAAATCAAACACTGACCAGACCAAATAGTGACCTTGAACTTAAACACAAAGCAATAACAAGTCTTTTTTTGTTGTTTTTTTTTTTTAGATTAAAATTCAAAAAAGCAAGAAAAATAACTCATAAATAAATCTCTAGGAAGAATGACATCATTGCATTTAGTCTTTGGATTCTAAATTTCGATGTACACAATCCTGTTGTATTTATACTAGAATTAAAAACGTGAAAAAAGTCACTCCGGAATTATAGCTGCTTAGTATTTTGCATCTTAGCTTTACAATGTCAATTTCCATTCAGAAGTTCAACTGTACCATTTTTCTCAAATATTCCAACCTCAAATAAAAATAAACTTAGTTGGGCCCACAGAGCCATACCTATTCGTGTTTGATAAGCACTTCGAACTTAAGGGTGTATATATCATGTATGAGAACTTGTTACCTTTTTTTCTTCCCTGGCCAAGAGCATGATTATATTAAGGGTGGCATGACTAAGAAGTCATAAACATCATCATCAGTCTTCAAATGTTTGTTGTAGGACATAGACCTCCCCCAGGATTCGCCACACCTCTCTCTCATGGGTGTTGCAGAGCCAGTGCTTTCTGAATTTGTCAAGTATGTTTCTCCATTTTGTATTCTACCATCCTCGGTTGCACATGTGATCTCTGAGGATCCACATTGTGAGTTGTGATGTCCATCAGTTGTCTGCCATTCTTGCAACATGACCAGCCCATTGCCATTCAAGTTTTCTAGTAGATTCTATGATGTCCTGTTTTCTCCCTGATATACTGTGCTGTCTTGTGAACTCTCCATGTGAAGTTGAGCATGATTCTCTCATGCGCACGTTGCATGCTTCTCAGTTTGCGGGTTTGTCTCTTGGTAAGTTTCCATGTTTCAGATCCATGAGTAACTATCGGAAGGATGCTTTTAGGGTTAATGAAATCATCTGGTTTTTGAATGTTGAGCTTACTCTGCCAAAGACTTGCCATCCAATAGTGATTCTTCACTTGATTTCCTCTTTTGTGGATTTCATAGAGATTTGTTGTCCAAGGTAGATATAGTGGTCTACTTTCTCCAGGTTTGCATCTTCGATTTTGATAGCTGTGTTCTTATTCTCAACGTGGTTGTTGCACATGACCTTCGTTTTACTAAAATTCATGTGTAGGCCAACTTTCTTGCTTTCTTCGTTTACTTCATCTGGCATTAGTTGGAAGTTGTACAAGTTCTCTGCAAAAAGGAAAATGTCGTTTGCAAATCTGAGGTTGCTCAGATATTTGCCATCTATTTTGATTCCTCTATTCTCCCAATCCAGGTTTTGGAAGATCATCACGAGACACGCTGTGAAAAGTATAGGTGAGATGGTATCACCTTTTCTTACTCCTTTTTGGAGCTGGAAGGGTCCTGATGAAGGAGTTGCTGTGACTGTATATATGTTGAAGTACTCTAACATATACAGGGTCTACACCTTGTAGAGTGATGGCCTTCACGACCATGGGATTTTCGGGTAGTCGAACGCCTTTTTGAAGTCTATAGATGCTACAGTGAGAGGCATTTTATATTCTGCTGCTTTTTCTTTCAGCTGATTTATTGAATGGAGATGATCCATGGTCTAGTAGCTTCTTCTAAAGCCAGCCTTTTCCCATGGTTGGTTTTCATTTAATGTTTTAGTGATGTGGTTGGTGATGATTTTTGTGAAAAGTTTGTTGATGCAGTTGAGTGGGCTCATAAGTTAGTGTTTGTTCAGGTCTTTGGGGTTTCTTTTTATGTAAAAGCATCATGATTGCTCTGTTTTAGACATAAGTTGAATGGATCAACTTACGTCAATAAAAAAACTAGCTAAGTTATATCTATTGTCCCTGCTAACTAATGTGTAACGAAAAGTTTAAATCACAAACCGAACACCAGAGTTGTTTAAAATGTTTTATTCCTATTCATATTAAGCACATGTTTGTCTGATTCACTGCTGTCCATGTCAAAAATAGATGCCATGATATCATCTATGTTGTCAACATGATATACTTGGGCATCTGAAACTTTGTAACATCTGAAACCTGGCTATTTTTAAAAATCAAATATTTATAATTAGTTTTTTATAGTTATATTTTTCATAAAAATGGTCAAACACCTTTTAAAATTCAGTTTTAAATATAGATATATTCAAATATATATATTTTTAAACATCTAAAAACAATATCTGACATCTGAATGCAACGAAATTATCTAAATTTAGAGGTAAGGTGTAGGATGGAAACTGCAGCTATCTGCCATATATAAGCTTAATTTTCAATATATTTCAAGTTTTTCCTAAATCCAGTCAATTGATCATTGAATTAATTGATTTTATTCAAATCAATTTCCCTTGCCAACTTTATTTTTGGAAGATTTCCAATTGAATATTTGTAACAGTTTGATTATTGTTCAGTTGCAAGAAATAAAAAATAGTTGACTAAAATGTAAAATTTAAAACATCCAAGAAACTGCTTTATGAATAAGTTTGGTTTACCTATGCTTATATAAGAAATTTCAAAAGAAAGTTGACAACCGATGAGAATTAAAAAATTTATTTGCTAATTTACCAAAAAGTTTTCAGCCATCAACTACAACATATTGATGCCTTACTAATAGTAAAGGTAATCAAAAAAAAACGTTGACTTCTACCTATTGATTTATGTGAATTTGTTTTCATTTCTTTAGACAAATATTGGATCTTAATAAGAACAGAATTTTATAGATTTTAAATAATTGCATTTTTTTAATAAATTCTGTGTTCGAAAACATAATGTAAATTATATAAAATCTAATTTAAGTCAATACGAACCAGGTGATGAGTTAAACAAAGATTAAATTTAGCTGTTACAAATTCTGAAAAGTCAGTTACGATTGGGTTGCGTATTATACCAAATAAATTACAATAATGAAGGTCTTAAGGATTAAGAGAGAAAAATTGGTCGAAGTTGGTTGTCACCAGCCTGATCCTTGGTATAATAGTTCGCAAGTGCATCTCAAGGACCACTTTACTACTTTTCAACATTCACGTATGTTCCAATATGGTGACCTTGTGCTAGATTAAACAACACTTTACCTTATTACATCAATCTCTCAGCAGAGAATGCCTGTAAATATGGACTATTCATACATAACCGGCCATGTATGTCACATAGCATAATAAATAACTGTTCAGCATTTAAAGAAAGTTTGATCCCCCCTGGCACTCTGGCCTTGTGCCACACTAAAGTTAGGAATATAATCAAAATTATTACGTAGGGGTTAGTAAACAGAGATTTAATAACGGACAAAACTATTCGGTTATTTTTCATTTCATTTTTAGGTAACTGTAGACAAGACAAAACATATTTTTTCTGCACTATTAATTATATGAGGAAAATAATTTTTTTAAAAATCATCAGTCTTAATTCCTCGTCAAAAGATTTACATAACAGAAAAAAAATTCTCTAATTTATGTTCAAGTATTAAAATAACAAAAATATACTAGTTAATCATTATGAAAAAAAATAAAATATATATTTGAATTTCAATAGGATTATTTTTCAGGGAAGGGACTCGTTCAAGTGGAAGATTTAAATGTCAAATTATGGATAGCAGATACTCAATCAGCAAAATTGTTACCTACACCAGGAAGAGTCCATTGTTACGGACAAAAAAGAAAGTAGGAAAAAAAAAAAAAAGGTCACAGTTCTTGAATAAGATATCTGTACCTGGAATGAATCACCATAGCTTATGCATGTATGAGAAATAATTAAGTAAAAAATTATCTAAAAAAAAAATAGATTTTTTTTTAAAATTTTTTTTTTTTATTTAGATTATCAAAAAAAATACCAACACAAGATTTGGTCATAGTTGGTCCAAAATGACTATAAAGACCCCTGAAAAAAGAGACGAAAAAAAAATTTTCAGATGGTGCCTAGTGTTGCGCTCATGCAAATTTTCAAGGTTGTGTCCCCAAAAATGTGACCAGGAGTGCCCGGAGACACATATGCACACATATACAAACACTCAAAGAGAGAAGAATATGTAGTCCACATACTTGGTTGTCGGGCAGGCCATTTATGGGGCAACAGTGATTTGAGATAGATATATATTTAGCTTCCATATCAAATTAAAGTGCATCACTAAGAAGAAATCAGTTGTAGTTTTATCAAACACTAACACATTGAAACTTGTAGCGTAGTACAAGACTCTGCAGGACTGAGACCATCAGAAAAAACAGATTTTATATATATATATATATATATATATATATATATATATATATATATATATATATATATATATGTTATTACTTATTCAACCAGAGTTTGATACAAAATGTATTTTCACATTTGTACAGTTGGATTTTTTTTTTCTTTTTGGCTGCAATGTCTGGTATTCTAATGCATTCATGTTTGTTTTGGGTGTTTTTAATGGATGAACTGCAAGTTATCAGATCATTTTTTGAGCGAGATCTGAGAATCTAACTCTTACTGAATTACTCCCTATCAGCAAGAGAATTCTGTATCTGATCTTTCAATAATCTATCACTTGTTTTAACAACTGTGCCTAAAATTACAAAGCAGATTTCGTATCTGGAACTGAGAGAAAACAGGAGATCCATTACACTAGTAAAACTTCCTTATCAGCAGCTAACATGAATCAGCAAACGTAGCTCTGCAAGACAATATTAAATTAGCAGCACATGGCCAACAAGTGTAGCATCAAAATCCGTCTTTATAAAAGACATACTGTACCTATACATATATAAATATATCAGGTATAAGCAATAAGACAAAAATAGTTTGAGATATACATATATATATATATATATATATATATATATATATATATATGTATGTATATATATATATAGATATAGATATAGATATATATATAACATTTTTTGAGAGTAATTATAGTATTCAGGTACATAAAGACTACAGGCTTTACAATGGTGGAAGATGTACTAGTCTTGCTAGTTATTCTTTCCATTAGTTTGATCATCACTTAGTGTTCCATAAATGTGTCCCTGTACCATGCTTTGATATGCCTAGTAAATATATGAAATGTGATTAATACCTAGTTAGAAGAGAAAAGGGCTAAATCAAATTATGCTATATACCCAAATATACATGAAAAAATCCAGAGCCTAATGATGAAAAAAAGGATTTATTTTGCACAATGAACTAATACTAAACCATCATTGAATAAAGGTTTGTCTTGAAAACGTTTTTCAAAATCATACAATGGAACATAACCCATTCTGTTCAACCATTTTCAGGTTGGTGTCCACCTGTTGACATAACATCTGCAACCTTTTTCTTTCTTGTGGTCGAAAATGCAAATGCAATTTTAAATATGAGTAACCAACATGAGAATACTAACTCGGTATCTACCATCGATATGCACTACAAAAGTTAGGAGATTTGAATAGATTGCTCAATCCCTTCATTTACCAAGTTACTCAGTATCCCTCCCCCATGTCCTACCAGGCAGTTCAAATCTTCACACAAGATAACAAACTAATGCATCTATGGTCTGACTTTCAGGCAAGCCTTATTTTCCTACAGATAGAGAAAACAATTTCGTTTCATTGAACTATCTTCATAAAAGTAAACAAGGAACCCAGTTCTGATAATTCTGTTTGAAAATCTGGAAAGTGATTTATCTGTTCATAAATTATTTAGACACAGATTTCCATCATTCTAATAACAGTGCTGACTATTACACCCTCTGGCCTGGCTTGGTTGCAAATTACATCCAGTAACCTTGAGAGGGTTTTCAACGTGAAAAGAGAAACGTCAAAGTTCTGTGAGCAAAACACTCAATGTTATTGGATCCAACGTATACAGAGGAAGCTATTCATTATAATCATGGATAATCAGTTATTGTTATTGAAATCAATCAGTCCAAAGCACTTTATTGAAAATTATGATCAGATGTTAATATTATTTCTTTTCATAATGGAAAGTCGTTAATAACAATGAATTTAATGATAATTTTCAATCATTGATATAAATTCATTGTTTTAACAATGAACTTGAATTATAGGAAAGGTGCCCCACTTTCTCTCAAATCCCAGCCAACTCTTCCTCCCTCCATCAGTTTTCCTCACCTTGTACATTGCATCTACCCTATTGCATTTTCTAACCTCATTCATGAGCTGCAGAACCCCAAAATAGAGAGGAGGAGAAATAAACAAGACACTAATTTATAGCTACTGCATTTCCTTTCTTTTCGTCTCTGTTACTTTCTACCCTTATAGCAGACACGCAAATCACTGGTCCTACCTTTTAGCTGCTGCATCATTTCCCTTGGTAGCCTATTACGCAACAAATTCACCGGCACACCAGTCAAGCACAATTATGTCAGTACTAAGGGATGCAAGCACACCAGCCATCATGTCAATCTAACACAAAATCTTAGTACTAATGAATACCAGTTCAAAACAATCACAACTTGGTGTTATCGCTATGAAATATACCATAAGGTATGCCAGTCAATATTCCCATGGATTCAATTGATACAAAGGTACGCCAGTCTGAAGCACTACAATTTCAATCCAGTGCTTTATTAATCTTTGATTAAAACCAGGTAAAAACTTTGGTCAATAAAGTTTTAGCTGCTTAGGGTAGAGTTTCAGCAAGTGTCCTCATACTCTACATTCAAAATCTGTGCATTTTAGTGCCTCAAGCTTGTATATGATTTCTAAACACTATTTGTTAACTGCATTGTAGGTGTAAATAATACTGGTTTTGAATGAATACAAACATTATTCATTTATCTTGAATAAATATAAATAGTGCAAAATTTGAACTGTTTATGGCTTTTAAAATTATTAAAACCAAAAAACCATTTTTTTCTCAAGGTATAGAAGACATGCGACAGAAAAGCAACATTTGGAAGAAGAAGACAATTGGAAGCAGAAAGAAACTCACTACTTCATGCTGATCACAAACTGAATAAAATAAGTAATACTTCAGAATCGATATAATTCATTTTAATAACATGACATTTTTAATAAAATAAGTAATATCTTTATCTACACAATTTACAAGGAGGAAAAAAAAATTGATACATTTTCATTAAAAATTGCTCTTGTTTGGTAAACCGAATCTAAAGCAAGATTTTTTTTTACAAACTAGTAATACTGTAAAATTTTCATTGTACAAACCATGGGAAGTGTTGGGCCATGGAACCTAACCAAAAGACAGACCTGCTAGCTGAGAAGTATACAATGCGCACATGAGAGAATCATGCTCAACCTTATATGGAGAGACCACAAGACAGCACAGTATATAAGGAAGAAAACAGGTATCCGTTACATCATAGAAACTATTAAAAAACTCAAATGGCAATAGGCAGGCCATGTTGCAAGGATGAAAGACAACCGATGGACATCACGTCTCACAACATGGATCCCCAGAGATCATATAAGAAACCGAGGCCGACAGAACACAAGATGGAGAGATGAACTGGACAGATTCAGGAAATACTGGCTTTGCGCCGCCCATGATAGAGAATTGTGGCGAATCCTGGGGAAGGTCTATGTCCAACGACAGACGTTAAAAGACTGATGATGAATACTGTAAAATAACAAAGATGATCCATTTTCTTCATCTGCTTTATTTGTTACAAAATTTGACTCACCTTACATGATTGATGTCAATGACACTAATATAATGTATTGAAAGATTTGTTACAAAATTTGACGCTCCTCCATGTTTGGTGTCAATGAGACTATCATAATGTATTGAATGATTTGTTACAAAATTCCACGCTATTTTACCTTTATACCGTCATCAGCCATTATAAGTCCACTGCTGGACAAAGACCTTTCACATCTCCTTCCATGATGACCCAGATTGCACTAACCTCCGCTATATCTTACCAATAAAACTTTCAATCTCATCCCTCCATCTGGTCTTATCCCACTTCGATTACTGTTCGACAATTGGCATCTATTGGTTAGAATTTTTCTCCATCTGTTATCATCTGTACTTGCTAAAAGTCCTTCACCTTACTGATTCAAATTGATTTTTTTCAATCTCTGAGAGTTAAACCTAGCATTGCTCTTTCCATGGCTCTCTCTGCAATTCAAACTTGGTTTTCAGTTTTTTTTTTATTAATTTCTTTGTTTCACATACATAAGTCATAAAAGGGATAATGGGCTTGCCCCCCCCCCATTGGAATTACGGATAAAATTGAAGACTCTTGCTAATCAAGCAAGCAATGAACAAAATGGAGCCAACCACGAAAAAAGAGAAAATGAAAAGAAAGGTATTCATTCTATCCTATAAAAAGAAATTCAATAAGAAATATTTCTTTGTTTATTCTAAATACATCAAACATGGAAGATGAAATGTAAAATGAAATCATCAGCCTTTTTATTGATTTTAAGATCTTTTCTTTGTATGATTAAAGAAGCAGTGGAGGATAGTCAGGCTAAAAATAAACTAGCTTGAGGCATACATGAAAAGGATTGCCATGTAACACTACCTGTCAAATTTTTTCAAAATCTATCCGTTTTTTTCTGATACATCTAAAATGACAAACTGCCATCTTTGCCAGGACACACATTGGCATAAATCCAATTGAAGATATTTACTAACCTAAACTTGGCCTGATACCAGGTCACACCTGCTCGACACACAGTGAGGACCAAACTCACCAGCAATATAAGACAAACTTGCTTGCCCTTATTTACAACAGACACTAATGTATTAATGTTGATTAGATATTTACTTAGCTTAGTCTGACAGGGCCATTATAGTTCGGCACCAAGTGATGATCAACGGCTTGTGAAACTGGCCTGATGACCATTTACTAAGCATAGCCTGAGGCGCAGGGCGCAATAGTCAGGCACCAAATAAAGATCAAACACGTTAGCAAACAAGCTTGTTAACCATTACCCTGTGACAAACAACACTTTCCAACAAAATTTCAACATTTACTCCTTGCTGTGTCTAGAAATAAAATTTAGCATTTCTTTTTAGCTTTAGATTCCCTAAAAAAAAAAAATTTGAAGGGGTGTCAGTTTACAACATAAGTTTATGCTAAATTGGCCCCTTAGTTTGTGTCTGGCAGCATTCGCATCATTGCTGAACAAAGACAACAGTACTAACTTATTTGTTGATCATACCTTATCCCAATTTTTTAATTTATCATCTCTAACAAAACGCGCTGCAAAAAGACATAGGTCATATGATTGTTTCTTTTGAGTGACAAACCAAACCTGTTGTGTATAAGTTTTGTCATGCGATAGAGATATAAACAGCCAAACTAACTTAAAAACTGAAGAAACCTGTGTTGACAGTTTTAGTGACAGTTCTGATCGACTGTTTCTAACAAGAGTTCAGAAATACAGTCTTATTTATAGCATCCAAGAAGCATAAAAACCCTTTGCAGTAATAGTAATAAATCTTCAAATAACAATAACTTAATATATCTCTGAATTTTTGAGATGAGGTATTATTATTATTTCTATTAATATTCAGACTATCCTCTTCTTGTACACATAGCGTAGAGGTTATGGAATCCGACAAAATTACTGCAAGTAATCTGATGGTTCTTGGTTCAATCCCAGTGTGAGACAATAATAATACTACTAATGCTAAGAGGGGAGTGCGGTCAATATAACCCCCGTCAGTTAAATAAAGGGTTTGGTTTGTTACTTCCCCACACCTACCAGATGATACCTGATGAAGGCCATAGAGTACAACGGCCGAAACGTTGTATGAAAAACAACCAAGATGAGGATAGTCCGAATAATAATAGAAATAACAATAAACTTATCTCTGAACCTCACAAATTGAATTGACATCAGAATTTGTGAAGTTGTTTTTGTTTTTTTTTTATATTTGACCTGTCAGATATAATAGGTTGACTATGAAATGAATCCAATCTATGTTTTCCCACAGTATCCTGTTTTTTTTTTCTTGCATCTTAACATTGTTTGCCATAAGCCTTTACTAAAAAAAGAAAAAAAAAAATGAACACAACTGGTTAGCAGGATGCCCCACTTGAAGGAGGAAACAATAGTTCTTTTATTATACATCTGATGTTTGATCAATTGACAAACATGTCCCAACTCAGGCCAGACAACTTTTGATTCCAGTTCAGGAACTTACTTTCCCATTGAACTGTTAGCAGTTCAAGTCAATTCATAAATTAATTTTTTTTTCACTCAAGTTGCTTTGGACAGAAGAGATATAAAATAAACAGTAGAGATGAATATACAAGGGTGGATCAATCTAGTCCGACACGTGATCATTAGCTGATTTTTCTATCTGAAATTTTTACTGCGTAATGTTTGATCTACGCAATAAATATTCACCACTGAATTGAGTGCATTGATAAGAAAAGAGATGATGTTAATAAATAAACATTTAGTGTTTTTTTTTTTTCATCATTAGGCTCATTGATGTACCTATGGATGTGTGCAAGTTTTCCCTATAGTGTCAGTAATTTTAATCGAAGAATGACTTATTAATAAGAGGAGTTAAACAAAACAGGAACGGAACACTATGTACCATATTGGCAACATAAAGGACATTAGTTTTGCCTCCATATCATTTTGACAAGGAAAACAAGAACCAAAAGTTCAATGGGGCATCCCTCATAAAGTTTAAAAGCCATTATCACCAGATCACATGGCCCTAATTGGAAGATTTTTCAAGGTAAGAGGCATCTTATCAAGGGACACCTTTCTATCAAGTTTCGAGTTAATCTAAGAATTCTAGAATGAATGTGCTAGAAAATTTGTGCAGTCCCTGTACTAGTGTTCTCATTTTTTTTTGAGACTCAATTACATCTCTATTAAAACTTGAAGCTAATTTGCTATTAACGTATACCCAATTTCATTCGTTTGGCTCTCATGGATACAAACATAAGCTTAAATATAGATAGCAAAATTCAAAACATTTTCCTTATTTGAGCATATATTTCATACCTAAACTTTTGTTGCACAATAAAGCATGGGATGGAATGATAAAGTTGGGAACCGTCTTTCCACCATAGCTCCTCCGCTCCATCTCAGTGAGATGCCGAATTGAGACAAGCAAGAAGGATGAGGGAAATTTATTTATTAGGGCACACCAGCCCAGAGAGACAGAAAGACATAGAGATAGAGATGGAGAGAGAGAGAGAGAGAGAGAGAGAGATAGAGATGGAGTTCTCCTATCAAGGGAGACACAGATACATCCATCTAGGATTAAGCTTGTAATCCACATATCTCCTTTCTGTTTGTCCTGGTATTGTTTTGCGGTATGAAAATGAGTGATCTCTCACAGTGAACCCAAAAGAGATATTTCTATACATCATATTTGCCTAGTTGCTCCCTCAGTGGTATAACACAGGTTATCTCAGCAGTTTCAGAATGATTTTTTGTGCCCTTAGCTTTTTTCTCTGCGGCACCTCTACCTGGAAGTCACCTTCAGAAGACTCAACCTTGTTCCCAAAATTCAATTTGACATACAACAGCGGTTCAATTGAGGGTAACACAACACTTTCTGTTTGGGATCAAAAATCAGGGATTCCAAAAAGTCACATTCTCTTAAATGACTTCAGCTGACTGCCTATACTCTATATATAATGAAAACCAAAAAAAAAAAAGTACTGCATATGCCAGACTATAAGACAAATAGTTTACAAGGGTATTTAGAGGACTACTGCTCAATGCAATTCATTCAAGCCCCATAACAGTCTGTATTGAGCTTCAATACGCAGCCTCTCAATCATAATGCTAGAGGACACAGTGTAATATTTGCATAGTCTTTTTTTAATTAAATGTCCATCTTATATACCAGCATATACAGTCACTATTTTCTTGTTCAAAGGAAATTAGTGTGTCTCCTAATCTGAAATATTTACAGAACAGATGATTTAAAAGAAAAATTTTAAAAAAGAATGAATGGAAACCAACTTTCATCCTCTATATCAATCAAGGTTATCCACAAAACAAAGGAATTACATGATTGTAAATAATTCAACAAAGATACATAAAATATCCAGTAGTAATTTATCTCGCCATTCACACTTGTTTTTGAAATGAAGTAATTTGTAGGAACGAGTAAAATAGTTGATTTTCTTTCAAAATAAATATCCAGAATGTGAGAAGAGATAAATAAATGATCAAATTAGATCAACAGTTTTTCAACCATCCACTTGGTCACCAGAAGTAGCGTCAGACTGCAGCAATTGATTCCAACAGACAAAAGTATTTTGCTATTATGCCATCGGTATAGTGATACCACTTAATAACCACAGCAAGAAAAGGAAAAGTACATTTTATAGCTCAGTGGTTAGAAATTATCACTGAATGCGGAGAGGTCACTTTTCAAAATCCTAGTACTAATTCCATACGTAAGAATGATACACTCAACTTCAAGGGGCTCATTCCCCACCAAGCAGTTATCATATATGTTGGCGTATAAAACAGGAATTTCATTTATTGGAAAAAAAAAACAAACAAAAAAAAACAGATAAACAAACAACAATGGAAATATTGCATTATGACTGGGGGGGGGGGTACCAAAGCTCAATAAGGTCAGATAAGGGACTTGGATAAGTGGCAGAGAGCAGTAGTCCTCCAAATACCCTTGCAAACCATTATAGCCTGGCATATGCGGTATTTGGAAAAACTACACTACATAATATACAATCCATTTCAATCAGAGGAGAGTATAAACATATCAACAGGATGTAAAAATACTGTCTCATCTTACAATCTGTTCAATAAAGTTTGTTTGGTTTATTAGAAACAAAAAAATTTTTTTAAATAAAAGAATTTTTTTAATGTTAATTTTATTCAACAACATATTTACAATTTCTTTCTATTTTTAACAACTTCATAATTCTATCCTCCCGTGGTTTGATCTTTCTCAGCATAGAACTGCTGAGGTTAAATGTACCTCAAAAGATACCAAGACACTTATTACTCAATAATTTTTTGAAAATAACATTAAATCCAAGGTTTATATTCATTTTCTTTCTCATAGAGGACTCACTTCCGATCACATCATATACACTTTTTCTCTCAACTAATTTCAAACACCTTTTGCTGATGGCTGATTTTAGTTGGTATAATTAGGAGCAATTATAGTTTGAACCAATTGTTTAGTTCTTCAGGACAAGTTCATAATGGTGAAATTACTTTCAATCCTACTATATACACAGCATCACCTTCTTTGGATGGTTGATTTCCCATTTTTCTTGCCTTATGATTTCTTGGATCCTATGTTGTAGGAAAGTATTCAGTTTTCATCACTCAACACAATCTGTTTAAAAAACAGAACATTTTCATTATGCTCAAGTAGTGAATCACACCTTGAAATGTGGTTTGATAGTTTTCTTGAAAAAAAAAAAAAAAACTCCATCCATGTGGAAGCCACACATCAAAGTAACCAACATAACCAACGATGTACAAATGATTTTCAACATTAGATTTGGATATTTTAACTATGTTGGCTATCTGCCATATTGTACAACATTGATTATACTTGAATAATGTCTTGTTTTGATTGCTTCCAACCTCAACTGGTAGGTTTATCTGTAGCGGTTGCCATAATTCATCTGGTACCTAACCCCCCCATAGAATCATAGAACGTAAGTCCAGGCTAATTCCAACCAATCATCTATCGAGTCAAATTGACCCAACCGAAAGACAAAACTTCCAGATCCATTTAGGATGCAGTTTGTTTTTTTTTCTTGTTTTAAGATCCATTGGAAGAAAAAATAGATCAACCAAATTTTCATTAATGTAAATCGATATCTAATTTTAAGAAATGCAACAAATAATCTACATTTCAAATACAGCAGACACGTCTGCCATAGCCTGCATAATTTTTTGATATATCTTGAGTTTTTTTTTCTCTATACCCTGTCAATCATTAGATTGCCCAATTTTTTTTGCATCAAATCTCAGAGTCCTACTTTATTTTTGGAAGTTTGATTTTCCTATTGAGAAGGGGACATATCCTTCAACAAAATAATTTGTTCCTGTTATTGATAGAAATGTAAAAAACCTCCTTTACAAATGAGGTTAATTGATCTAAGCTTTCATAACTTATTGGGATGATGAAAAAAAAGAAAATTCAACAGAAAATCTATACTTGGTAAGATAAAAATACTAACTTGTACATAAAAGTTTCATGAACCAACAACTCAAATAACTATGGTGAATGTGTTTAATGTTGCCAATAATAAAAAAAAGTATAGGTGTGTTTGTACGTGGGAGAGAGTCAAGTTATGCGCATATATTTGTATATATGCTTATAGATGTGTGGTTGTATATATGCACATACAGGTAACCAAGCATATAAACATATATGTAAGGATTCTATAATACCTTACAAACAACCTCACAAGCTTTGCACTGGACAATGACCTTGACTGATTCTCAGTAATCATAACAACCAATTCTCAAGTATACCCATTACCTTTGACCAAAACAACCCCTAAAATACTCACAACTGCTGCGACTGCTTTCACCAAAGGTCTAACCAAGCTACCATATATTCTTCCACGTAGAGAAAACAGTCCAGATACCCAACAGATGCATTGTAATAGCCTCTATTGACTTTCATCATAGTTTTCAAAGCCAAACATTTGGTGAAAAATTTGTTCACTATGGAAAGCTAGCCTTTCAACCACTAAGAGGTATACACAGGCTACTGAAGATGGGAACCCATCCCAAAACATGAATAGCATACTAATTAATTAACTAATACAGTCTCCATATACTTTCACTCCTGTGTTTGTCTCATTTCGACTAGTTCATTTATCTCTCTCTCTCTCTCTCATATATAAATAAGGAAACTGGTGGCATTCCTCCATCTCCGATTACTGCCTGTTCATTTGCTCGCTGTCAATTGGTCGAGTCTGAATCCCCCAGAAAAAGGTCCTTTCTCTCATAGTTCATTGTTTCCAAAAGCACTGAAAAAAAGATCTCTATTGTAAAATTTCAAACTGTATTTGCTACTTACAGTATACATTGTTTACAAAAGTTTATTTTAATGTTTGAACACACACATATATATATATATATATATATATATATATATATATATATAGATAGAGAGAGAGAGAGAGAGAGAGAAAGAGAGAGAGAGACACACACACACACACATACTCTCATTTGTTAATTGAATATCGTACATAAAAATCATTTTTCCCTGATAAACAAAATTTGAAAATGTACTTTTTAATTACGATAAAATTTAGGTAGTATTCATGAAAACACTAGTTGACTTCATTTTTTCTAAAATTAGTGTAATGGGAACATGTTTGTGATATATGAAAAAAAAGGTATCTATTATAAAATTTGTAAATGTACAATTTGTTTACAATAAGAAAAAGTAAGATATAGCAGGTAAAATAATGCACATATTTATGCTTTCATTTTGATTTTCCATTCAAGAGTTTTTTTTTCTCTTTTCAAAAGTGTTAGTTATTGCTTTTATATGGTTATGTATAAGCTTTATGAAGAAAAAGTGATATGTGCAATATTCAATTAATAAATGAGTGTATGAGTCCATACACATTCAGTTATACATAAAAAAACATTTTTCTTCTTCATAAATCTTATACAGAATGTATACAGTATTTACTAAATCTTATCATAAATAAGTAGTGTATTTAAGAATTTTACAATGATTTTTTCATAAATCATACATAAGTCGCACTAGTTTTGAAGTGTTTTTCTAAATGATAACTATGAAAGGAAGTCTCTTGAAGTGTCTTCCTTTGCTTTTCTTGGAATTCAGAGTCAACCAATCGGCAGCAAGCAAATGAACAGACAGTTATCCGAGATTCCCATGACCTCATACATATTGTTTATTTCTATTTATGCTGTCTAGGACAAGTGACTAGTTCTAGTAACTACAAGAAGTCATATCAAATAGAGTTTCAAGCATTCATAAATATTCCGTTGGATTATCCATTCATTCCTTTTTAATATGATTGTTGGCATTAGAAAACAAAACAGTGCAGGCATGGACAATGAGAATGAAGAAGATGGGAGGGGTGGTGATGATGTTGTTATAGGGGCCTTTGCATTTCCGAAGGGCTGTTTAGCTCAACAGAAAGAGCAATGCTATGTTGAAGCAGCTACTTTATACATGTATCAATAACACACACAAAAGCTAATGCATTCAGTAAAAATATCTACCCGTGTTTCCATAGGGTTAAAGCAATTTCTTCATATTCTCTCACTTGAAGGCTTGATAGTTCAACACTTCAAAGCTGTCAATAGTATGAATCAGAGCTTTCCAAACTTTTTAAATCGACAGCATACTCACTAAAAATAATTCTTTGCAACAACTTCAATTCTTGTTAGCCAAGCCAAATATATATATATATATATATATATATATATATATGTACATATATATATATATTACCCTCCAAGCAGTTTAGCTGACTCAGGAGAAGTATCTTTGAAAGATATACATACCTTATTTCAAAATGCATCTAGAGATCTTTGGTGACATATAGTTTGGAAAGCTCTGGTATAAATAAATCAATTTCATCTGAGGTTTTACTGAAAAGTGAACTCATTTATATAGAAGAGTCCATTGTTTCAAATAGTGGGTAGGAGTTATTTTGATCAGCAAAATATAAATTTTATCTCACTTTTACTATGTAATACAAACATAAAAAATAGAAAATCATACATTTACATGTACAAAACTGACTGGACATTTTATATATATATATATATATATATATATATATATATATATATATATATATATGTGTGTGTATGTGTGTATATGTAAGCTTATAGCGCAGTTTGGTTTGGCATCTTGACATTGAAACTTACAGTCAAATTGTGTCAATTAGGTATATGTAACCAGTTGATCTTGTCAAAATGGCAACGGGTTCATTATGAATTTGACAAACACAGATGTTGGCTACCTTACAAATTTGAGAAACTGATGAATGGAAGAAACAAAATTTCTTTAAATTTTGAAGTAAAAAATCCAGAAACGCAGACAGGTTTCAAAGAACCCAGTACTGGCAACTTTGTTAGCATAGTACCCGCTTTAAAATAATGAGATTATTAACATATGAATCAGTTATATAGCTTATTGTCAAGCTCATTAACCTGTCAAGTTATCTTTAAATTTTGCAAAAAAAAAAAGGGAGGGGTGGATTCATGTCTATACCAAGAAGCCTCGATCAGAACTCAACCTCAGTTTGCTAATTCCGTTTTCTGTGCTGATAACCACTATGCCACTTTGCACCTCCATAAACATGTATAATACAATCAATAATCTTTTTTTGGTCAATCCATCCAACCATCTCAAAGTGTTCTATTAGAATGTGCAGAAAAGAGAATCGTCTTTTCTCTTGCAAAAAAGTTCTAGGATTGCATGAGGGCACAGAAGCTCGACTTTCAAAGTTTTCATGTAATACAAACATTTGATTCTTTTGAAATATCATCAGCAGAACTGAAAATTTTCATTTTGATTCACTAAAAAAAAAAAAAGAAAAACAACAATAAAGAAGAGTGCACACACAGAAATTTTCTCAACTTTTTTATATTATAGGAGGCCAAAATTGTTTTTTTTTTCTTTTTTGTCTCGAAAAATTTAAATATCTTGATGTATTTTTTTTCAACAAGTGCACATAATAATAATAACAAACATGGCATCAAAAGATCAGGGAGAAATAAATGATTGGCTCAAGGGTTAGATTCAATCATTTGCCAGATGTAATGATTCTGGTACTTCAATAGGTAGAGAAGTTTTCATGCAATAACTAAAATCAAGATGAAAGAAATACTAGTTAAAAGTTAATGATGGCTAAACTTAAATATTTCCTACAAATTAGTTTGATCAAAATGATAATTTGAGATCTTATAGTACTGAGGAGATCTGCCTAATAATCTTTCTTGTTATTTTCTTAAGTGTTGATAAAGGATAGCTTTTGTATTCTATGATACTTGACTTTTCGAACATGACTGAACACAGATGGTACCAGAGAAAGAGAACCTTGATGTTCAGTAATTGACACTTTTCCAACTGCTTTTTCTGTTGTTAAACCACAGTGGCAATCGAAAGATTTTTTTTTTCAAACATGCGAATGTACAAAGTATCTACTTCATCATATGTTACAGATATCTGCAGAAAATTGAGAGCAGTAGAATGATGACTGAGATTCTATCCTAAACGCTTGATGCTTATTCCTGGAGACTGCTTGTGAAACATAGGGCCACAACCACTCTGCAGTGGTTTCAGTAGCAGATAGATTTTAACAATGTGGAGTTGCTAGCTTTATGTCCAACCCTCCTCTTTCATTCAGGCTTGGGACCAGCCATGGCAACTGCCAAACTGAGATTTTTCTGTCCAAGTAAACTTCTCTTAGATGGACTGTGTTACCAGGATAAAGGGCTCCAACTGCCTTAGTACTTAACCCATAGCCGAGAAGAGATGCAAGTCCATTTTTTTCTAACAGGCATTAGTGCAGAGTGAGCTAAACTTAACCCATAGCCGAGAAGAGATGCGAGTCCATTTTTTTTCTAAAAGGCATTAGTGCAGAGTGAGCTAAAACAGCCTCAGTCAAAACTTGAACTGCCAATTCCATTGTCTGTTACGCCCCACCACAACCACTAGATGCTTGAGGGATTAAGTTACATATTTTTTAAATAGATGTTCATTATGCTACACGAGATGAATACAAAAAAAAAGAAAAAAAAAAAAAAAGATTAATTTATGCATTGTTTTTTCAGCACTAACAGGTATGGCTGCAAGAAAATCTCAAAAGTAAGCAGCTTTCAGAAACCAGCTAATTTGCAAACCAAAGTTGATGGATGGCAAATCAATAAACAACTAGAAACAAAGAAAGAGTACACAAATGAATATGAAATATCAGGATGGGAATAACACTGTTAATAATAATTATGATTAAAAGAATAGTTCGAAAAAAAAAAAAAAAAAAATAGATGTTCCCACATTACGAAGGTCACCAGAAATGAAAATGTAGCATTTCGTTTTGTAGAAAAGAATAATAGCTGAGAAAGTTTCTAAATAAAGACTTAAGAAAATGCTT
Source organism: Thysanoteuthis rhombus (assembly GCA_963457665.1). Classification (NCBI taxonomy): domain Eukaryota; kingdom Metazoa; phylum Mollusca; class Cephalopoda; order Oegopsida; family Thysanoteuthidae; genus Thysanoteuthis; species Thysanoteuthis major. Next base: position 57,268,396 of record OY735209.1, read on the forward strand.
TAAAAAAAACAAAAAAAACAAAAACTACCAATCAAAAAACAAAAATTGGTAAAAATACTGTGGTCTATAAAAAGGAGATACAAACTCCAAATAAGAACCCAGAAAAAAGTTGAGATTATAATGGCTGATTTTCAAATCAGGCCAACAGAAAGACAAGCAGAACACAATCTTTCTACTTCCCAGTAGGTCATCTACCAGACTAGGCCAAGTTTAGTCTTCTAGAAACCAAGTGTTTTTATGAAATTTAAAAAAGAAACAATATCGATATGCTATAAACATCCATTCATCCAAAAGAATAACTAGTATTGTGAGTATGAGTAAACTTGTTAGAGCAAAAGACTGACTACCTAAAAAGCCTAAGGTCGCATTTCATAAGGTCAGATTGTCGCAGTCTCTTAAAACAAAAATCATTTGGATGAGACTGATTACTCAGGAGAAAAGTTCCAACAAAATTTATAAGAATAGATAACAATAGAAAGATTATCTATTTTGATTCCGTAAAGTTGACTGCCTTCAGTTTGAGAAGGAGGACAGCGTTTCTTCATGGAGTTGCTATCAAGATGATCCATAAGTGAATAATCATCAAGTCATTTTGTACTCAATCCTCACAAAATACTCACTAAAAAACTAGTGCTAGACTTCCCTTAGTCTCCTGAATAAATCAATGCGGTTGTTATCATGAAGTATAGAGACAAAATAAAGCAACAATTTTCCAGCTCTCGTGATTCCAAATTCTTGCCAGATGAACCAAGATCAATTCAATAATTCATCTTTGACCCACCATTACTGGATTTTTTCAGTTTTTAACCGTCAGTTGCCTGAAGAGGCAAGAAAGAGGCATAGAGAGAAAGTTCACCACCTGCACAGATTTTCAATACATTAATCTTTCCTCTTTACATGAAAAAATAACTGTCGAATCAATAGATATTTGTTAGACTGAACCAATTTCAGAGTGAGGCTTCAATTCTAGAGCACTCAGTTATAAGCAACTGCACTCAACGGATTATAAGAATATCAAATAGACAACTATGAATGCTCCTAATTAATCATTGACAGTTAAATTCCTTTAAACACACAGGCTTTCTTCGGATTTATATCAACTTGACATGACCACTGAAATTTAAATCTTGCTAATAATCCAGTTTATTTTTGTCAAACTCTAGTCCAAGTCTGGAGTTTACTTTGTTTTTCTACTATAACAACAACAAGATCAATTCTCACCAAATTAAGGGGAGTAATCCCTTCACTGTTTGTCCCTTCAAACCAAACTGAAAAATGATAGTATTTCCCTACTGTAATTTAATATTATGACCAAGCGATCAGCAGGTGGCTATCTTACCAACTGAACTAAACTGACAAGTCTTTCAAATTCACAAAAATTTCTGTTACAAATATTCAAGGGCTTATTTCATCCTAATGAATAAATACATTTATAAAATTGACATTTCCCTACTGTGTTTGGAAATCACAACCAAATTATCTGCAGGCAGCTTTGAGCCAAACTGATAACTCTCACATATCTAGAAAAATTCATATTAAAAAAAATATATACAATACAAAAAGTTGCAGTAAACATTTTCAGTTGAAATAGAAGTAGGAATAGAGTTTTGCCCTGCAGCAGCCAGGATTGTCAGATTATATTCAAGTGAAATAAGCAAAAATCTTACAAAATTGAGAACAATGTCTATTGCCTCCTATGTAAACTAGTCAAACACGAGAGAGAATCCTAAGTGCTTTCTAGTAAGGACTGAAAAAAAAAAAAAAAAAAAAAATGCTCAACTATCAAATGCTAGTATATCAGTGGTGTAACTGGAGAACCTTTTGCTGGGATTTAACTTTTCTATTCATGGAACTATCATGTTTTCATCGTGGTTTTTATTTACAGACATTCATAAATACTATGTTTGCTAACCTATAAGATACATGGATTACAAGAGTATTTTTGGAGACCAATGCTCACTGCAACTCATCCAAGTTCCATAGCTGTCATTTCGAGCTTTAGTAGATGGCTCCTTAGTTATGAAAGCAGCACATTGGATGTAGTATGATATTTGCACAGTTCTTCTTGTTTACGTTTAAAAGGGCGTCTCATATGCCTGCAATTACTGTAATTTATTTATTCATTTATTTTTTTCCATCAACTCATTGTGAAGTATACTTTTAGGTAAAAAAAAGTATATATATACATATTCTAAACTTCTTGTTGAACTAATTTTGATTATTTTTCTAAGCATGTTTCTTGGGTTGGATTTTATTATGTCTAGTCAAACTGTCTGATAGAAAAGAGTTTTGCATCATCTATAATTTCAATAGAAGTAGTGAAATGTCATGATCTCATTCACACTTTCGGGGGTATTTACTATTGTCATTTACTTAGAGAGGAAAGACTGTGTAATGGTTCTAGCAAGGATTCGCCAAGTCCTTTCGTGATGGTTCTAGCAAGGATTCGCCAAGTCCTTTCGTGATGGTTCTAGCAAGGATTCGCCAAGTCCTTTCGCGATGGTTCTAGCAAGGATTCGCCAAGTCCTTTCGCGATGGTTCTAGCAAGGATTCGCCAAGTCCTTTCGCGATGGTTCTAGCAAGGATTCGCCAAGTCCTTTCGCGATGGTTCTAGCAAGGATTCGCCAAGTCCTTTCGCGATGGTTCTAGCAAGGATTCGCCAAGTCCTTTCGCGATGGTTCTAGCAAGGATTCGCCAAGTCCTTTAGTGATAAAGGTACAAAATATTCAATCAGGTATGCTGAACCTCGGTCTACTTAATTATTTTTACATCCTTGTCAGTTGTTTGAAGTTCAGAGATTTAGTGTTGTCATCATTCAAACTAATATCTTTGTTGAGTATCATGTTCTGGCCATTGGGCCTTTTGGTGCTGATTTTTAATTCTCTCTCTCTCTAATCTCAATTTCCTCATTGATCAAGTGATAAGGATTTGACAAGCACAATAAATCTAAAAATCTATGTCATGGTGACCAATGAGAAATTGAAGAGAGGGAGAAAGTAGAAAGATTATTACATGTACTATCCATCTGAGAAAAAGCCAAGAGTCCACTAAAGCAGTTCCTCAGATAACAAAGGCAAAAATAATTCAATGAATAATAGCCACTATTGACCTCAGAACTTCAAAACAGAATTCAATCAATTGTACAAAATTTCCTGTGTCTTATTAGCTTAATATTTAAATTTTCAATATTCGTTTCGCTTTTGTTGATTTTCAAACTAGAAAGCCCTCGCACATTGCATACGCTAATAACACGAATAAAAATCAGTACATATACAACTATGGTGCAACAGAGATAACTGTGTAAGTTTTGATAATCTATATTTTGGACTATTGTTTTAATATGTGAAAAAAACCTCTATTGAAATGAGAGTTCTCACACCTATACCAAAATTTAATCAATTCTTCCTAAGGCCATGATCCTTCCACAAAATGTCATCAAAATTTATTGAGAACTATCGGAGATATGTTTTTTCCTGTTTGTTTACACAATGAATGAATGTGGTATCTCTTCCAACTCAGTTGGTAGAAGTAAATTAAGAAAATACATTCTACATAATAAATGTTCCATCTTTACAGTATTCAATATTTCTAACTATAAAAGTTATGTATACGTAACAGTAAATTAGTATTCTGATAAGAAATGCTAATAAAATCAATCAGGTGATCATAAATTGAAGTTGGGTTTTTATTCAGATTTATTCACAAACTATTAGCATAAGTTTTGAATAAATTAAATTCACAATATGAACTATAGTAAAAAAATTTTTTAATCATGATTCACACAATGTAACAAGCTTTGTTTAACACAAAATCAATTTACATACTCAATGACCTCTATATTAACCAAACATCCAAATTATGCAACAAAGCATGTATATTCTTATCAGAGAAATAATTATAACCTATCATCCTTTCAAAATAAAAAACAAAACCCTACCTGTCTCATCACATGGAAATATTTGTCTAATCATAGCCAAAGATGACATTCCAGCAAAGCTGATGTCATAGTTCACTATCTCTATTAAAACAATTTACAGACAATTCATGGTTCATATTTGAACTGGGTCTGTGCCAACCGGCTTTCAATATGTTTGTCTCGCAGACTATTGTAACGCAATAAGATCAAACCTTATAGAGCAACCCCACTGTTATGGTGTATGCCAATCTGAGCTTATACGCACATAAGCAAGGAATTCTGGCATTGCCCAGGGAAGAGTGACAATACAGAAATAAAGCTGGTCTTATACTAAACCTCTTCTCACTCAACACAATCTGGTGGGCTGAGTGGCAGGAACTAAAAAAATTGTTTGAGAGTATTATTCAGCAGAGCAACAGGCAGGTTGTAAGATCAAATCTTGGCATGGGTGTTGCACATTCTTGGATAGGTTCGCGTGCACTCCCAGGCATACCTGTGCAGGCCCGCTCACTCTGTCGGACAGCTCGATGTTGTTTCTACCGTTTCTCGTGTCATGATTAAAATCTTTGAAAGCAGAAGTTTGGGTTTAAGATCCCAATAATATAAAATTTATGAAACAATTTCTCTCCAATCCAATATGTTTTACAAAGAACAGTCTAGTTTAGCATCATAGATACAATGTAAATTAAAAGAATCTTCCTAAAGGCTAAAAAAAAATTCCCACTTTTCCAAATACCGAAGTCAAAAGCTATTTTCAGAAAATTATTTTAAAGATAAATATGGTAACTGGAACATTAAATGTGGAAAAGTTCATAGAAAAAAAAAATGATGTGAATCAAACTAAATGTTGAGCAAAACCTATTTATACAAACGACTATTGTAGATTTTATTTGGATAAATTTGTAAAAAAAAATATCAGTCAGTTCTAGTTATAATGAAAAAAGGTATATTCAGCCAATCTCAGGACCATCAACCAGCCTGAATTTTTCTGTTTGGCCCCTCTCTCATGAGCATCAGACAGGCCTGTCAAAGCTATGTATTAGGACAACTTGTGCATACTAACATTGCTACAGACAACCAAAAAAAAAATTATATATATATATATATATATATATATATATATATATATATATATATATATATATATATATATATATATATATATTCAAGAGTTTGTATGTTAAGGCTAAAGAGTATGTGTGTGAACTAACTAACAGTGGTTTAATTATTCCAGTGGTTGGGAGGTCAGTAAGGTTTCTGATTGAAGCTGGAGTTCATCTCAGTACAATGCAGGTTGCCAATTAACAAGAAATTCTTGCTCCAATCAGATACCTTACCAACCTCCCAATCACTAGAATAATTAAACCTCTGTTAGCCAGTTCACAGACATACTCTTTAGCACTCGACAAATTTATTTCTGTCTGTACGTTACACCCTACCGCAAAAACCACTCAACATAACCACATGAAATCATCTATGGGTACTCCTGAGAGCCCTACACAGGTTAGTTTCCAAAATCAAACCCCCCAAATATGTTTTTTGGAAGGTTTACGATTTTCAATGCAAATTAATTCTGTTTTTTAAAAACTCACTTTTTAGCTAAACCATCTTGTCTGCTGCCAACCTGTTAACAATCTCAGAGCGAGTGGAGATGGTATGATTGTTAGAGAGGGGCCGAGAGTAAATGAGTGACATCTCGCTAGCAGTGGACAGGGACCGAGAAGATAAGTGAGTCTTTTTTAGGATGAAGATTTTACATACACAAATTTGGTATGCTATGCACACACATATATATATATATGTGTATGTATGTCTCCATTACGTACATACATTTTCAGCAGTTCCTCATGGACAACACAAGAATTTTATACATCATCATCTCCAAGCAGAGACTTCAAATGATAGAAGCTCTTCTGATTAAAGCAGAACACCTGTAAGATATCTTTCGACATTTATATGGGTCCACTTATGCAGATGACATCGTTTGCACTTTGTTTTGGTTTCAGTTACACAATCAAACAGATTTATTTATAACTCTAGTTTAAAAAACACTTGAAACAAATATGCAAAAGATAATACTAATCACTCTTTAAATACCACAATCATACTCTCTCAATAATGACCGATGGTGGTCAAAAGATCTAGAACTACAAACTTAGGAACATTTTTTGGAAAAAAAAACAAACAAACAAACTTTGATGACATAATTAATTATAAATATCTTTCAAGAAATGGATATAAGTGATCCCACTGAATGATAGTAAATTGCATTATATTATATAGAAACTTATTCAAAATGATCTCTCATCATTACAGGGTTGATGTATCACTCAACCTAGAAAACATAAATAGAATAAACAATCGAAGAAAATGAGGCTACCGCTGGAATTGAACCGAGGCTCTTACCTTTAAGCTGAACAGTTGCCGGTGATGCAAAGGCCCAAATACCTGTTTTCACACTAAATTCTCATCTCATTTATTCGCTTCTTTCAATGCGACAGTTATGTATTAAAAAATGGATATGTATATTATCCGACAGAATGATTATGAATCGCCTTATATTATATAGAAACTTATTTGAGATGATCTCCTATCATTCCGTGGTTAATGTATCCCTCAACCCAATGTTCCTGCAGCAGCCCCATTTTCTTCAATTGTTTATTGTATTTATGTTATCTAGGTTGAGTGATGTATTAACCCTGTAATGATGGGAGATCATTTCAAATAAGTTTCTATACAATATGATACAAATTATAATCATATATATATATATATATATGTATATATAAAAAGGCTACTTCCATTCAACTTTAGCAATATGGCCACCCCCATTAGACTTTACATTTTAATTTGTTAGTTTGACTTAGTAAACAATTACTTTTTCAGTACAACACAGTTATTTTAATCAATTATTGATGCACATCGACTCCGTTCTTTTTTTCCTGATGACTGGATTGAATGCTGGGGGGATGGTCACTTCAGACACTCCCATGAATTTTTCAGATACTACAGAACTTTAGATTCCCACCCACCACCAAGATATATGTTGCTTTTTCCATGACAGAGGAATTGCAAAATTTCAACTTGAAGGGTTGATCAGAAGAAAAAAAAAAAAAAAAAAAAAAAATGTTGAAGAAAGAAATTATTTTCCCAAGGAATATTAGCTTTTACTTGACAATCCTGTGACCCATTGGGTCACTAATCAGTGTGAGTGCAAATGCAGACCCCATAATATTATCTTTTAGCAGCAAATCACGTTTTTTGCACTCTTCGAGTGGGAGCATTTTCGGGATATCTAAATTCAAAACCCAAGAACCCACCCACAAAAAAAAAAAAAAAAAAAAAGATCATGTTCTAGAAAACATGTTAGAGGTTGAAAATTCAAACAAATAAAAACAAAAAACTCTGCATTAAACAAGCTGAAGAAAAAGTTGGTGGCTGAAAAGTGTAACTCAAAGCAGGAAAGGATAAAACTCCATTCATTGAGTCAGCATTTTGTAATTGAAACTGACTTGGTCAATATCTAGTTTCAAATCATCATCTCAGAAGTTAACACAAGTATATGATTTTATATCAGTTATACCAGGAATACTTCACAAAGTGCAGTGGCTTTTGAGTACTCAGTGAAAATAATCAGGTGTAAAAGGTGTTTTTTTTTTTCACACGGTATTGATATCATTGACACAGCTTTTACATTTTCCTGTACATTCCTCTTCAAGTAACCATATTGAATACTTGAAAATACAAATGGATCAAGTGATACTTTACTAATGCCTCTGTGAAATTTTATACTTATGAGATTATATATATATATATATATATATATATATATATAAAATTTTATTGTGATATTAGTGGAAGAGGAATAAGAGCAGTTTCAGTCAGAATTCAAACCATTTCCCATCATCACACTCTAACACATAAGTTTCTATCCAAAGGTTCAGGAAATCTGAACAGTAAGCAAAAACTGAATATAGTATTGACTTTGCAGCTACTCTTTATGGGCCAGTGGGCAAATAGCAAGCAAGCAACTACATTGAAGGAAAAGGTGGAAACTAGATGTTCGGCTATGAAAGATTTTTCCATGGTCTAATTCTGTTAACTTTTGGTTAACACCTGACACATATCTGAAAGTATTTTTATATATAAACATTATGCATAGCAAAATCATACAATGCAGTAGTAAAAGTTTCAAGGACTGAACTCCAGTCACTTATCTATCTACTTTTCTTGCTTCGTTTTTAGGCTGGTAGACTTTTTTCACAGACTTATATCCAATGATATCAAGAAGTATAAGATTGGGAAAAAAAATATTTTTAATATTCAGAAAATATTGTATTTTTGTACCAATCCCAACTTTATTCTTTTCATCTTCGAGTTAAAAAAAGGTTATTGCTAGTTCTAGATGTTCAGTGAGATGACTGCCACCAACCTTGAACTAATTTTAGCTCCATTTCATGACGGCCATTTTCTTACACAGTCACACCAAAGTAATGGATACGTAATAGCAAAAATATTTATGTGAGAAATAAAACGATCTTATCAGTTTTATTAGCTCAGTGATAAATATTACAATAAAATCTTCAGTTCATAATCATCAACTTGATCAAATCTATTCTCTTTTTTTCATTCAACATGAATATCATTTGAGATATAGAAAGTCTCCATATAAGATTTGTTCAAAAGGCTTTTGACATATTTTATAGTGTACTCAAGGGGCTTTTGTCATTAAAATTTTTTGACATTTTCCTATCATTTTTACATCTGGTTTCATTATAAAAAAAGAAACAAAAGTTAAATATTTAACAGAAAATCCTTGTGATAGGGTTTGGCAATTTTTGTTCATTGTACATGCTCCAAAGGCTCTTAGAAAGAACCCCAACAAACAAGTATTTGTTGATGCTTTGATCATGTTTTAGAACTATATCAGAAGTTAGAATACACATGAAATATTTACTTATAACTAGAGCAGGGTTACCCCCAGAGGATTCAACAAAAAAGATCTGGGTTACCCAAAATAAGGTGTCTTTTTTAATAAAAGACATTAATCTACATTTAATAATTTCTTTCACCACAATTACAAATCTATAGCAATTGAAAAGAGAGTTGTTTTTCTATTTAATGTTTCATTTATGTTTTTCATATGAATGAATTCTCTCTGAAACTATTTTTGTTTCATTTAATGTCTTATTGAAATTAGGGTGGCAACAAATGTTATTAAAAGACAGGAATAGTTTCCATGATTTGGAGAAAAGGATATAAGGTTTCCACAACAAAATAAGTTTGGGAACCATAGCAGTGGGCGGTACTGCTTCAATGCACACATTACTGCTTATCCTTGACTAAAAGTTGAATTTCAGGATTTCTTCAGTCTAGTGAAATCTCAGAATTTCATTAGCAATATCCGGGTTTTGAAGTGGAGTTAGCCTAATGGTTAAACATATAGGAAATGGCACCTGTGAAAAGTTTGTCCAGGCAGCGATAGTTTGTGTTCACTTTACACCAAAGCCCTTAGGAAAGACATGAATCTAACTCTCCAAATAAGTGAGGGGAGTTACTTCCTGCTATTACTGGAAACATATAACCCAGTACAACCTGTTACATATCACTTGGAGAGGAGACAGGCACCAGCAATTAACCCTCATTGCCATGTGAAGATCCAATATGGTACACCGACAATCTGCTAGGTCATGGGATTTGATTTTTTTGACTCCAGAACAAGAATGATAATTGCTACACTTTGCCCAAACTTGATTAACAATTGTGGGAAGCAGGAGCCATTCAATTTGCTCAGGTATTGAGGCCATGCACATGATTGCCTTTCTGCATTTTCTAAAATCTTACAGATCAAAAAGGAGGTTGTTGTTTGGAAGACATCCCAACAAGTGAGAACTGTCAGAGTTGGAGTAAATAAACAGTTCAAGAGTAAACAACATAAAGAAGCACAGGGGAGAGACAAAAGAAGTTCTTAGCTAGAATCAAAGTGGGAATATCAAAAAGGTGTGGGAAGCCAGATTCAGCTTTGATGAAATGACAACGCAACACAGAGTACCACTAATGACAGTATTACGCAATTGCTGTTCTGACAAATATGGCAAGGAAGATGGTATAGGCTGCTGGAAACATTGACTCAGATGATGGACTACTGAAAAATTACCACCCAACTGACATATTCTTGGCATATCACACTTGATACCCAGAAATAAAGTTCAGATAGATACTTGTACTCGTGTTCAGAGCTTTGCTTTCACTTTCTTATAACCTTTGACAGCTCGTACATATTTCAGCATACTGCACAGAACAACAAAACAAACAATGGAGCCAAATAACCTTAGTTCTTTTCAGACCACAACAAAAGCCATTATAACAAAGGCTCTTGTACAGTGAGAGGAATAAAATTCTGAAATATCTCAATACTGTATAAAAGACTGACATTTAATTGAAAAAAATGAAAAACACACTATGCAAATATTACACTGCATCCAATGCGCTGGTATAATGACTAGAGGTCCTCTACCAAAACTTGATTTGGATAACTATAGGGCTTGAATGAGTTGCAGTGAGCAGTAATCCTCGGTGCATGATAAATAAGAAAACAAAGTTATTTAGACAATTGAACTTATTCCTTTTGTTATTTATGTTGTTCTGACAATATTTTGGCCAATCCATTCTACATCCTTCTCTGAGTACACTATCCAAAACAAAGTGGGAATAGCATAAATAACAAAAAAAATAAGCTCAAGTGTCCGGATAAATCTCAAAACTATAGACATTAAATGAATATCTTTTTCTCTACATAAAAATTCTCGGATTATCTTCACATAATGTAAGGGGAACCTTAAAAGCGTCTTTAAAGCTTACTCTAATCTTTATTGCTTCTTCAATAAGTCAACTGTACATCATTTGCAACCCTTAGAAAAATTTAGAAGCCGGTAAAATGGATTCTTCTTGAACTTGTAGAAATAAATAACTGTTGGCAATTAAACATTTGTCTTACCCATCTTGCTCGACATTCAAGAAAAGGCATATCTGGCCAAGATAGTGGAAATTAAAATTCGGTTTTATACTGGAATCCAAAACAAAGAAAATGATGATTAGATCCAGGTCAGCCTTCAAGAGTTATAACTAAACAGAATCTGCTGGGGAAAAAAAAAAAAAGAAAAAAAAGTTGTTCTCTATGTTTGATGAGATTCAAATGGAATTTGGTTTTTTTCATTATGGATTGTGGGCACCTGGACAAAGTCTTACTGCACAAAGCTGCAGTGAACAATTAGCTCATTGGGATGGTGCATTGAAACAGAAAAGACTTTTCAGGATAAGGAAGTCAATCATTGATTTTACTGCATAACAATCCATCCTCATGGTACTAACACCATGCCTCAAAATACCATGGCAACTTTTATGGGTACTAGTGCACTCAAGAAAAAATCATATTGTATAATGTGAAACCATGGATGTAATTTTTTTTTTTTTTTTACCTTTGCTAGAAACAGCAAAGGCAAACATTATATATAGAAAATATATCTATGATTTTAAACACTGAGACAGGGGGGGGGTTCCTAACTTTTAAAACATGAAATGAAACAGGGGTGAACAAACAATCAAAAATACACAAATGATTAGGTTAGTCCTTGGTGGATTTCTCCATTTTCTTTGTGGCTCTGACTGGTCTTTTCAAGATCCAACCCCACGAATAAGACATTTTAAATAAAACAGACTAAAATTCTCATCAGTAATCAAAAATAAGCATATATATATATATATATATATATATATATATATATATATATATATATATATATATATATATATATATATAAGCAAATAATCATGATATGACAAAACATCAGCTAAAAACAAGAGCACCCACAGGCCAGTAACTTATCAACTTATCTAGTAACCTTTTAGGACCCAAGTCTGTAGATTGATGTAGGTGTATGGAGTGTAGGCTTACACTAATGCTTTGTTGGGTTTGTATACCAAAAATACAGCAGTATAAACATATTTCTTCAAGTTCATGCTAGGAATCTTTCTCCATTGACTTCCCAGTGCAGCCCTTCATATTGAACAATCATAGCCACCAAAAGTGGCCAAAGGTTCCTTTCTTTATATAAGTGTGTGCTTTATGTGTTCAACTGCTCCTGACCATACCGTTTTGTCTACAGGCTTGAAAATTGGCATCAGTACTCTTCTAAAATCTTTTTTTTTAAATTTTTGGAAAGAAGGCTTTCATGATCTTTTTATTTTTAGAGCCTCGTTTCAATGGGTTTATTGATAACATCTAGGTTCTGGAGAATCTAGGTGTTTTGTTTACTCACAGTTAATAACTGAACAACCATAGTGTCAAGATTTTGACTACAGTCGTTCAATTATGACTGTGACGGTGAGTTTATTTTAAAATCATAATATTTCAAATGTATCAAACCATATGTTAGACAGATTAACTAGCACTTATGAACCCATCCTTGCATTTCTGCAAGCACAGATAATTCTTTGGAAAACGAAGCAAGATGCTTTGTTCTGTTATGCCAATCCCCGTTATAATATTTCTGATCAAAAAATGAAGTGTTTATCACTTGCTCCAAGCTGTGATAGACTGTATTTTATATTCAAGGTTACGATTTATTACTGAAGTTTTTATTTAGCCCTTAAGAAAAAAAAAAAAAAGAATAAACAATAATGGATGCCCATCGAGCAAGCACTAGATGAGTGATTCATTGTGACATGGGCTAACTCTGGATTGGACACCCAGCATGGCGCTATAGTTAGCAAGCTTCTTTCACAGACCAATCCTGCAGTGTTGTTCAATCTATATAGGGTGCCACACTACTCCAGCCTTGTGTCGGAAGTGTGGAATGACCTAGCTATTAACAGCACAGAAAATGGAATCTGCAAACAGAGATCAAATTCTGGCTGAGGTAGTTGTAATCACTTTGCATCAATGCCCTTGGGAAAGGCATGGATTCTCTTCCTAGCCCCAGCCAATATTACCCCTAGATTTTCTAGTCATACAGTGCAAAAATACTATGCCTTTGAAATTTTTCCCTGTGACCAAAGCATGAGTGCACTTTTGAATTCAACATAATGAATAACAAAAACTCAGTAAACTATATACAGAATTTGAAATCTTATGCACACATCAATTTTATTTGTGCATGCACACACACACACACAGCTTAGAGTGAACTTCGAGTAAAATAGTAAGGTAGAGATTGCTCTTCAGCCCTGAGACAATGTTTCAAACTTTTTCAGGCTACCATCTCTCGGTACATATTTCATTGGCGTCCCCTGTGAAGTCATCCAACAATTTCAAAATTAGATTTTAATATTTTTTTTTTATATTTCAACCAAAAATATAATTGTACAAAATTATCTAAAATTGCTTGATCAATTGAAATAAAAACAATCACACCTCTTCAATAAAATCAGCTTCTTGGACATGACGATACATAGGAGATACTGATTTGTATTCTTTACATCTTGCCCCCCCCAACCACCACACCGTGTCTTCCAATATCCCCTACCACCCCCTTGCCTTCCATCACCCTCAAGGGGTAGTAGCACTCACTTCAGGAATCACCGATTCAAGAGAAGGCTACTCTGAAATAAAAACCTATAGCTTGGCAATCGCCTTGGCTGTCTAAGTTTGCCGAGCTACTGGGAAAAGGCACCAAGTCTAAAAAGTGGACAGTCTGTATGAGTTAATCACTTTACAAAACAACCAGGGCAGATGGGAAGAGTGTCCTCCCCTGTTCTCCGCCAGTGAGGAATAAGCCAACAACAGTTTTATGCCAGACTAAGCTGAGATTAAATAATCTTAGGTACCTTCTTTATCACAATAGTTTGCAAACTAATCTTGCAGATTAATTTGCAAGTATAGATGTTTGATCCTCAAAGGTTGCCCCACTACCGTAATTTCACAAAAGACTTAGCTGAATGCAGTAAATTACAAGGACATATATTATTAGCATAATGGTTATTAAACTCTTTTGACAAGCCAATTCGTATGTATAGTGAGTTCAATCTCCAGCTCTTCACTACAGCGGCCTTGTAGCAGAATAAGCTTAGTAAATAAATAAGATTGATTCTGGATATGATAGCAATAGAAGATCAAAAGCAGAATCTGATAAAAAGAATATGTATGATATTTGCTTACTTGTCTGCCTTTAAAAAGAGCATAAGATTTGTAAGTGATCTAATTCGCAGATCTGTATATCACTAATTTCTTTCATAGTGTACTTGCAAATACATTTTCAATTCAGTCATCAGATTTTCAAAGTTTAGAAACCTTGTTTAGCTGTACAAACAATAAATAGTTCAACAAGTACATACCTAAACTTTTTTATTGACACATTTGAATTTCAGATATAAAATGAATGTTTGAAATGCTTCCAGGAGAGAGACTAGAAACAAGTTTTTCTTTCAAATTTATATTCTAATTCAAATGTAAAATATTGGAAAGCAGGTAGAAAATCTATTTGAAGGAAAATAAGTAAACATTGTCATCAACTTGTCTGACTCATAAAATTTGATAAAGAACCCAAGGCAGCAGTTATTCAATCAAATGAACAAAAAAATCTTTTTTAGATGATCATTCATAAGTAGTGAAGAAAAAGCAGACGTGAAAAAAAAAAAAAAAAAAAAACCCTCGGAAGAGGTGTCATGAATGTTCATTAGATTTTAAATGTCATTGTCAGAACATCTATAAGGAGATTTCTATTTGAAATCTGAACCCGGGATCTGAACTTTGGGCTGATCTGCTATATCCCATCGTTACCATTGAAAACAATTTGTTCAAGAACTAAACCTCCGATTATAAATATACAGTTGACATAACGAAGAGATCCTGACAGATTTTGTAATGTGGGAAAGTCAATGGAGGCAAGAAAGTGTCAATTAGTACAAAGCCCATAAAAAATGTGTTCAAACAAACAACAGGCCTGAGGTTGAGAATGAGATTCATAAACAACACTAAAAACAGTTAGGATCTCTCAAACAAACACAAGACAGCAGATAGTTTTTGTTCAACTTTCATCAAACCAATCCTTCTTTCCCACGTTACACATTTCTATCGTGAGTTTTTCAATTGCTACACATCTTGACCTTCGCAAAAATAAAGAGAGAGAGAAGTATCGTTTTTTTTTTTTCTTCAATATTCTATTATGCCTTTAACAAAACAACCAAATTTATCATATAAGAAAAACTGATCAAGAAGTGCCAAGTGATGTGAAGCCACTAATTTGGCAATCTAGGTACAGTCTTCTTATGAAGCCAATACTCAAAACAAAACTGAACATTTGGGATCCTAAATTACTGTTTGTGTTTACAAACAAGGACAACAATTAGTGATTCATATTTCTATATTTTTCTAGTTTTTGGAGGTGTCCAACACATGTCTGTGAGACACTTTTCGGTCAGTCAGTCACTCCCAATTAAGTTAAATAACAGAAAGTGGAAGGAAAAAGATAATACTGTTAATTTGCCAGCTTCAATGATGTAGGAAAAGAACGTGTGATATCATTATAAGAACATTGTTTAATCAAACTCAGAACTTTAAAAAATAGATGATGTGTTAAGCATTCGTTTTTAAGACTTTTTTTAAAAAATGCATCCACACATTGGGACGTTTTTTGGTTGGTTGGTCAGTCCCAATCATGTTAAATATCAATATTCACAGCGATATTATGCTGGATTGACATGTAATTTGACCCAGACCTTCAAATACAGCATCCTCATCTTTCTCATCCTCCTCCAGCTACTACTACAACCACAAGTAGCATTGTTAAATATCAGTTATCTAAGCCATATCATGTTGGTTTGATATAAAACTTGGTCCAGACTGTCAGTTGAATTACCTTCATCCTCCTCCTACCACTACAACTAGTACTGTTGCCACTTCTACTACTATGATTTCATTTAGAATCCCTTTGAAATGTGGACATAAGGATGGTAGATGCATCATTAAACTCGTGGTTCTTGTTCTCTTTATTGCAATCTCCACAAAATAAAATGCTATGTTCACTTATTTATCTTGTCGTACTTTTTACGTCACTACATGACCTAGTAAAAATAGAATTTAATGCTATGGTGAATTTGAAGAATAAAACACCACTTGATTATTCAATGGTGAATTGAACGTTTGAAGCAAAACATTTTTTATCTGAGCAATTGTAAAGTACATAAATTGATACACGTCAATATATTTTTCTGCACGTCTACCACTTATTAATATTTATACGCATATACATAATGTGACAATCAGCAATCCGCCCATATCTTTATATTGGACTTTCCCCAATTTTTTTAATATTCGTATCTTTACTCAATTCTATTTCAAGTCTAGTTAAATATTCAGGAAATATTTAACATGAACCAAGACATGATAAGCAACATGATGTTTTTCATATTTTACAAGTACAATGCAATTACCAAATTAATTATTGCCATAATCTTTTGATGATTTGGGTAAACTGGTATAAGATGAATGTCAAAGATGAAAAATGCAACAACTGTATCGGGGAGGGGGCGTTACTTTTTATACCATCCAAATCTCTGCCAGCGAACCCTTGACAAAAAAGCGATATATGACGAAAAAAAACATTCATAAGTTAATAAGAATTATATTTATTGTAAGAAATATTTATC
This sequence comes from Thysanoteuthis rhombus, assembly GCA_963457665.1. Classification (NCBI taxonomy): domain Eukaryota; kingdom Metazoa; phylum Mollusca; class Cephalopoda; order Oegopsida; family Thysanoteuthidae; genus Thysanoteuthis; species Thysanoteuthis major. The sequence goes on from OY735209.1 coordinate 57,284,957, forward strand.
CAATTCATAAGAATGAATGGAGGATTTTCTTCAATGCTAAAAATGATTTATTTTCCTTTTTTAGAACCGGAGATTTCTGTCTTTAAAAAAAAAACAAAAAAACACCTTGAAACGAAAGTCCAATTAGATCGTACCCCTCCGATTACCTTACCTTACTTTATCTAGTTATTATTTTTACTATTAATCTGATTAGTTAGTTTCGAAGTAAAAAAAACAAACAAAACAAATGTAAACAATGGTAATTCATAGTTATAACCAGGACTGATAGTAGCAGTGCTGGTGTGTGCATGTTATTGCTGATTTCGGAGAAAGACTAATACTTGACATTTTTCTAGTCACTTATCACTTTTTCGTCAAGGGTTCGATGGCGGAGGTGGCTAGGTGAGTGCCGCTGGGGGGGGGGGGGTGGAGATGTTGCACAATTACACCCAAAGTTGTTTTTTTAGATCTGTTTTCTTCCTTTTCGAAAATCTATTTAAAAGTTGGATTTGTTATTTGGTAAACTCCATACTAACCCTACCCAAATGAATGTTAGTCGAACTTACAGGTAGACGTTTCATCGTTCAAAGGTACCGCTATCTGCAGGGGGGGGGTAATAAACAATAGTCGATGCTGTTTATGTCTTGTATAAATAACTAACCTAAAAAAAAAATGCTTGCTGCTGTGAAAAGTTTTTAAAAAACGTAGGGCAACGTAAAATTTTTTTTTTTTTTCGAGAAGAGAAGACCTAAAATAAAACAGGCATCACTGCCTGATTCCGAATGCAAGAAAACTGACTAAAATATATACGATATTGACCTTAGCTCGACCACTAAATTTTCAAACGGTTCATTGAAAATTTAAAAAAAGGCTACCTTACATATCTCTCTCTTTTCTAGCTCTCCCCTAGATTCCCACGTGCACTGAAGGAAACAATGAAGCAACAAATGAAAATGTACCCAAGTTTGTTTAAATGTTCTGCATCCCAAAATTCCATCCCGAGGTGGTTTCAGAACGTCAATACAGGCCATTATTTACAGAGAAATTTTTTTTTTTTAAAGGGAAAAGAAAAACTATGTAGTCACTGGTGGTAACCTAGCGCCTTCTAACCACAAAAGAAAAAGGTTGCTGTAATATTTAAATAAACTATGCGACATTCAAACATCTAATGCTAAAAATAAATTTTACTGTACATGTTTTGTTCCAGAGAGAGGAGATATAATCTATTTCAGGATTTTGAGTAGTATTTTTGAACTTGAACAATAACATCATTTCTTTCCCCCTGATCAAGAAACTAAGCGGGGCTCAACAACTGGAAACTAAGACATTTTCAACGAGTACCAACTTAAACAGGTGAGCCTCTACAAACAACCTTCCCATCTCCTCTAGTAGGTAATCAACTTTTTGAGAAAAAATACGGTAATTGCACGATAGACTTATGCAACTGCGGTTTTTACCTTACCTACCACCACCAGCTCACCAGACTTGAACAGAAGTTATTTTAAACAGTCAGAAAAGTACATATATTTTTCCATCAGTCATTGGTTTGACGTCGGTAAAAAAGGGTGGCCATTCTGAATAGCTAAAAGTGGCTAGACCCAATGACTGACTAGATTTCATTTCCAGGTAACATTGCTCAGATACTAATCTAGAGGCTTTAAAAGTATACAACGTATTTATCAAATATCAACAAAGTAATAAAAATAAAACTTGTTCAAGTGACGTTGGTGTTCCGATCTAAAAAGATATCGTTCTTCAAATGACGTTATAAAAAAAAAATAGCATCTGTTAGGCTATTCGCGCCAACATTCAAACATGGATCATCGTCGACCTGCTGCAGATGCAAATTTCATTAAACAACTCGACGGAATACTTATAAGGGATTCGATAACTGATGCAGAGCCTTCAAACTGATTATCCAAGTATCCTGAACATCGCAAAAAATGATCAGGAAATGCTCAAAGCATCACGGAGTGGTTATATCCAGCCTCCATTTGAGTCTTTAGAGCGTGTTTAAATACGTATGTGAGGTCTGTTCATGAAGAAACCAAACTCTTAGAATAGCGCGTCAATGAGACATCTTAGTTTGCCTAGACTGAAATATTATGTAGTAGTGACTTTAATCTTCTGTATAAAAAAAAAACTGCATCAAGTCACGTCGGTTACTTTTTGAGCGGCACTTGGTAGATAGAATATGCGTCTAGTACACTTGACTTTTTCCCTCAAGTTGAACTATGAAAGTTTTCGAAGAAAGACAAGTTTGTGCAAATATTCTATTTCAAATTGGGAAAACTACTTGTAAGACTTTTCTGATGTTGAAACTAGCCTATGCGGAGAGGATTGTCAGAGCCGTCCCAGCGTTTCAAATTGGGAAGAACATCCACCGAAGATGATGCTTAATCAGGAGGACCTTTCTTGTCGACAGAGAAAATCACATTGAAAAAGTGGATGCTCTGATTTGTGGAAATCGCCGCCGGTCCATGAAGTTTCCGACCGAAGAGATAGAAATCTGTAAAAGTTTGAGCCCCATGATTTTTGAACTGATGATGAATTGTGTGTAGCTGCCAGATCTGCCGGCATTTTCTTTTAAAATCATGTTGCACAAACTTTTACAGATTCATACTTCTTCCGAGACTTCCCTGACAGGTGATGATTTCCACAAATCACAGGACTTCTCAAACAGTCAATGTTCAAAAGAAAGAAAACAAAAAACAACACACGTCCAGTCTCTCGTGTGTAGTTCAAAAACTTAACAACAAGGCTTGATGCACTTTTTTATAAATACGATATCAAGGTCACTGATCCATAATGTTTCAGTCAGAGCACTCTGAAAGGTCTCATTGGTGTGATATTTTTGAAGTTCAATTTCTGTATAGACCGAAAGCCACCGTTTTCGGCTTTGCAACACACAAAACAGGTCATATTCTTTCTTTTTTTTTTTTTTTTGATTATGCCAGTTGAAAGAAATAAAGAAACTGAATCCTATAAAAAAAGATCTTAAAAAAAAAAAAAAGTAGCATTTATGTAATTAAGATTTGATGAAAAATCGTCGTTTTAATAAATAAAGGAATTTGGATTTTTTTCTAGAAACATATTGAAAAAATACATTCGCTCATCATAGCATGTGTGTGTTACCATTAAAAATCACTTCAAGTGTAAAGTAACCGAGTGTGGAGTCCATTTTTGTTACTCAAAAGTGACGAAAGCCCGCTTCAACTTACGAGCACTTGAAGCACAGCTAGCTATAGATGAACAGGAAAGAGGAAACTTGATATCATCCAAAATACCCCCAGTATTAAAAAAAAACAAAAAACGTCATACAGCGTGTATAACGGCAGCAATTTCTCTTTCAAGTAAATTTTGACGGATAGTATTTGTCAGTTCAACTTCTTTTTCTTTCGATCGTCACCGGATGGTGCCAGGAAGTATTTCAAAGGATTTTTAACAGTCCAATGTTTATAAGTGATGAAAAAAAAGTACAAATAGGATTAAGAAATTTACAGAGACATCGTTTCCTTTTAAATTGAATTGTTTACTTTGGCAACGTTATTAATTTCCCATCACAAAGCGCTTGAAGAACGACACTAAGAAGTTCAGATAGTTTCTTCAGTCTTATAACCCAGCAGAAAATTAAAAAAACATTCCTAATAAGAAAAATTAATATAACATTCTTAGTTACACCTGGAAATGGAATCTGGCCACTTTCAGCAATTTCTGTCTAGGTTAGAAGAGAGAAAAATGTCTAGCCATTTTTAGCCATTAAAATGGCCGTTCTATTACCGGCGTCAAACCAAAAACAGCCTATTTTTTATTTATGTAAACCTCCATCTACAACGGGACAAGTCTCAATTAACTTAACCAAGAAAAGAAGACTCAGGAAATGAAACTTTTCATCAGCAAATAATAATCAGAGCTAAACATTGAGAAGTAATAGACATTAATTCGGGGTTTTTTTCACTCTTTTTTTCCCAGCTCTGGGCACAGCACAGCCTTGCACACACAGGTATTACTACTAAGACGGCGTGAGGACAACCGAATGCCGGCACGGAACTAAGACACTGATGTATAGGACCCCCTGAGCAACCTAACGGTTAGCCGGAATTAAAGTCACAAGCCGAAAATCATAGGAAACATATTTTTCACGAAATAAATAATATTTTAATTCAATTTGAACTGACAACTTTTTTTGTAAATTTGAACCAATAGAAGTTCTTTGGTGATTTATTTACTATAATTTTTCTCGGTGCTTTGAAAGCGAGATATATGCTACGTACATACATCGTGACTTAGTTCCGTGACTTTCGGACCGGTCGCTGATGTACGCATCAGTTTATTTGAAAGTTCCTACTATAATTTCTGAATACTTATCAAAAATTTAATTACTAGGAAGAGAGAGAAAAGTGAGCTTTCTTTCTCGCCCCTCGGGATCCCATGACACGTTTTTCGGTTTACCAATTTAACGAGTACAACCTAAAGATAAGTTTGTTTTTTGTGTGTGTGTTTACTGTTTATCTTCAAAGTAGGATGTGTTTTCCCTGTAAAAATTAATAACGGTGAGCAACGATGTTCTGAATAAACTCTTTGACAATACATATCAGAATGCAAATTTTTAGAATTTAACAGTTATGCTCACCTTCGTTTGAAGGGGTGTACGAAAAATTATAAAAAGGTAAATTAGCGTTATGTCAAAATCAAAACGTTTACAACACTGAATATGTTATCTAAATAAATCTCTATTATTGTCGGAGGTACGAAATTGACATCTCCCCCAAAAGCCGATCACTCACCAAATAATAAAGACATATCAACAGATAAACTGATTTTTGTCTTTACATTTAATAGCTCACTTCTACTTATTTTTCCTTCGGCCAGTATTAATGAGATTTTGAAGCATACATCAATGTAGACACTAAAGGAATTATGGGGAAAATCCTCTAACAAATTTTACAATTAAAAATGATAAAAGCTGTTTTCATAGACGTATCAGTCATTCGGGCAGAATGTTTAATGATTAAAGTCTGTTTAACAAAGTAGGTTTGATAACGATGAAGTAAAGACGATCGTAAACTTCTCACATGAAGTCAACAAGTCTACAGTCAAAATAAGGTGTGATGAGGGTGACCAGAAATTTCAAGTCGAAAGTCTTAGTCCACGAAAAAAAAAATTACTTCAAGTTGAAATTGAAATATTCCGAATTACATTCAGTAGAGATAAGTGTCTAGTTGAATTTAAAGGTGTAAATAAGATTAAAGAAAAAATGACAGAACATAGTTGTAAGCAAGAATCACTTGTATGATGAAAACAGAAAAGTTATCACACTTCTTACTGAATAGTACCAAGTATATATACACTGCTATGTACATTACACCGTACTCCAAATCATTTCCCAGGAGTTAGTAAGTGCCCGGAGTTCTTTTCTCGAAAAACTCATGACGAATTATCAAACAAAATCATAGGTTAACATTCACATAACGATACTTTTCCCTATCGAACAATAAAGTCAATATTTGTTTGTTTTTACTTACCGATCGTTGTAAGAAAATCATATCTTTCCAATTTGTTTACATTTTTATCTTCGTCTTTATCTGGAGGAGGAGCATCCTTCATATTTGACCCGTGTTTACGGAGTCTGGCTACTCTGGCCGACGCCATGGTGTTAAGCCGATGTCCACTTTTTATCCGTGTTTAATTAGCTTGGTAAAAAACAATCAGAAAAAAGAGCCTCCTGCATTTAGAAGTTTCTTCGGTCACTGGTGTTATTCATGAGGAGGTGCTGGGTTGACTTCAACTAGTGTCAACGTTCACAAACAAGTAATATTTGTCCAATGTCCTGTGGGGGCACTTGAAAAAATAATTAAAAATAAGAAAAACATTGGAGTTGAGTAGACCAGATTGGGATTTTTTTCTTTTGGGGTGTGATTAAATTTCAGCTTTGTGAGGTATTGAACAATATTCAAAGACCTACTGTATAGAATTAATTGAATTACAATGGGTCAAAAATAGTAAATAAAAGCAAGAAAGACGACGTAAAAAGTGGGCTTGTCTTCTTTTTTTTTTAGCAAAATATTTCAAGAAATAAAGCTAAATCGAAAAAACGAGACTTGAATGCACGTTAGAAGTTAAAAATGAACGTTCTATCAAAAAGAAATTCTCATTTTTCAATATATCGCTATCGGTTCTTGTCAAAAAATGAGAAAAGAAATCCGTGCATTTTTTGTGCGTATTGTTATCACCAGCAACCAGGAGGGCCCACATGAAGAACGTCTGTATACACCGACGAAGAGACAGGTGCACGTGGTAGAAAGCGTCTTTTCTTTCTACTAAGACGGCGTGGGGACAACCGAAATTCAGAACTTTTTTTAATCCGCGACATTAGACAACATAAGATGACGAAAACCTTACTTTACTTGAAACAAAGTAGCAGTGTAAAGAAAAAAAAACTTTTAATACGTAAATATTTATTTATAGAAAAATTAATATTAAAAATTAATAATACAACGCTAACGATGCTAAGTCTAAAGTAAGTCTAGTTAGTCAAATCACTTTGTGCCTGCAACAACTAGGACATTTTTTTTTTTCAAGTTTTTTTACTTTTTATCCATGATCAAACAAAACAATGTCGTTTTGATGTGAGTTGGTGATAAACAGAGATATTTTTCATGCGTGATGCTCTGAACAGAGCAACCTAACATTTATATTCCTGTGTAGTGTACTGTATCATCCCACTTACTCCCGTAACATTTGACGACACGGATCGGCAGTCAGCCGTTGTTGCCTATACTACCCGAAGTGTTGTTTGGCACTGGTATAACTATAGTCATGTCGCAGGAGTCGTTTTCTTGTCTGTTTCTTCGGGGTAGGTGTGTTGTAAGGGACCTAAAAAAAGTAGTACTACTGTACTAGTCCGGTATAGAAAGAGCTGAGAAGGTACTAATAAACTCTGTGTGTGCTTGTAGCTAATTCGCTGCTGCTTGAAGAAGGGAGAGAGAACAGAGATAGCGAGCAAGCGTAAGTACAGATAGAAAACGCTGAGAAAAAAAAATATACATACTTAACAGCAGATGTCGAGGATTTCCCCGACCTCTTTAAGAAAGAAAAGGAAGAGGGAACAGGGAGTGTGAGTAGTTGCAGGAGAAGATGCACGTTACTCTGAGTAGGAGAACCATACGGGAAGAGAAACTGAAAAAAAAAGAGAGAGTGAAGACGGCGATCGATGAAGATAGTGATGAAATTGAGTCGGAGAAGGAGTTTTAAACGTGAAACAATGAAAGAGAAGAGGTTTCATCTTGATATCTCTTGGGCTAACATGTCTCTAATTCTTATTTACTATGGAGGCCCGTAAGAAGCTTCAAGTGGTTTATTTCTTTCGTTTTATGAAAACCTCTCTCCACACACACGACCGCATTGATGAAAAAGGTTTTATTAAAACTGGAAAAAAAACTCTGACAAAATTGTTCATTGAGGTCCACTTGAGAAAGAATGAAATTGGGAGTTCACGATCATCCAAGGTTTATTATCCCCACCAATACGCTTAGAAAACAATAAACCTACATGAGGTATGGCGCCTGCTGTAGGACAATTAGTCGGGCTAGTCCCAATTAAGTTGGATCCACACTGGTTGCTTTACTAATACTGTCAAGGGCGTCCCCCATCATTTTACCAGGTGGGGCCAAAAACCATGTATTTCTGGGGCGGGGGTGATATATCTTGGTGGCAACCCTGTTACATGATAGACATTCATCCTGTGGAGAAGATATTGCAATAGCTGCCATTTGTAGTGCAAGCAAGTGTGACCTATTGTATGATCCGGATGTCAGATGGTGCAATTGACCATCAACAATGATGCATGATCCGACCCCGTGGCAACACAAAGGGGCAAGCACCACCAAATAATGTCTTTTTATGTGGGATGATATTTGGTTGATCAAGAGGTTTCAACTTTCGAACACCTTTGCCCTCAGCGAAAAGGCCTGATCCAGGAAGTGGTAAATGTCACCACCCTCTATTGGACACCCATGACTATTGTTTCTCTGTGCCAGACTAAGAAAAGCTTGATTTGGTTGGTCACTTGTCAACGAGCAATGGCCAAGCTCATCTTGAGGGCAGAGTATTTGAAGTTTAATGCACTGAACATTGTCTCACTGAACCTGACTGAGCTGCAAAAATCTTCAGCTTTAATCTTGCAAGACATTGTCAAATTCAATCCACAGTGAGTGTCTGACTAAGGTGTCCCTGTGCCTGACTTTGATGGCAGCATTTTTGTCTTTCGCATATCTATTTGATTGCTGAAATAGCTGCATTTTTGTCACCCATAAATGTGACTGAACCAGGATTTAATTGCTATCTTCACCTGGAAGATTTTTTTTTTTTGCTTAATCCTGTAGACTTGTTATGGAGTATAGGGCAACAACCACTCTGCTGCAATTACAGTAAGTATGTTTTATGGGTTGGAGTTGTTAGCCCCATGCCTAACCCTCCTCATTTACTCAGGCTTGGCACTAGCTATGGTGACTGCCAAGCTATGTAACCTTCTCTTATATACACTGCCTTACAAGGCCAAAGGGCTACAACTGACTTGTTATTTATCCATAGCTAAAGTGAAAAGTGGATTCATGCTTTTCCCATGGGTATTAGTGTGAAGTGAACATGAACAGCTTCACTCAACTCGAACTCCATTCACCGATTCCGTTTTTCTGGGCTGGTAACTGTTATGCCACTCTGCACTGCCTCACCTGAAAGATTGGCACAATTTTCCTACTCTACTAACAATCAGTTCATTTGTGTTCTTGCAAAATCAGCAGTATATAGATGCATAGAAATAGGTAGGTCAGTCCACAAGGAATTTTGAAAGTCATACACAATAAAGGGAACTCTGAAAAACATGCTTGTAGGTTATAAATATCCATTCACAAATAAAAGCCATGGGTCCAAATATCAAAATCCTTTTAGATTTTTGATTTTGTGATCTACATCTCTGCTGAGAGAAAAAAATGAAAATGAAAGCCTTTAGATTCCAGATCAGTATATTTTTTCCTACAAGATATATACAAGAAAATATAAACTACAGCATCAAATAACAACTACACCAGTGGACAAAAACAAATGAGGCCATTACCTTGTTTAGCAACATTAAGTAAAAAAATACCTGTGCTTTTGCACAATTTGACATTATGGACTTCTACCCTATTATATCCAAAGGAATCTTTGAGGAAGCCATGAAATTCACTAAGATCTACACTAATATCACTAATAAAGATATAGAAATAATCAGACACTGTATACGGATGGTACTGTTCAATAACCAAGAACAATGGACCAAAAAAACAATGTCAGTGGTTTTGATGTTTCTGTGGGCAGTCTCGATTCAGCCGAAATATAGAACCTGATCGGTTTGTATATTTTGTATAACTTAACCAGAAAAATAAGCACTAAAAATATAAGACTTTACTCGGATGACAGCCAACTAATTGGAGAAAATAGTAACACATAAAAATGTGAAAAAAGTTTTTTAAAAATATGTCAAAAAAGAAAGGAAAAAATTGAACTTTAGTGTTGAAGTAAAGGTCAACTTAAAAAATCTACATTTTCTACATGTTACTCTTAATCTAAATGATAACACTCATAAACCAAATATTAAAAAAAAATTCTGTAATTATATATACTATCACAAGATCTAACCACTCAAACAAAATCATTAAAAAGATCACCAAAGCAATAGAAACTAGGATAATATACCCCGCAAATGAAGCAGTATTGAATGATGTTAGAAATAAATGTACTAAAGCCTTAAAGGACAGCAGTTTTCCTGAAAATAGCTTTAAATATGATGAAAAAGTATGATCCAATGGAGTAAAATATACCAACAAAAAAATGTAGAGGTAGGAAAACCATTTGGTATACACCGCCATTCAACTCACAAGTAAAAACCAACTTGGGAAAAATATTCCGCCAATTAATAGAACCTCCCCCCACACACACACAAGGAACCATCTGAGTAAATCATTTAATAAGAACAAACTGAAAATCAGCTATAGTTGAAGGTAATTCTAATAAGTTCATGACAGAACATAACAATAAAGTAATTATAAATAATTCTAATGGAGAAAGTATAAATAAACCAGATTGCAATTGAACAAACAATAAATACATGCCTTTTGCAAAATAAATATCTCAAATCGAATATTGTATACCAAGCTGAAATATCAAAATGCTAGTGATAAAGTGCCAGCATCGCTCAAAATTTGTATTAAAAACGTAATTTATCACGCCACATAAAGGTATACTAAAAATTAACCAACACAGCCATCCTATACCCCTCATAATTGACAATAGTCATAGCAGCATCACTGTTAACATTATTATTTTATACCTTCAGCCACTTTAACAACAACCATACTCTAACTGAACTTGATGTTTATGTTGACTGTATTGAGCACTTTATGAAATAAATCCATCACACATCAGATACAGTATTGTATTATATTGTGTGCCTGATTTGAATTGTGTATCTGTAAACATATATTTATATATAAAGATTTATTTATATGGTAAACAACTGTTGATCCCAAAAAGAAAAAAATCTATATATTGTACCATAATCACAAAGTATACGTGAAACAGGGAAAAATCACATAAATTGCATTGACAGATATTAAGAAATAAAAGACTGAAGTGACACAATAAAGTTTTGAAAAAGTGTTTCAATGTTTAGTATTTAAAGTTGTAAAGCTTTCTGGACTATATCTATAAATGTTATTAAGAAATGGATATTCTACCTTACTGGTCTCAAGTTTGATTCCTGCAGGTGCCCTCAAACTTTAATTGTTTAACCTATTTACATTGTCTTGGCCAAATGATATCAAACTTGTGACTAATCGGATAGCTGCTTCAACCTAAAATAGCTCTTAGCATTGAGGTAAACCAATTCCTGCAGTAGCCCCATTTTCTTTAATTGTTTATTCTAGTTAGATTTAGTAGGCCAAAAGATACATTCACATGTAATAATGGAAGATCATTTCAAATGCAGTTTCAATATAATCATATATATTTTATAATCATATATATGTATAAAGATATATATTTATATATATATGTATATATATATACATAGAGAGAGAGAGATAGATCACAGGCCTACTGATGGAGGCAGGGATGACACCATCAGAGGGGTGACATCATGATGTTTTGGCAGTGTGAAAATTCAACATTTACCACTATTATTCAGGAATTTTAGCCCAACTTTAGCTATTTTTTAGTCATTTCAACTACCAAAAATTTCCATATCACTTCTTGAAGTACAGTGACGGAAGGACTGTTGAGCAAACATAGTTTTCTGCTGACCAGAGTCTTCCATTTCGAAAAGCGTACCCATGCCTTGTCAGAAAATGGTTAAATTTGGCATGTCTTTGATGGCTTTTGTGACCATTTTGGGGCCTTATTCAGTTTGAAGAAATATTCAAAGAGCATAGTTTGAAATTTTAGATTTAAAATTGAGAAGGATCTGTTATGGTTGTAGGTTCTATATTTCATTGGTCCTTTGAGGTACTGATATGATATTTTTTGTTGTGTTATTGTTCAGTTGTATTGATTGTTGCAAAGTATATGCAGCTCCTAGTAGTGCATTCATTGTTTACAGGGCATGTGATTTTGTTTCTACAGTTCCACTTACTTTTGGTATTATTATTAATGCTCCAATTTTGATTGTTGATACATATTTTTTGATATGTGAATTTATAATACAATTCATATTTTTGATACAACTGTAGCTGATTTTCAAAGTGTTTCTGCTGAGAACTTTATGTAGTGGATTTTCTAGGGGGAAATGTTTCTTTATTAGTAGAAGGAAAATTCTTGGAGTAAGGTGGGTTGAACCAAATGATTATTTTGTTTCTATTTCTTTCCTTGCCCTTGGTGTTGATGTTAATAGTGCTGTTATCTATGTTTTCAATAAATTTTAATCATAGACTAATTTACAAATTCCGAGGGAAAAAGTATCGGAAATAAACAAAATTTGGAATTTTCGCAAGTCCATAATTGAATTAACAAGCTAATTATTTATCTAGAAGTTATAAATGACTTCTAAAAAAAATCATAAAAACTGTAAGAAAACAGGACCAATAAAAGAAATGCCTACCAGCATAATGTGTGAATATAATTGTAAAACTTGAACAACACTTGACAAGAATATTTTGATATAAAATAGAAGAAGAAAATATCAATGCAGGGGCACAAAATAACTATTTTCAATGGTATGTACTCACATGTAACTGAACACTGTAAAATAAGATTACTCAATTTTGTCATCGCATTAATATTCTTTGTCTATTTTATGTTGAAATATTCTTCTTTGCTGTTTTTACAAGTTTTTATAATTATATTAACACATTGTGCAGACATGCTGATTGTACTATAATTAGGTTTTGAGTTATTTTTCTCTCTCTTCATGTCAAGGATTTTCTTAATCGTCAGGTATTGATTAAGTATTAATGATTAAACAATGAAGACATCTGCATATTTCTTTACTTTACTAAGGCAAACAAATAGTTGATCTTATGTGGTGATGTAGAGAATAATTTGCATACTTGAAACGCATATCACATATATATGAAATGCAACCATGAATATGACCATGAAATAAAATTATTTACTCCAACACTTAGTTTCTACTGACTCCCTAAAATTAGTCACATTGGACACATAGACGACGTTTTCATAAAGAGTAGCAGTAAAAATCCATTCTACGTTTAGATCACATGCAATGTTTGTATTCCCAAAACTTTTGGGTAGCACCTTATTTAACTTGGATTTCCAAATTTTTTTTTTTCATTAGACTATTATTAATGAACTAGGCCTTCTTTTAATTTGCTCATTTTATTGCCACTGACAATTAAGTTGGACAATGGAGCAGGCTCAACTTTCAAAAATAAGAAGATCCCATTAATCCTAAAAAGAAGGGTGTATAACCAATGCATCCTCCCAATAGTCACTTATGAAACTGAAACATGGATCCTAACCAAGAGTCAGATCCGCAAATTTGGAACTATGCAATGTGCACACGAAAGAATTATGCTGGGCCTCACATGGAGAGACCTCAGCACAGCACAGTACATCCGAGAAAAGACAAGAGTCTGGGACATCATAGAATCCATTAAAAAACTCAAATGACAGTGGGCTGGCCATGTTGCACGAATGGCAGACAACCGATAGACATCGCAACTCACGATATGGATCCCCCCAGATCACATGCGTAACCGAAGCCGGCAGAATATTAGATAGAGAGACGAGCTAGACAAACTCAGAAAGTACTGGCTCCGTGATGCCCATGATAGAGAAGTGTGGCGAATCCTGGGGAAGGTCTATGTCCAACGACGAACGTTAAAAGATTGATGATGATGATGTATCCACCCATGTTTACTTCTCTGTCTGCTTGTTTGTCTGTCAACCTATCAGTTTGTTTGTCCACACGATATCTCCAAAAGTTCTCAATGAATATCATGGATATTTTGCTATAGGACAATTTTTCAGCTTTTCGGATGTAATAACAGTGACATAAGCATAGATAAATATGATAAGCTGCACTATAGTCGTTTTTCATACTCTTAATGATATGTCTATGATGAATGATTATTACAAGCATTGTCTTGGATCTGTAAACCTGATTGTTCAATTTTCAATCATAATGGATGTTGGTTGGGGCATTCTCATTTTCTATGTTAGTCTAAGAATGGTGAAGTGAGTGACACCACCTGGGGTACATGCCGCCTGTAAGTCTATTTCACATATCACAAGCTGAGAAACTTGTGATGTAGGAAGCCCAGGTAAGGTAGGCTGATGCCGTGGCTAATGTAAGGGCTCTTGGCTAAGCAAAGCTAAGACAACACAAGGACTAAAAGAAGTATTTTTCCACCTGCAACATTAGTAGAACAAAACTTTTTAAAGTAACAGACAGATAATATTTTTAAAAAACTAGCATCAAAACAAGGATTCGCCTTTAACTTCTATCTGTTTCCCCTGAGAAAAAATGCATATAAGCAGGGGAAATTTACTATATTTTGGGTCTTTGATTTGACAGATGCAACCAGCTGTTTAGACCATCATTCTTGGCTTTACTGTTAATTAATCCTCCAAGGAAATACTTTCTTTGTTGTTCCGATGCCTAGATTTTTTTAGTATTAAAGAACAAGAGATATCATTGGAAAAAAACGTTAGAAAATTCTAAATGTATTGTCTGTAACTTTGAGAAGAGTCATTAGCATACCAGCAATTATTCTGACAATCTATTCACTTTTTCCCACCTTTGTTTTTAAGACAACATTTTACATAATTCATTCTACCGCCTTCTTCAGGTGTAAAATGAAATATCCTCAAGGAAAGAGGATCTCCCTTATTTGCATTGCAGTTGACAGTTTTCAGTTTGAAACTGATCTTTTGCAAATCACAACTGGAGAGAGATACTGATAAGGGAGGCTCTCTTTCCTTACAGATATTTCATTTTACCCCAGAAGAAAGCCATAGAATGAATTGGCTAAAGCATTGTGTCAACAATGGAGATGGAAAGGAGAGATTAGATTGTCTGAACAAAAGTTGGTATATTAGAAAACTCAAATGCAATGGGTAGGCAATACAAGATGAAGATTTTTTAAGCCCCTGGGTTACTTATACTGTGAGACCCCTTGTAAGATTTTTTTCTTTTTTTACAATTGAAGAAAAATCAAATTCATTTTCTCAAGGCTAACAACAATTAAATTTCAAATATTTGCTTTTCGTTATTTCTTGGAAACAAATTTTTCCAAAACATCAGTACAATAAATTGTAAGTTCTTGAGAACATCATTTTTTAACTACCACGAGAACAAGTCTGTTTGTTCTTATGCCATCTGTGTATAATCTTCAGATGTTTCATTGTGGAGAAGGACCACTCTCTAGTCTCATTAGCTGTCATTGGAAACAAGAAAATCCATGCTATTTCAACATTAGGGAATGAAGAAGTTAATCTATTGTTTACTACAAGGTTGCAGGAGTCAGAAGCTTGCTATATTTTATACTTGTGCATGGTTTATATTGTTTACTGCAAATATTCAAACGGTATGATAATTGAACCTTTTTAAATTGATATTTCAGAGTATTCATACATACATTCAGCGTTCAAAAATGAAATAACATTCAAACTAATCTCCTGAGGCCCCCCAGCTGGCAGAGGCCCTTAGGTTGCAGCCCTCAAAGCCCAAGTTGGCCATGTTGAAAGAATGTCAGACAATAGTTGAACATTATGACTCCCAAAGTGGATCCCCAGATATTACACCTGAAATTGTGGTTGGCCAAAAATAAGATGGCATCGCAATTTGAACAAGTTCAGAAGGTATTGGCAATAACATGCCAAACAGATATTGAAAGGAGGTAGAGGTGAAAAATGATGATGATGATGATAATGATGATTTCTCTGTATTTCTATCAGACATAACTCTATTCAAGCTCCCATAAACTCGGCTTCTCTGTTTCCAAAAGGTTACATGACATGGATTGGATTTTTCAATCTTGCATAGAATATCAAATCTACCGATGTAGCCACAATTGCGGTTCAAACAAAAATATGAATTATTTCACAATAACTCATTTCCTTGGCGCATACTTGCAGTAGTGGTAAAGTTAAACCATAACCAGTTAAAGTATGGGATCAACAATTAAAGTGTACTTATAGTTATAGAGAAGGCTGTTTATTATAACCTACCATTGTGTTATGGTTAGCAATCTTATCTTACGGATCAATTTGCAAGCATAGTAAGTTTGATCCTCAGTGGGCGCTTTGCTATTATAGCCTTATGTCAGACCAAGCTTAGTAAATAGACATGCAGTGAATTTATTTTTATTCTATCACATTACTAATATTAGGCTGGTGCAAAAATAATCGCGGCTGATATTATTTTAAAGTCTGATGCTTTTTTTGAAATAAAATACTATTTAACTATGTTCATGCAATACACCATTTTAGAGTGGGAATTTTACACTATTTATTTAAGGTCGACGTTTTTTTCTTAGTATTTACTCTGGTTTGCTTGAGGCTGTCAAACCAAAGATAGGAAAAAAGAGGTATCAAGCAATTATCATTGTACAAGTTCAAAATGAAATATTAAGCAGTGGAAACTCCTCGTAATATGAACCGAGTATCTGGCCAGGGGACCATCAAATCGATGTACAGCTCAACAGTGGTTCCAAAAATTTCAAAACAGAGATGAGAACCTTGAAGACATGAACATCCTACTGTGATTGACCACATCCAATTGAGACAGATCCATGCAAAACAGCTCAAGAGGTTACAGATGAACTAAACATTGACCATTCAACAATTGTTTGACATTTTTACCAAATTGGAAAAGCAAAAAAGCTTCACATGTCATGCAAATGACCCTAAATGAAAAGCAAAAATCCTTGCATGTCACATGAATGACCCCGCAGAAAACACCCAGTTTACTCACCAGAGCTTTCTCCGACTACAACTTTTTCATGAATCTTGACCACTTCCTGCAAGGAAAAGTCTTCAGTAACGAAGCAGCAGCAACTCAAAATGCCTCCAAAGAATTTGTTGGAACCAAGACCTCAGAGTTCTATGCTTTCGGAATAAATTGATTTCTTTCTCGTTGGCAAAAATGTGTAGATTCTGAAGGTTATTTCGATTAATGACTTGTATTCTAAGCTGGGATATACTACTTTAAAGTTGATTGTGAAAAACTGCAATTATTTTACTCTTATCTAGTATTAATATTTGCTCATTCTATAACTTTATAGTAAATAGTATAAATGAACCATTTACATAATTTTTTCTTTCAATGCCGCAAGAGACTTTTGGGAGTCACACATTGATCTTAGGCAGAACCCATAGAAGCTCTTAGACAGAAGTCGTCATCATCATTATCATCAGTCTTTTAACGTTCGTTGTTGGGCATAGACCTTTCCCAAGATTCACCACACTTCTCATGGGCGTTGTAGAGCCAGTATTTTCTAAATTTGTCTAGTTCATCTCTCCATCCTTAATCTGTTGGCTTTGGTTTCGCATGTGATCTCTGGGGATCCATGTTGTGATTTGTGATGTTCATAGGTTGTCTGTCATTCTTGCAACATGGCCTGCCCATTGCCACTTGAGTTTTCTAATAGATTCTATGATGTCTCCGACTCCCGTTTTTTTCCTTACATATTGTGCTGTTTTGTGATCTCTCCATGTGAGGTTGAGCATGATTCTTTCATGTGCGCATTGCATACTTCTCAGTTTGCAGGTCTGTCTTTTTGTTAGGTTCCATGTTTCAGCTCCATAAGTGACTATCAGGGAGATGCATTGGTTGTATACTCTTCTTTTAAGGATCATTGGGATCGACTTGTTTTTGAAGGTTGAGCTTGCTCTGTTGAAGGCTTGCCATCTTAGGGTGATTCTTTGCTTGATCTCTTCCTCTTTCGTGGGTTTCATAGAGAGTTGTTGTCCTAAGTAGATGTAGCAGACTACTTTCCCCAGTTTTGCATCTTTGAATTTGATAGTTATGTCCTTATTCTCAATGTGATCAATGCACATGATTTTCGTTTTACTGAAGTGCATGTGTGGGCCAACTTTTTTGCTTTCTTCATTTAATTCATCTAGCATTAGTTGGAGGTCATGTAGGTTCTCTGCAAAAAGGATGAAGTTGTCTGCAAATCTTAGGTTGCTTAGATATCCGCCATCTATTTTGATTCCTCTATTTTCCCAGTCTAGGTTTTGGAAGATCATCTCAAGGCAGGCTGTGAAGAGTTTGGGTGAGCTGGTATCACCCTGTCTTACTCCTGTTTGGAGCTGGAAGGGTTCAAAGTCCTTATGTAGCCTGAGAAAAGAGTTGTGATTGTATATTTGTTGTAGTACTTTGACGTATACAGGGTCTACACCTTGTAGAGTGATGGCCTTCATGACCATGGAAATTTCTGCAGAGTCAAATGCCTTCTTGAAATCTATAAATACAGTGAATGGCATCTTCTCTTTCAGCTGATTTATTGAATGGAGATGGTCCATGGTCAAGTAGTTTCTTCTGAATCCAGCCTTCTCCCGTGGTTGGTTTTCATCTATATTTTTTTCATGTAGAAGCATTATGATTGCTATGTTTCAGTCTTCTGGAACTTTAATCTGTTTTAGACATGTTGAATAGACTAGCTAGCTTTTTGTTGACAGTCTTTCCAGCTTTTTTTCGAGTAGATTGATGGTGATGTTATCTGGTCCAGTGACTTTTCTTTTTTTTGTTTGTTTGATGGCTTGTTTAATCTCTAAGGGTGTAACTTCTGGGAAGTCCTCAAACTGATTGTCAGCGTCTTGCGTGTCCTGGTTGTTGTTTTGTTGCCCGTATCTTCAGGAGTAAAGTTCTTGGTAGAATTCTTGGGTGTGTTTGACAATTCTATCTCTGTCTGTTGTTATGTCTCCATTTTCTTTGAGTATGCTAGTTATTTGTTTCTGACCTATACTGAGAGCTTTGTTTATTGCTTAAAAGCCCTAACATTTTTTTAGAGTGATTCCTGTCGTATACTTTCTTTTGTCTTCTCTTAGTTTCTTTCTGATTGTTTTGTTTAGTTTGGTTTCTTCTATTTTTTTCCCTTGTTGTTGATGGTTTGAGGTTTCTAGACAGAAGTACTGATCCGCACGTACATAATCCACTCATTTTTGGCAGGTACTATCCTAGCACGGCAATAAAATCTCTTGTAACAACATGTCTTTCTGCATAAGTACTCAATGTTTGAAGATGGTTTGAGATATAGAGACAAACACTTCTCAGGCAAGAAATTGATTCTTGGTTTATTTGAATTAACCGCAGCCAACATCTAACTTCTTTTTCCTGAACTCATTTTTGCTCCAATGATTTAGAAGTGAAAACCACTACTGACAAAATAACCTTCACTTTTCTGAAAATCTTTCCTACCCACACTCGCACACAGGAATGCTTACATAAAATACCTTTGTACTTATATGTAAGTACACATATGTAAATACATATCTTAGCTCTGCTGCACAAACACAGTTACATTTACTCAAAGACATGGATAAAAAAGAAAAAAGGTTTCCAGTTGAAAATACCTGGCTTAAAGGAGAAGAAGAATGAAAGTTTTTTACTTCTTTTTTTTTTACTTTTTTTGTACATGATACGGCAATTTGTTCATTTGCACCCTCGTAATTTTGTAAAAGTGCAGGTAACTTTGTGAAATATGCTTAGGAATCTAGTTTCAAGCCGGTTGTTGAATCGTCCAACAACTGTGTATGATGAACCTTCATTGTTAAGAGTAACAGATTACAAACACTTACCATCAGAGATGTTAAGCTGGCAGACTCATTAGATATTACACAAACTCCTCCATCAAAGTTGTTTCATTCGACGACATTTCATTGTTGAGAAAAAAGATATAATTACATGATGATATAAAATATCATGGTTGGAATAGGGAATTAGGTGTTTTTCTGACTCAACATAAGTTAGTTGAGAAATTCTTTCACCATGAGGAATTAGATAACCCCTAATTAAATTAATGTTTCTATGGTAAAATTGGTTTCACTTAACATTGTTTCAGTTAAATTTGTTGTTTCCAGGAACCTAACTACAGTGTTAATGGGGGAATAGGTATACTTTCACCACTAAAACAACCAAATATTGATTCAACAAAAATTATTAGGTAACTCCACGATGAAAAAAACATATCTATCGATATTTAATCAGATCTAACTGGAAATTATCTTTCAGAGATAGGTAAATCTAAAACCTGTGAACAATTTTTGTATCAATAGAATGAAAAGTTATTAAGCATTCAAAGTGCTTATTTATTCTGTATACTTATCCTAAATTAAAGTTATGGCCTGAGTAATTATTAGTATATTGAAATATCTATCCTGTAACATCTAAATTTCTAAAAATAATTCTAAACAAAATTTTACAGATATGACAGATTTTCCAAGGGACAGACCAGGGTTTACTATATTTTAGAATGTTCTAATACTTGTATTTTTGCTTTAAAAATTTGGGGACTTATCATTATAGTTTGTGACTCAGAATATAGAATCGGCAAAGTTCAAAGTTTGAATTCTAGTCACTTTTGCTAATGTAAAATTTGTAGCAATAAGTTTTGAGAAGTATGAATCCAATCTCCAAACAGCCAGTCAGCTTAACGTATTCTTGTATTATTCCAGACAATGGTTGACAAGGAGGCAATTGAGTGAGCGATTGCACAGGCGATTAACTTTCATCATGATTGATTGTTCTAGCAATTGTATCTAAGGGCTGCTATATCCTCGGTTAGTAATGAGAGGGGCTAATGAAAACTTGTAGGCGGTATCCAAAGAGAGAGAAAGATGTGACCATGTTCTTTTCATAAGAATCTACTTTTTCTCCGAGTGCATGCACCGAGATAACTCAACATCTGGCTATTGTATGAAAATGATATTTGCCTTTTATATTAGTCAGCACACCAGGCATTGCAGTGATGAATTTAAAGTTGTTTGGATCAATAGTTCTCAAGAATGCATCACAATTATTCAACAACTGGCTAATGTATAAAGTCAACATTCACCAGATATATTATTCAGCACACAAGACGGTGTGATGTTGGGTTTGAAGTTTTTAGGATCTGCACTTCTTGAGAAATCTGATAAAAATAGACAAAAAACTACGGATATTCTATCTAAAATATTACATCTAATTTTAGATTTTAAATATTTAAATTGGCAACAGATGTAAATTTAGATAGGAGATAACTAAATGGCAACACTCACCAGAAGTATCTGAAATAATGCAAAGTCATAGTTTTGTATGACATATGGAAAATTATTCTACATGACAATTATGGCAGGCTGCTCCATATTAAACGTACACCTATGAAATGAGTGCTGTCCAAGTTTTTCAAATTTTGAAAATAAACACAATTTACATATTTCAAGAAAGCAGAAAAAGTCATATCATCCTATACAGAAAACTCCCTCCGCTTAATGCTTAAGCTTTCAAAGAGCCACAATAAAGGGGCATCCAGTAAGGACTGAACTCACAATCTGAATTGTGAAGTACCCACTTCAAATCTTCATTTATCAGGAATATTCCATATCACATTTCAGCCTAAAAACTACTGAAATAAAACTAAAAGAGGATCCTAATAATTTGCCAAATTAAAGAGAGTTCAGCAAAACTAATCTTTTTAATCACTGCTACCCACAATAGACTGGTTTAATCACTATTGCTTGGTTCAGGTTATCCATATGTTCTGGCATTTGTATGTATCTATGTATCTGAACTTTGCCCAGCCTTAACTGTTCATTGTAAAACTTTTGCATGTACACACCCTTCAATGAGCTTTTTTTTGTTTTTTTTAAATTCCCCCCTAAATAGGTTTTTATTGGGGGTTCAATTTACAATGAAAGTTCAAGCCAAAGCAGTCCCTTTGATTGTGTCCAGCAGTATCTATGCTTATTTTTTTGAAAATTTGTACTTTTACTGATCACAGCCCAAGAAAAGTAACTTATTTATTGATTGTTCCTTGCCCAATTTTTTAATTGATCCTCCAATCAAATGACAAACCAGACTGATTTTTTTATTTTCTGAAATCATCAATTTAAGATTCAAACCATACTGTTAATATTTTCATTGAAGTAACTTGATTTTACAAGTAAAATGTAAACGAACTAGTATTGCAGGTCATTGTTAATGAGTTCAATCCTCATCAGGTGCTTCACTATTATGACTATCTCAGACTGGGCTTAGTTCATTAAATATATATATATGCTGTCTTACAAATGGATGCCTATTTTATTAAATGCGGCTCTTGTAGGGTGATTGTAAATTTGTCTGGTAATTTCCTGAAAGAGGAGGTCCACAATGCTTATATAGTGCCACTCAGAATTATTAATCTTTTTATTTAAACTGTACAATATCTTCAGAAATAAATGGAAATCTTCCAAATTTTTGCCAACAGAATATTTTGATAAGATGTCCAAAGTAATTCAACGAAAAATCATTTTTTTTCAAATTACCTTCAGTATAAAGAGGAAATAAAAATTATGACCTTGACAGTAATATTGGCACTCTCCCTTTATATTTAGTTCCCCCTTTTGGCGAGGAGAAATGTCTCCAAACATTACTTGCAGCCATCTATGAACTTCTTGCACTTCTCAGCAAGTAGTTTCCCCCATCCTTCCTTTGTCCAAGCTCTTGAATATTTGCAGTATTACTGCAGTGTATGTTACACACTGACAATATGACTTCAGATTCCTGCTTCTCCCAAAATTTTCAATGGGATAGAGATTATGACTCATTGCTGGCCAGTTCAATTTCCTTTTGTCAACTATTCATACGCTTTTGGATGTATTCTTTAGTATTTTGCTATGCTGGAGAACTCATGATTTTCAGACCAAAACTAGTTAAGCATGATGAAGGATCCATGATTTCATTGGGCTACTTTGCTGCCTCTGGAGTAGAAGGCCTTGACCGTATCAAATGAGTCATGAAATCAAAGGATTACCAAGATTTTAGAGCAAAATAAGCTACCCAGCATGAGAAAACCTGTTTTTTCTCAAGTCCATGGGTGCTCCAGCAAAAAATCTAGACCACATATTCTGAATGACCCAACTGTTCATTGAGCTGTAACAGATGGACGCCAAGAAAGAGATACAGGCTCTCTCTAAAAAAAAGATTTTTAATTCCTGTAGAATCAACTACTGCAATTTGACAACAGAGGTTGCAGAGAGGCGAACATGTTGCCACAAGATCAGGTAACCAATATCAACCACAGAACCAGGGCAAAGGAGCAGAGGCAGCTCCATGATCTTGATACTTCCTCCGGTCACCAGTTCTTCCGCTGCACTCAATGTGGAAAATCTATTGTTCTGTATGAATCTTGTCAGTCATTAGCGATGCTACAACAAGCATGGAGTCATCTCCAAAATCCTTGCCCACGAGGTCAAGCCATGATGTATATATATATATATATATATATATATATATATATATATATATATATATATATCTCCTTTCTCTTCAACATCATATATGCATGCATATATATAAATGCTAATGTATATGTATGTATGTATACATACATACATATCATATACATATGCATATATGTATAATATTTTCCCCTTTGAATGTATTCATGCATATGCGTGTATACATATAACAATATATATATATACATATAACGTGTGCATATACACAGATACACGTATGAATATGTATATACACTATAAAGATATCGTTGTTTTTTCGTTCTCAGTCCTCTGCTCAATCATTCGAACCAAGCCTTCAAAATTCTGTCCAAACCTTCAGCCCTCACATCCAACAATTGAGCCAGCTAATTTGTCGGCCACTTGGCCTTGAACTTGAGCTTTCAATCCTCTTCTCTATCTCCTGTTCATAACTTGTGAGTCCCAAGCAGTCATTTCAGAACTTGCTCTGGAAAAAGAGGTTTCTTTGGCAAAGCTAAGATGTAAACATCTTTAATGACTGGAAAACCAATTGCAATAATTCTTTTGTTGGCCTGTAACTGACTGATCACTGACCTGCAAGTTGGCCTAACAGTATACAATAAGTCAACAAGGCTGGTTTTGCTTCTTCACAGAATTGATTGAAAGGTGGTCAGTTGTCCAAGATCTTTTCGTTCCTCTCCATTCAGACAGAGTTCTATTGTCTGTGGCTGCCAATGATAATATTTTCCAAAGTGTTTAGGAGATACTTTTCTTTTGTAGTTCAGTGACATTTCATATTGATGTTCTATGTTTTTTCCTTCCTCTTTGTGAGTTGAGTCTGGCTAGGTTTTAAGTTATAATAGTTATTGAAAAATCTCATCTTTCTCCAAGAATCTATTAAATGTATTGTAGTGATGATGGTGATGCTTCTTTCTTTGATATGCTCAAAGCAAATTCAAATAATCTTTACTAAGTATATAAGCATTCTTCAATCTTCTTCAATAGAGAATTTTACATAGAATATATTAGATTATGTAACATGGAAACACTAAGATATGACAATTAAAAAAATACAATATGTATATACAGTTCATAGAAGTGATGATGGCAGACAGACGGGTTCAACAAATAGGAAAACCGACAATAGGAAATTAAGCAGGCAATAAAACATGGGGGAGACAATGGCAGACGGACGGGTCCAATAGATACAAAAACCAGCGATAGGAAATTAACCAAGCAATGAAACACGGGAAAGGCAACAGCAGATGGACTGGGTCAACAGCTACAAAAACTTTCAAAATTTGTTGCAGGTCATTTGATCTCATGAATCTGTCCTGGGACGGACTGGTGCAATGCTGTAATAGTTATACCGTTCAGAAGCAAGGATAGTAAAGATAATTGTGGAAATTATGGTGGTGTAGCCCTACTGTTTGCAGAGGGTAATGTGTTGTGTAAAATATTGTTGAATTGTTTGTTATGTCACATTACTGATGTGCCGGTTGATCAAACATTACCATCCCTTGAGCAATAATCTAATATACGGCTTTATCTTATTATTTTGGGGTCTGTGTCATAATACCTGCAGTTTGTTATTTTATG
Source organism: Thysanoteuthis rhombus (assembly GCA_963457665.1). NCBI lineage: Eukaryota > Metazoa > Mollusca > Cephalopoda > Oegopsida > Thysanoteuthidae > Thysanoteuthis > Thysanoteuthis major. The sequence continues at coordinate 57,309,473 of OY735209.1, forward strand.
TAGGTTATTACAATAATGTATTGTATATCAATATTATTTTCTAATAGACAAAATTAAATTTTCTGAAACAAAGGGCTTACTAGAGCAGGTTACCCAAAAAATGTATTAACAATCAGAAATCAATAAGTATAACAACAGATGTGACTCGTTCATGTCTCTTCTGTTGAACGTTCACTCATGTGAATATTAAATCTTTTATGTCGGTTTTAATCTCAGCTGAATGCTAACCAACTTATGATATCATATTTTAGAATACTATTTAGTAAGAAAAAATTCTTAGAGTTGATTTTTCGATCAATATATTCAACCAAAGAATTTGACAAAATATCACTATATATATATATATATATATATATATATATATATATATATATATATGTATTGAATGCTTAAGATAATGCAACATTTGCACACAAGATATATCATGCTTTTATATCCAATCATTGTTGTAATGATCAAACTTGAGAAAATAATCATAGTAGTTATTAACAACTAAAATGTGTGAACTTTTTCTTCCTTTCTTCCTTCATTTACACTTCTTCATTATTTGTAAACTTCTTTCTTTCTTTCTTTTACCTCTTCATCTTCTCTTTTTCTCTCATTGAATGCCGGATCTCCTTTTAAAACGAAAAGATTTCACTCTTCAAAATGGCTTCACATTACTTCCCCCCTCCCACAAAAAACAGCCTTCTCCCCTTTCCACAAAACCTGACAATTGATCAGTTCTATTTCTAATCACTATTTTTTTACATCTTAATTTATCTCTTAAAAAGCCAAGCACTGCTCATTTTTCACCATTCTCAGCAAAAGCCAAATGTATCTAACCATAGATATAACTTTTCCACAAGTAGACTCTCTCTCTCTCTCTCTCCATCTATTAATACATACATATATATATATATATATATATATATATATATATATATATATATATGCATATACATATATATATGTGTGTGTGTGGTGTATGTGTGTGTGTGTATATATAAATGAGAAACCATGTATAGATTCCTGGATTACTTCCCCAAATGCTTGAAAAGATTCTGTCAAACTTCCAGAAAAATGATTATTGTCTAAAATTACTTAGATTATGAGCTTTATTTATTCCACAAATTTTACAGACCAGTATCCTCATCTTTGATGTTTCATTCACTACATCATAGCCAATTCACTCACTGAACTTCTGATTTATTATCCATTATCATCTGAAATCCTGAGATGAAGTATAATTATTTTTCCGTGTATTATTCTGACTGGTATACTCATCTTTGATGTTTTTATATTCAAATGTGTTTTTTGGACTTTCCCAATTTGCAACTAATAGTTTTGTGGAGGAGGTGAAAAGAATACTGGGTAATATTCAACAACTACTGGATGCAACATACACCTGAGGAGAGCCCAAAAAAACACAGACGAGGATACTAGTTTGAATGAGTCATGGGATTTGTGAATGATATTTGTATGATAAACCAAATACTGTGAGCAGACACCTGTGTACTGCTGAGAACGAAGTCTGCATACCATACAATAATTTTCAATCTAATGCACATCAAATACTTTTGCAAAGTATACAGTGTAAGAAAATTGGATCAGAAAAAGAGTAGAACAAAGCAGGAAATGTTGAGGTAATGGTAAAGTCAGTAATCAGTAATCAAAAATACAAAAACCTTTCCTGTATATATCAAGTTTAATTGCAGATGAAGATGAAAAAAACAACAATTATTGGTTCATTTTTCCCTCACTACTGCCAGATTTTGCTATGATTGTCAATCCATGTGTAATCTTAAGAGTGAATGGAAATTTTAATGTATTTGCTCTATAAATCTTACTCATGATAGTATGGGTTACATAGATGGCTTGTATGATATATCATAATACAAGAATAGTCATAATGATTCATGATTGTAAACTAAAACAAAAGAAATTATGAATCAACACCACTCATGAAAGTTGAGTTGGGGGTGATCAATGGAAAAGTTGGAAAAGGGCGTGAATCAATGAATTAGTTACTTCTTTCACACTTTGTGATTGCTAAAATAGATCTGA
>OY735209.1:57314018-57431518 GCA_963457665.1 Thysanoteuthis rhombus
TAATCAAATTTGGAATAGCATTTTCTGATTTATCCAAATCATAAATGTTCTGTGGATAAAGTCTGATATCCTGATGGTACAAGAAGCTGGCTGTATATACTTGTTACTAGGAACATTTTTTGAATCCCATAACCCAGTGCAGGGTTGTTGGGGCACTACAGATGATTTCCGTCATCTGTATGTCAGGAGTGAGAGAGTCTGATGGATCCCATTCCTCATCAGGCTGGTTTGTTGTCAGAGTTGTCCATCTCTTAGACTGGGTGCCAACCAAAGGTAGAGAGCCCAGTCTGCCCAACTATTTACTTGAAGCTCTGGAATTGAAGAGATGGATTCATACTTTTCCAAAGGGCACTAGTCCAAAGTGAACCCAAACTATCAATTCTCTTTTCCGAGCCATAATCTTCTTGGCACTGTGTTTCCTTGCCGAAAGAACAAGTAGCAAAGCAAGCAAGCTTCCCTGGACCAAAAGACTTGAGAGTCAGTAGATATTTGTCGTTGTCATCATCATCATCATCAGTCTTTTATTGTCTGTCATTGGACGTAGACCTTCGCCAAGATTCTCCAGACCCCTCTATCATGGGTATCGCAGAGCCAATGCTCTCTGAACTTGTCTAGTTTGTCTCACTATCTTATAATCTGCCGGCTTTGGTTTCACATTTGGTCTCTGGGGATCCACGTTGTGAGTCGTGATGTCCAGCGGTTGTCTACCATTCTTGCAACATGACCAGCCCATTGTCATTTGAGTATCCTAATGGATTCTATGATGTCTCTGACTCCTGTTTTTTCTCTAAGATATTGTGCTATCTTGTGAAATCTCCATATGATGTTGAGCATGCTTCTTTCATATGTGCCTTTTATTCAAACAATTGAGGTTTTATTAAGATTACTGGTTACATGAAATTACTGGAGCAAGGGAAATTTATAATACAGTGAGAGCATGTTGGCCTATAAGGCTTGAGGTTCACTAAAAAACCTTTTTAATCAAGTTGGTATTGACTCATCATTGGACAAAGAAAATTAATAGTAGATCAAACATCTGTTGGACTAGAAACTTGGGCTTATTACAAAAATACATTAACCTACAAGATAAATCTTGAGACAGAGAAAGGCTAGAAAAGCTAAGGTTTCATAAAAATACTGGCCAGGTTAATTATTTTTAGCATATTCTATTCAGAATAGTAATAAAAAAAATAATAGAAGCGTAGCCTATATTCTTTCAATCAGCATGATACTTGTAAAATCTATGATACTCCTGTGGACTAACTTCCTATAAGATTGGTATTTTAAGTATATACTGCTGGCAATAAATTTAGTGAGAAGGAGCCTGAAATATGGCAGCTGCTTCACAGATAGGGTTTGCTTTGCTGCTGGGCTTCTGAAAATTGAGAATAGTTAATCAAGAGGATGTGGAAAAGTAATATTACAGAGGCTCTGAATGAACTGAACAGTCTCTACTTAACAATCCATGCTTCAAGGAAATAGTAATTTTCTTAATTTGTAGTAGAATATACTATTAGCATTGTTTTGAGAATTTTAGCTCCATTCAACTAAATTAAGGACATGTAAGCATTAGTTGCAAAATTTGCAGCCTAACAGTGGGTTGACTTGATCTTGAGTGATGGTCACATATTATTCTTCAAGACTTACTTACTAACCATTGCAGTTCAGCAGGTACCGAGACAGTAATTTTCAAGTATTACAATAAAAGAATTATGTAGTCAAGTCCTTATTACAAATTATCAACCAAAACTATCAAAATAGGTATCTATAGTTTTTAAGCTAGTCTGGCTAGCTATGTATGTATCATTTGTACAGGCTAGAGAGTTAAAAATCTAAACATTTACTCCTTATATCAAGTATGTCTTGTTTGACAATTCAAACTTTTTAGAGATTCATCAAAAGGTAAGAGAAGTACCTCATTCATTTATTATCCCTAATACAAATTTTTTAATTGATCACCCCACATACAGTAAGCTGACAAAAGACATTGGTCTCGTGATGGTTTCTATTTAGTGACTGTTCAGGCCTGTTTTTTGTTATTTTCTAGTTTTTTCTTCCTGTAGACCCCTTATGGAGTATAGGGCCACAACCAAACCATATTGGGTGGTTGCTGCAGTCTCAGATACAAGAAGTTTTTTACTGGTTGTAGTTACAAGCCCCATGTTCAAACCTCCTCCTTTACCCAGGCTTAGAAGTGGCAGGATAGCCTTCGCTGTTCACCCATGGAGAGGATTGGATTCATGCCTTTCCCAAGAGCATTAGTGTGAAGTGAATGCAAGTAACCTCATCTGAAACTTGAGCTAGAACAGGAGATTCTAATAATCTGATGATACTATTCATAGTCAAGTTTTAAACCCAAGCTGATACTGGAATGATTGAATTTACCTCAACAGGTGTTGAAGTAAATTCAATCAATCCGGTGTTAAATTGGGTTTAAAACTTGACTGCAATTTGTATCATCAGATTTGCTTTGATTGCAAGATGCAAGATATTATTATTTTTAGATATTAACACTGCAGCATAAAAGGTGTTATGCTGCCGTATTAATATCTTAATATAATGATATCTTGCACCTTTCAATCAAAGCATTCAGCTGTAACTGTAATTATATTCCAGTCTAATATCTCTGATGGTCAGAGTTGAGAATTACCCTAAATTGCAGAGTGTAAGTTGAATTTTCAAGAATAAAAAATCTTTCAAAAAGTGGGGATCGACAAACAGTGAGGGTGAAATATATTTTGAAAAGGATGGGCCTAAACCAGAATTTTTAGCAAAAAACTGGAGATTGACTTTTTGTGCCAGGTTGACTCGCATATACATTGAAGTTTATGGTGTATCCAACCTTCTGGTGATGAGTGACCTCCCCTTACAATAAGTTGAAATTGACTACATTTGATGTTGGTGTTTTGCTATACCAGCATGTAGGGAACTAGCTCAAACTTGGTGCATAGACTGGACTTTTACATTTCTATTAGAATAGTACCCATAAAAAATGATGGGATCATTTATGTATTGCTCAGCACTCCTGCCTAGGATCAGTGTAGTATTAGTGTGTTCATTGAAAAGTGTTATACTCACAATATATATATACATATATATATATATATATATATACATATATATATGTGTGTGTGTGTGTGTGTGTGTATATAAATATATTGGTTAATTTGGCCCTACTGACCATCTAGTTCTGCGTAGCGCTGGGGTAGAGCATCTGCCGCTAGGTCCGGAGCAAATGTTTCTACCCCACCTAGTAGTACTGGAAGGGATATCGAGTCTATAACCACCCTGAAGAGTTGTAATACAACAAAACAGCTGTCTGTGGATGACATAATTATTAATTATATATATATATATATATATATATATATATATATATATATATATATATATATATATATGTATGTATGTATGTATGTATGTATACATACATTGCATTTTATATTTTTATATATTTTAAAATCTACAAGAATTTGGGTTGAATGATTTTTTAATAGTGAACATTTCATCTCAGTCATCTTCCAAAAGAGAAAACTGACCATTGTGCACTCTCAGACGGACAAGATGATAAATAGAGAATTGTTTACAACTAAGTTAAAGCATGTTTTCCTTTCGATATTAATGCCAAACTTCCTGTTAATGACTGAAGAAGTCTTTCATAGCTGAAGTCCTCTCGAAGTATTCAAAGAGTAGAGTATCATACATAAGTGTATATAAACATCTTCTCTTCTTTCTTCAGTTAACTGGAATCAGCAGACAGGGTCTCAATTTGATGCCCAGGAAAAATGGTTAGTATAAATCCAAGTCTTTGATCTCTTTAGTGACTTGCAATTTGGAATTTATAATTGATATAATTCTTGTTGGGATCTTTCATGAACTTATGATTTTAAAAATGATAAAAATAGGTCTGGTTTGTTGCACAATATCATGGAATTCTAATGTTTAATAAGTCAGATAGGATGGAAATTTGCTAGCTAGTTCTATTACAAAAACAAAGTTGAAAAAAGATTTTTGAAATATTGGAATAGTTTACCATTTTATATAAGAAATAGCATCAGCATGAATAATCTCAAGAATAACTGGAATAAATTCAAATCCTATGGGATAGCAAATGAATTGATAGGGCAATTTGTGGAATTATAAGCTGAAATATATTGAAGAACTTAGGGAAGATAATTAAATGATATGTGTCTGGTGATTGTTTCTCTGCATTGGTAAGCTTGTGAGTTTTTTTCTAAGTTTCATACAATTCTATGACTTGAATTAATGTGCATTTTAATGATGAATACATATTTCTAATGTAAATTGTTTAAGATGCTCATAGAGGAATTTCTATTTGAATAAAAAAATTGAAACTCTCACACAACCAATGTTTTTTTGGAGTATACCATGATGGGAGTAATCAATAAGTTACTTCTCACACCTTTTGTTAGGCACTGATGACTGAAAAAGTCAGAATTTTCAAGAAACAAGCTGACTCAACCTAAGGAATCAATTTAGCATAAACTTGCATTGCAAACTTTCTCTAAAAAAGTATTTGGGGAGAGGATTTTGGACAAAGAAATGAGTGTCTCTTCTAGACAAAATAAGGTGTAAATGTTTTAATTTTTCTAGCTGCCACCCAGACCAGCTTTGAACAAAAGAGAGAGAAACACTTGAAATGAAAAGAGAATTTTCCCTGCACTCAAAAAAATTTTTTTTTAAAATTTCCCTGAATGATTGTTACTGTAAAGATGGAGATAAACAGGGCGGAGACTCAGGATGTTGGGGAGCAATCTGATAGAACAATAGGAACAGGTGGTTTGACACAAGCAACTCAACCCCACCCTATCAGCTCAAGTAATTACTACTTATAAAATGTCTATTACCATAACTTACAATAATGATGAATTACATTCTTTCTCGATAGCTGATGAAGTAATTTCTATTTTGGCTTAAAAGAAAGCCTTAGTAATTTTATTTTGCTTTTATATTTTGCCAGAAATTTTAGAAGAATGTAAGTTCGATGTTTGCTGGTATGTAAATTCACGCCGCAGGTGGCCTCAGCCACTATGTTTCCTGCCACTCAAAATACAAACTGTCCAATTTCTTAATTAAGTCTCTCAACCATTTTTTAGATTGCCAAATCTATTTATTTTTTACCTTTTATTTGATATTTTCATCTTTTGTTTTAATCATTGGTTTTTCATTTATTTACTATCAACAAAATACAGTTGCTTTCTTGTTAATTATCCTCTGTTAATTTGTGTATGTATATACATTCTCTTCAAAGAGAATTTCTGTATGTATGCATTCGCACCAACTGATTGTTCATACGTGGTTTTTCAAGTTGTGGGTTGATGATGTTTGCTCACAGGTTTTTCCATTATTATCCCAGGCCACCAAGGAAGATTTTTAATCTCTGTCTGATTTGATTACTTTTTTTTTTTTTCATCTTGATTTGATCCAGACTCCTACACTTGTGTCCATTTGGGCATGAATGCTTTTGCTTTTTTCACATCAGTGGGAGGTTTTATGATCATGTCTTTCCAAAAGATCATAACACCAAAATTTGGTGCCTATAATAAAGATCCAATCATTTCTACTTAGTAACTTTTGCCTTTATCCCTAAATCAAACCAGCAATGATAGATTTTAATACCAAAGATGAAACAAATTCTACAAGCTTATGAATATAAGATTACATTATTACGTTGGGCGACACACTAAGTTTGTTTGGTCTATTGAGTGGAAATTTTTTTAAAATTGTTTTGTTATTGACATGAACTTCATTAAATAGCATATTTACCATTTTACTGCATTATCTTCAGCCATCTTTCAACCAACTTCATAATTCAATCCTTCCAGAACTTTTTATCTCTCTCTCAGCAAAGAACTACTCTAGATGCCTTTTTGTGGTTTCAATGAAATTAATTTTTTTAAATCTTTGAAAACTGGAACAGATGGTAATGCAATATTAGTGAATATGGCAGATGAGTAATTGTAACTATTTTCTCATGGTCACCAAAGTAGCATGCAGTCTAGCATTACCCTGATGGAATATCATGCTATTTCTCTAATCTAATTCTGGACGTTTTTCATTGATTGCTACCTTCAAATGATCTATTTGAGAGCAGTACATGTTTGAATCAACTATTGGCTTCTCAAAAAGGAAGTCATAGTAGAGAACTCTCTTTTAATCCCAAGATATAATTAGCATCCCCTTTGTGGGACCACCCAGCTAAAGAAAAGTGAATTTTGTGAAAAAAAACAGGCTCCCAGAGCAACAATGAAAATTCCCTCCAAAAGCATAAACTGCCAACTCAAAAATGGCTATGTTAAAGAATATTCATCCAATGAGAAATGATATCAAGGAAACTCAGATGGGTTCACTTGGAGCCTACTGTGTGAGATAAAAGGAAAGGATTTTACCAACAGAAATAGACAGCAGTTACTGGCCAAGAAAATGCTATGTCATAAGTTATTTTCTTACCTATACAATATGCATGTCCATAATGGCACGCTCACTTATGCACATAATTGTGAAAGACTATGTCTCGGATTCTTATTTTAACCTTAAGATATTGTGCTGTCTTATGATCTCTCCATGTGAGGTTGAGCATGATTCTGTCATGCGCATGTTGCATGGTTCTTAGTTTGTTATATATTCATTAAATGAATATTATATATGTTGAACAATCTTTTTTCATTCATTCAACACTGACTTTCACTAGTACATTTTCTCTTGATACTCAGATATACAATTCATTTAAGCTTTACATAAAATTATTGTTAGTGCTATTTAGTTGGTCTTATTGCCTGGAGTCAGACAATAAATTATTATACTAGTGACTTGGAACATGCAAAAAAAATACAAAATTTGTAGCAATCTTCTTGAAAGATTACAATTTAATAATCAACGGTAACTTTGACATCCAACCAAGAGAAGCTTCCCAGACTTTGATCATACCAACATTCAACTCTAAAGACAGAAATGCTTCTTTTTTTTCAATTGCAAACCATAACAATGGCGAGAAAAATAGTGCCCCAGAACAAGGACTATGTCTACGTCATAGAAAAACTCTTGTCAGAGGTTGCCAGTGAAGTCACCGACTTACTTGCAACAATGTCAGAACACAACCTATATGAAGTCCTTAAAGGGATAATCATTAAATGGATCAATTGGAACCAGGTTAAGGGACATCTTAAAAAATCTTGAAATAGGAGGTAAGACTCTATTGGTTCTGATCTGGCATATGAAAGGATTGTTAGGTTCATATGTCATGTCTGACATGATATTAAAAAGAATATAATTAGACAAGCTACTACCTACCATAATAAAAATATTGACACTTATGAAAGACGAGAAGGATTTGGACAAATTGTCTGAAATAACTGACTGTGTTCAAGTGGGATACCTGGACCAAAGTATAAACTTCATGTAGACAACCATGCAACCATCAAATGTAGAATTTTAACAATTGCAGGCCATTGTAGTTGAATTGGCCGAACAGATTGCCAAAAAACAGTATCAAATGAGAGACACATGCTATGATGGCAGCTGTCATTCACAGCCCTGGAGAAGTGCCAGCAAGAATTGGAAAAACAGTGCAAAACAGAGTTTTGAAATATGCTGGTACCATCACAAATATGGTCACAAAGTGAGACATTGTCACCAGACCCGTGCTTTTCCTAGAAATAAAAGACAATAAGGAAACTTCAATCCTGGCTAGTAACAATGATGTTTTTAGCTAGACACACCCAAAAATATCAGCTATTTTACATCCATGACAAGATACACTTAAGCGGAAATTAGTGTCCTAACATCAGACCTCTCCAAAAAATTAGTACCCTAGAAGCTACTAGGTGTTAACAGCACAAAAATCAGCACATTTGATGAAAAATATCTCACATTGGACCTTGGAATAGCACTGAGAGTTTCTCTTGATATTTACCTCAGGGCAGATTTCTTAGCCAACTTTGACCTGTACATCAGTAAGGCTGCATAATCCTTCATCAATAACCAGAGAGAGTTTATAGAGTGCAGGATTTGTTTCTGTTATAATTCCTTGGGAATTAGCACTGTCTTACCTGAGGATAAAAACATGAAGGCACTACTATAAAAAAACTCAGACATAACAACTCCATTCAAGCATACAGATTGTGTAATCCACTCAGGTAAACGTAACATCCCAATGACTGGACAGCCTGTACACTCCACTTTTGAAAGACTCATCATCATCATCATCATCAGTCTTTTAACGTCTGTCGTTGGACATAGACCTTCCCCAGGATTTGCTACACTTCCCTATCATGGGCGTCACAGAGCCAGTACTTCCTGAACTTGTCTAGCTCATCTCTCCATCTAATATTCTGCCGGCCTCGGTTGCACATGTAGTCTCGGGGCATCCATGTCGTGAGTCGTGATGTCCATCGATTGTCTGCCATTCTTGCAATATGGCCAGCCAACCACCATTTGAGATTTTTAATGGATTCTATGATGTCCCTAACTCTTGTCTTTTCTCGGATGTACTTTGCTGTCTTGTGGTCTCTCCATGTGAGGCCCAGCATTATTCTTCATCATGAAAAATACAAAATTGCAACTGGGCATTATATGACCTTCAAAAAGCTCATGGCCAAGCCCCTCACATTTGGCTGTTAAACAGAACTCAGGAGTGTGGAGAACTGTAAGGGATTTTTGCAGATTAAATGCTTTCATAATATTGGACGGATACCCAATTTCTTATTTACATTTTCTATTGGGCTACAAGGAGCAAATATTTTTTCTTATTCAGACCTTGTAAAAGTATATCATCAAATTTCAGTCATAGAGAAAGATACATACCGAACAGTAGTAATTACTCCCTTTGGTCTCTTTGAGTATACAGGATGACTTTTTGACAATGCAACGTAGCTCAGTCATTCCAGCAACTGATCAATGAAGCTCTACGAGGATTACTATTTACTTTCACTTACATCAGTGATGTAATGATAGCAAGTAAAGATTTAAAGAACATTTCAAACATTTACAGCAAGTGACTATCACATCTTCCTTTAAAAATAAACGTGGAGAAATGTATATTTGGTGCATAAAAAAAATAAATTTCCTTGGACATTCGATTGACAAAAATAGAATATCGCTACTGTCTGAGAATCTTTCAGACAACTGAGACATTTCATTAGTAGCTACTTAATTATCATTGGTACTTCATCGCAAATAGTTCCTCTATTCTATTGCCTCTCACTGACTTACTAAAGAATAAAATCAAGAAGAATGCAAATAAAACCAAATCTTTCAACATAGTTTATTTAGCTTTGGCTAATTTCACAAAGCTGAACTATATCATAGATAAAAAACTTATTTCAACAACAGATGCTTCCTCAAATGCTTCCAGATCAGTCATCTATCAGATAATAGAAGATGAAGCAAGTCTGATATCTTTTTTCCATTAAACCAAATGCAACATTAGGAAACAAAGCACATTCTCAGGAAAATTGTTGGCAATTTGCCCATCCATAAGACATTTTAGATACAAACTGGAAAAAGGTGGATTTAAGGTGTACAGCGACCACTGACTTTTGCTTTGCAACAAAGTCATTTGGATTAGGTTTTGCAATATACTTCAGACATACAATTCATCAAAGGAACGAACAACTCAGTCGTCGATACGCTCTCTCGCACAGAAATTAATCAGTTACTGATGATATATCAAGCCACGAACTGATAGCTCAAAAAATGATCAAAAAGATAAAAAAAATGGTCGCGCATTACATGAGGCTCACACGAACACTTTATTAACATTAAAACAAATTCTTGTTCCAGAATTACAATGACATTTCACTTAGCAATTCTAAACCATACACACCTCCTACACCCAGGGAGAAAATCACATATTTACACCGACTTTCAAAAATGTCCAACACCTTAGGGAACAATCTGTCTGGCCGAGCATGGTGATAGACATTCGTCTGGCTGAACAAGGTGACAGACATTCAAGACTGAACTACATTTGTAGATTGCCAGAAGAGTGAAGTACAAAGGCACTCAAAAACATCAACCGATATAATTAGCAACGCTAGATTTGCACACCTGCACATTGACATTGTAGGATTAATACCAAGCTGTCAAGGATACGCATATATGTTGACTATAGTTGACAGTTGGACATGGTAACCAGTAGCAATTCTAAAGACATTACTAAATGATTGGATATCAATACATAGAGTACCCAACATTATAACCACAGATTGGGGCACCCAATTTCAGTTGACACTTTTCTGCAAGTTCAATAATCTGTTAAGAACAATGCATATCAAAATGACTATATATCAACTGGTCTAGAGAAACAATTCAACAGACAACTAAAAACATATCTTAACTTGTAACAAAATAGGATCGATTGAACAGAGAACTTATCTCTGATACTTCTTCGCATCTGTAATACTATCAAGGAAGATTTATGCTGCAAACCAGCCAAATTTGTTTTCAGCAGAGAATCAACTCTGCTAGGACAATTTTTTGATGAAAATATGGAGAAGAAACAGTTGTCATATTTCATCAAATGCTAAAAAACAGGGTTCGGCACCCTTTTTGTCTCTACGGTCCAGATTACTTTATTATGAGTGGATGCTGGGCCAGATGAATATGATAAGAAACCTCAAAATATGAGAATTGTCAGTATGAATACATTTAGTTATATTTTTCCAAAAATCAATGAATAATGCATGCTAAAAAATTATTTGTGCTTAACTAAGAATAAACATTTGTAACATACAACTCAATCAAGTCACAATTCATTTCAATGAAGGCATATTTTGAATCTATAAAATAAACAAAAAGAATCTTTCAAACATAAAAGTAAACATATTATCCCAATATGTGCTAGCAGGCCGCTCAAAATCAGTCTACAGGTTGTCTATCTCTGACTTGTGGCAAAGAAAAAATGTCACAATCATAATTTACACAAACTTGTCACACTACAGGAGACACATATATACCAAAAAATTTGTATGACTGAGTATTTGTTTTCATTACATTTAGCCCAAGTTACAATTGACCTTACAAAGTTTTAAGTAAAAGTGACAAATACTTTTTGGTTCAAAAGAAAGATAAACAAGATACAACTGCAGTAAACAAAATTAAACTCGCATTTCTGGATCAATAGGATCAACCTAAAATGTATGCTAATTTAGAAAATACACAAAATGCTACACAAATAAATGATGATTCACAATCAGAAAAGACTCAGGATAAACAGACAAAACTCGGAAGAAAAGTCACTTTCAAAGCACTATTTGAGTTACATATGATATTAATAATTGATATTGCTTATTACCTCATAATTTCTAGGAGTGGGACCCGGTGGGGCCATCCTGCTGAAGAAAAGTTATTTTCGTCTCCATTTCTCAACTGATTCATGGAGATTCAATTATTGTTTGGTGTGATTGCAGATTTTCACTGGGCCAAGATGGGCTGTCTTACAGCGGTAAAGGGCTTCAAGTAAAGGGAAGAAGTGGGTTCATATCCTTCCCATGGACTTTAGTGCAAAGTGAATGGGAATAATCCAAGCTGGAGTTTGAACTGTTCCATGAAATGTTATGACCCCTGCATCTCTCCTAATTTATTATTTTTTTTACAAATACATAATCATGAAAATTAATAAACTAAATATGTATTGATTGCTGAAACAGCTCAACTGAAAAATGAATTAAAATTCAACAGATAATCAATGAATAATTTACTTTCTTGAATTTGGTAAGCAAGGTTCCCTGAAAAAAGCTGAATTTACAGATTACAAGCATGACTGCTACTGGATACAAACTATTAATCTATTTATCATAAACTAACATTGCAAATTGAACTCCTCACTGAAAACCTATTAGGGCAGGTGGGATTTTCAAAAGAAACAAAAAATAAAAATCGTTTTTCTCAACATTATAAAGTGTGAATGTTTGAATATTCAGTGCTCTAGCTACATTGGCACAGCCTTTATACATGATACATATTTACATACATAGCTAGCCAGCCAGACCAACTTGAAAACTGAGGAAACCTCTTACAAATAGCAGGTTCAGTTATTCACTCAATAAACCGTTATGTGACCAATGTCTTTCGGCAGCATACTGTGTTGGGGATGATCAATTAAAAAATTAGAAAAAAGAAGTGAGGAATGAATAAGTTACTTCTCTCACCTTTTGTTGGGCAGTGATCACTGAAAAGAGTCTGAATTTTCTGAGAACAAGCACGGATGCTGCTAGACACAAACTAAAGGACCAATTTAACATAAACTCACATTGCAAATTGACCCCCCTCCCACCCACTAAAAACCTATTTAGCAAAGGTGATTTATTAGAAAATGTTCAAATTGGTGTGGCTTACATACATGGTTTATACATAGCCAGCCAGCTGCACCAACTTAAAAACTGAAGAGACTCAAGTTGATTTTGCCTATGTTGACTACTTCTCATCCAAGCCTCATTGCTGTCAAATTCAAGCAGTGTTAGATAATCCTTTGTCATGATAGCAGTGAACTGGACGCAGTGTAATATTTGTAAAGTTCTAAAATGATTTGAATGCATGTTTTAAATCCCAGCAAATACAATATTTTCTGAAATGGTTATTCACAAGGGATTATACTTTAAAGTTATAATCTGCCTCATCTGATCACTATTGTGCTAGTCTCAAGCCACCTGAAATTGAAGAAAAGCTTTGCCACTGTGGAGGAAATACCACATGAAACACCCCACCCCCCAAATATACAGAATTGAGCAATGAATGGATACAAGCAGAAACAAGAACCCTATTGAATAATTGCATTGCAAGACCCTATAGAAAGGCCGGCTGGTGCAGCACTGCTTGCCAGACACAAGTGGTATAGTCACAATGGAACAAGAGCAGAAGTTGAAGGACAGGAGACAATATTGTTAAGTAGGGTTTAAAGAATGGTGGATTCAGTGACACAAACCTTGTTCTACAAAATACCCACTTTCACCTGATTTAGTGAGTTGATCTGCTAAATATCAATCAAACACCTACAGAGTGGCTGGCTGTTTGGTGCAAACTATGATGATGACCTGATTACTGTATTTGCCATTACATAAAACACATGGTTTACAAGGATATTTGGTGGACTACTGTTTACTGCAACTCATCAAAGCACCATAGCTGTCTATTTCAAGTTTTGGTAGACAGTCCCCTAATCATAATACCAGCACATTGGATGTTGAGTAATGTTTGCATAGTTTTTATTTCATCTAAATGTGTGTCTTATAGTCAGGCAAGCAGGGTAATTTCAAAATCTTTCTTGCATTTTTTAGATATCTGACTTTCACGTATTTGTGAGTTTTTTTCTTAGCAGTATTATTTCCATTACTTTTATTAGTTCCAAGCAATACCACACTTGCTATATCTTTTCATCCTCACTTTGAAAAGAGTGATACTCAAACGACACAACCGAAAATAATTTTCCGTCTTCAAGCTTGAAAATAACCAACAGCTGGAATTATCTAATCTAAAATCCTCAGCTTCCAGGAAGCCATTATTTGCTTCCATCACCAGTATATTTAACCAAGGAAATCAGGTGAAAACTCATCTGAAATGTTAACAGATGCTGCGAGCCCATGTTTTTCTGTTGCCTCTCAAGAAATGTCAGAAGAGAGAATGAGTGTTTACTGAATGTGTGTATTAAATGAAAGAGAATTGAAGACAGTTGTTTATCGGCTTCTGCAACAAGTTCCTGGGAAAAAATATTTCTCTGTGTCTGTCTTGCTAATTGAAAACTTTGTATCTGGATTCGCAGTGAAGTATTTAGAAACGTCTCTGTTAATGAATAGGTGAATTTTGGGGTAGTTTTACAGTTAGCAGCACAAAAATGAGACCAGCAAACCAAGTTTAAACTCTGGCTGAGACAGTTTGCGCTCACTTTGCACTAGTATCTTTGGGAAAACCATGAATCTATCTCTTTTCTCACCAGCTATAGGTGATAGGAGAGTAGACTGGGCCTTGGTTGGCAACCGGTTTAGGAGACAAACAACTCTGAATTTAAACCTGGGTAGTCCAACCCTTCATCCAGAGTTGTGAGACACTGGTAACAGTAGGGAATGTGTTGCCAAAATCTACTTTTAATGATGCTCTGGTGAAACTTCAATGAGCCTAGCAAGCTAGATATGGTTTATAGTGAATTACT
Organism: Thysanoteuthis rhombus; assembly: GCA_963457665.1. Lineage (NCBI taxonomy): Eukaryota > Metazoa > Mollusca > Cephalopoda > Oegopsida > Thysanoteuthidae > Thysanoteuthis > Thysanoteuthis major. Next base: position 57,328,183 of record OY735209.1, read on the forward strand.
CAAGTAAAATATAGGAGAATAAGAAATAAGAAAAATAGACTGACAACATCTTTAGTACAAGTGGAAGACTTAAAAGAAATGGGTGTAATGAATTGAGAAAATGAATGGTATACACCTAGTCCAGGGATTCCATAACCTTTTTGACTGTTGACCCTTTCATGGGATCAATGACACTTTATTGACTTTTAAGAAAAATAACAATCAAAATAAAATAAAGAATAGCTTAATAAAAAGCATATATTAATGGTGATCATTTAGTCTTCACACCAGTAATTTCTTATGGCTCCTACAAAAATCAAATGACACTGAGTGTCTTTCATGCTCCAGAACTCTCCTCAGTATTCAAGCCAATTTTAATAAAGCTGCTGTCTAGATGGTTTTTATTCTTCCACAGATTTCCAGTTCTTCTAACCTTTCTGCGAGCACACTGATAATGGGTATCTCTCTCTTTCTCTCTCTATGTGTATGCAAATGTTTAGTTTAATTGAGTTAATATGAAAAAAACTAAATCTTGTCTTAGATGAATATTTTCAGACGTACAATGCATTTAAGATTGTACTTTTACTTTTTTTAAATAATGCAATTTTCTTTCTACATCATCTCCTCAATGCTTTTTGACCCTTCAGAGTGTCTCACTGATCCTTTGGGCGCAAATATCAACTACTTTGAAAACACCTTCCAGAATTTCAACTATGTTTCATCTCTGCAGAAATTGTTGAATTTCTTATTCAAAAGAAAGCCTGACATGTATTTTTAGCTAAATTTTGATCAGAAATTTTCACTGTGTAATGTTCAATCATGCACAATTAATAGAAAACCCAGGGCAATTGGAAATGAGGATCAAGAGGAGCTCTTAGACAGAAGTCGTCATCATCATCATCATCATCAGTCTTTTAACGTCCGTCGTTGGACATAGACCTTCCTCTGGATTCGCCACAATTCTCCATCATGGGTGTCGCAGAGCCAGTATTACCTGAAATTGTCTAGTTCATCTCTCTATCTTGTGTTCTGTCGGCCGTGGTTTCTCATGTGATCTCTGGGGATCCATGTTGTGAGTCGTGATGTCCATTGGTTGTCTTTCATTCTTGCAATATGGCCTACCCATTGCCATTTAAGTTTTTTAATAGTTTCTGTGATGTCACAGACTCCCATTTTCTTCCTTATACACTGTGCTATCTCACCATGTAAGATAGTGCATGATTCTCTCATCTGCATGTTGCATACTTCTCAGATTATAGGTCTGTCTCTTGGTTAGGTTCCATGTTTCAGCTCCATAAGTGATTATCGGGAGGATGCATTGGTTGCACACTCTTCTTTTTAGAATTATTCGGATCGTGACTCTTAAAGAAAAATAATGGATATTTTTACTTGAAAGGCATTGAATTTTGCTGAAAATTTTACCTTTGTTGCCTATACTAATCTGCACAGAAACTCAACTGGACTTGTATACAGCGGTAAAATATTTAGTTAATAATATTAACTATGATTATCAGTCATTCTATGATCATTAATCATTATGACTATTAATATACTGTCATATATTATGCTAGCTCTTTATACAAAGAGGATTATGCAAAAAGAGAAAAGATCAAAAAATGTAATTGTATATTTTTGCAGATTCAATGTAAATAGAGATATAATTCATTATTTTTGAAGGTTTTGGGACCTTTAACAACAATCATGTCTATCCAAGAAGTCAGATTAATTTTCAAGTATGATTTCAAAATAGAACATAATGCTTCTCAAGCTGCTGATAAAGTCAAGAAAACATTTGAAGTGAACACTACTACTATGCAAACTGTTCAGCATTGGTCCGATGTTTAAGTTCGGAAATATGAATACCAACAATAAAGCTTGAAGGGGGTCCAGATCTGTTCTTAATAATGAAGAATTATCAACAGCAGTAGTAACTACGAACAGTGGTTTTTATCATTTTCTGGAGACTTTGGCACCTCAACAGCAATCATATCACATCATATCAAGGCAATAAGAAGATTTTAAAGTTGGAAAAATGGGTCTCACGTGAACTGATTGAAAAGCTGCACATTTTTGTTTCTCCACCTTTCAGCTTGCTGTGTTTAGGCATAGAGAATTAGAATATGAAGTCTTGCAGCATCCTCTATATTAACCTGACATTTCTCCTTGAGATGATCCTCTTCCCAAACATTTTTAATCTAATATCTGTAATAAAAGATTTGACAATAAGAAAGCCATAATTTGTGCTTCTACTGAATCAGTGACCACAAAACGGAAAGAATTTTATGTAGATGATATATCATCATTAGAGAATTCTTGGAAAAAGGTTATTGTTTCAAATGGGTCGTATTCTGATTACATATTTATAATTTTTTATTGTTTACATCATCCTTCATCTTACTATTCAAAAACCTTATAAAGGTCCCCAGCAGAAAATAGTTGGAATTAGTTGCTTATTAGGATTTGATTTTTTAAAAATCTAAACCATAAAATTTTTTAAAAAGTTATATATTTTCAGTAACTTGGTGCCCAACAACCAACAATTTTCATTCTAATCGCTTTGGTAGTTTCAAAGCTCAATGTTTTTTGGCATGTTGATTTATGGTTATTTACAAATAAAATGTAAACCAGTAATCAACATTTTTCAATTCCCAAGGCTCTATCACCATTATTGCCAAATTTCACCAAAATCAGTCAAAATTTGAGAAATTCTCCTGGTTGTAAATTAAAACATATTTGCTTATAAAATGTAAACTAACAATTGGATCAGTTATAACTTACCATCCTCAAGGTAGAATCTTTCCACAAATTTATATACAAAATTTTATTGGAATGTATCAAAGAATTAGAAAGTTATCCAATTGAGAAAATAACACAATACTGACAACAACAATGACAGACACTCATAGCAAATGATAATCCCTTGCTTTTTTCTGCTGGGGGCAAAAATCATTTTATATATATAAGTGGGAGAGGGGCAAATAATGCCATTGTTCTCAATGTGAGTATGGTGCAACTCCACCATGCCAAAAACTTGTATACACTTTGAAATTGGTTGAGGTTAGTGCTCAGCAAAAGACATATAGTAGAGGAACCTAATTTCAAACAAATTTGTTTGAATTCAAACAGCTTATTAAGATTTTTTCTTTTTTGGATACATAGGGACATCAATAAATCTCTAGCCTAATGATAAAAAAGCATTTACTTAGCACAATAATCATTTATCTTTCAACATAATCTCCTTTCTTGTCAATGCATATAACGCAATAGATCAAACATTATACAAAATATTTCAGACTAGAATTTAAGAACTGACTTTATCAGGTTCCAGGCTTAATTGATCCACTCATTTATCAAGAGAAATGCCCGTAAATGTATCTATATACGGGACTTTAAAAAAAAAAAAAATTGATACATCTCTTAAAGTAATAATTCTTATCTGATTTTCACTCATCAAATTCTGTATTTTATTTGTCTCTTATTAAATCATAATTATCAACAGATCACTGCTAAAGAACCCCCCTCCATACTTCTCCCCTCCCCACTTGCCATTGCAGACAGCTGCTATTGATAGAAAAATAGAATAGCTGGCTTCCTTCCACTTTTCAAGTGTATAATGGTGAGATTCTTCCTCATTTGATCTATCTTAAAATATAGAAATACTTTTTGAAAGCATCTTAACTGCCCTTCCTTGAAGAAAACAATAAAAATATATTTTCTTTGCAGTAATGGAAACAACTTTTGGGATTTTTTCAAAGAATCGTTAAATGAAATTGATGGCAGAAGCCTGATCACATGACCTGGTTCACTTTACAGATTAATTCTGTAGGAAAAGTAACAAAAACAAATGATGAAGTAGTGTTTTCAGTCTGAAAGCAGGAAGAAAAAAAAATAGTTTCTTAGATTACCAGCAAACAGGTCTACGAATACCATTTAATCTGACCAGACTTAATGGGCAAGCATATCTTATCAGGGTTGGTCCACTCTACAATGGAATTTTATTCGGCAGTATAGTCTGGCCCGTTTGGTCAGATACCAGAAAGTGGAACTTAGAACTACTTTTAAGACCTGGTCTCAGAAGTTTTGGCTATTATACCTTTCAGACTTTTTTCAGGTGTCTTTTGCAGTTGGTAACTGTCAGGGAATTTTGAACCAAACTCTTCATTCAATTTACTGAAGAACAGTTTTTTTTTTTTTTGCTGTCCAAATGACTGATATCACTTGTCTGCCTCTCTGACTGAACCGGAGTATATAACATTTTTGCACTATTCATCCGACGGATTGAACACATGACCATCTGGTTACTACGTACGCTTAATCAACATTTTTAACCACTAGGCTATTTCCTTTAAGATTTGATTTTGATTGAACTCTTTCAAGCCCAATTATGGAGTTAACAGCTTTTTCTTTTACTGACTGGGTATAAAAGGTAGTAATGGGAGTGTGATTTTCCCAAATGATCACCTACCCACTCTTTCCTCTGTCAACTGTTGTGGCATGCCAGTGACATTTTCTCAATGAGACAGACCATGGGAAGAAATAGATGATGCCTCTCTCGAGCGTATTAATGCAATGTGTATATAAATAGCCGTACCTAGAATCTGAATCCTTTGAAGTAAAGATAGAAAATAGAGTATTTGCTGGACAAAACTAAATTTGATACACAGCTACAATTACGGAGCAGTACTATTCACTTCTACATGAAGGCAAAATGTATTACAAGGCTGGGTTTAATGTGGGTCCCCTCACACTTATGTGTGGATAGGGACAAAAATTGTTCAGCCCTAGCAGACTTGCCCTTTAGGGCATACCATAGGTATCAGGCAATGCCCATACCTTACCTCTCCTAATGAAAAAGCCCCTGGGACCAAACATCACTTTATATGTGCCCCAGCCACAAATGGCTGAGGAGAGAATGTAAGACCAGAACCAGATGGAGAACTCTGTAGGGATTAAATTTATTAGCAGTGGCTTACCTGATTATCATGCCAACCAATGATCTAATAGTGCTGTAAGATATGCAGCCATTATTGGTATCACAAGAACCAGTCTTGCAACATCGATGCAACTTGGCGACCAATCAGAGAGGATCTTATCATGCATGCATGAATAGACACTTTCCAATGGGTCAATTCAGTCAGTCATTGAATTAGCTAGTGCACTGTGAGACAGTCATATTCACAATGACCAATAAGCAAGTCATACTTCAAGTTTCGTAGAGGATTTTTGGTAAAACATTGCATCATTCTGATCTATAAGCCCCTTTACACCCCCTGCAACCTCTACCTTTTTTTTGGTTCCTTGCAACTTCTACCTTTTTTTTGGTTCCTTGCAACTTCTACCTTTTTTTTGGTTCCTTGCAACTTCTACCTTTTTTTTGGTTCCTTGCAACTTCTACCTTTTTTCTGGTTCCTTGCAACTTCTACCTTTTTTCTGGTTCCTTGCAACTTCTACCTTTTTTCTGGTTCCTTGCAACTTCTACCTTTTTTCTGGTTCCTTGCAACTTGTACCTTTTTTCTGGTTCCTTGCAACCTCTACCTTTTTTCTGGTTCCTTGCAACTTCTACCTTTTTTTTGGTTCCTTGCAACCTCTACTTTTTTTCTGGTTCCTTGCAACTTCTACCTTTATTTTGGTTCCTTGCAAACTCTACCTTTTTTTTGGTTCCTTGCAACCTCTACCTTTTTTCTGGTTCCTTGCAACCTCTACTTTTTTCTGGTTCCTTGCAACTTCCACCTTTTTTCTGGTTCCTTGCAACCTCTACTTTTTTCTGGTTCCTTGCAACTTCTACCTTCTTCCAAATAGATTTCAAACTGTAGACAAGATTAAAGAGAGGACCCAAAGGTTGCTAATGGTGATATTGATTAAGAACTTGGCAGATTGTAATGGAAATGGAAGGTATAAGCATATGAGGTCCAAATAGGAGTAGTTTGAAGGAAACAAGATACCATTGCCCTAGGTAAGCTATGTTTTTTGTTAAAATAAAATTAAACTGGTTGGATACTTTCCAGGCAGACCTCATATGATAATCTGGCTTTTGAAATCACAAGCTTCTTTTGCCAATCTATCATTTCTTCACCTTTGATTATTTCCAGATGGTCAATGTTCCTGGTAGTGTTCAGCTTTCTTGAGAACTAGAAAGAATTTCTTTCAGATGTTGCAAATAGATATACAATTTCATTTGCTTCCAAAAGGATGCATTTACAGATGTATTGTTGGTTCTATGAAAGAAACATTTCTGAAATATTTGTGTCATATCAGTACCTTTCCCAAGAGCTACTGGTATTGTGGAATATGAAGTTGAGAGTTGTATCCATAATCATTGAAACACTCAGAACAGTGATCTGATCCAATGAGTTGAAGCTCAAAACAGCAATGATGCAGATCATGGCACTGTTGAAATTAGTGAGAATACTGAGTTAAGTGCTAAGGAGACTTTTTGTCACTTGATCTCTGGTGACAATCACTAAACAACTATTGAGGACATGAAAATTACAATGGAATACTAAGTTTCACCTGAGTAGAAATAGAGATGAGATTGTCAATCACATATTAATCAAATGCAGCAAGTTGGCTATAAAGGAGTGCTAAAATAGATTTGACTGGATAAGAAAGGTTATCCACCAGGAATTGTGCAAACAACAGGGATCTGACCATGCAAACCAATTGAAAGAGCATAAACTATAACTATCCAGGCAGGGCCAGATCTATTAAGGGGCAAAAGGGGCATTTTTCATTTTTCACTAGTTTACTTACCTCTTACTTTTCCTCCTTCACAACCTTTTTTCCACCTTTTCCCCCCATCTCTCACTTTTTCCTATTTCTTCCTGCCTTATAGTATTATGTTGATTTCTCAGTCAGAAAGCATAACTGTTTCAAGCTGGGGATCGGACAGGTACTACATTCAGATCCTAAGTAGAAAAGGGATCCCAAATCTATTTTGCTCTATGGAATGGTTTAATACTGACAATATTCTTACAGACTGGCCAATCATAATGATAGGAATATACGTAATAAGTCAACTATAAGTCACTTGTAGCTAATTGACTCAATGCTGTTTTTAAAAGGGTTTATCAAATGAATTTGATATTAAGATGCTCCCTCATTGACAGACATAACAATTAGTGTAGTATTCATAAAAAAATGAAAAGATTATTCATTTATGGATAGGTGTCACCATCTTGGATCAGAATATATCTTAAGCCTGCCAAAAATCCAAAGTATCACTTAGTGGTACTTCTACCTAGGATCAGAGTGTACTATGTGTGCTCATTCGAAAGTGTTAAATACAATATGGTTACATATTGCGTTTTATATATGTGCATTACTGTGTAAGTAAATGAATAAGTCTGTAGCCTACTGATAGAAAAAGCCTTTGTTTTACCAAATAAATATTAATTTTTCACCATTATTTTTCTTGTCGATGCACTTAATTCAGTGAAGAATATTAATCACCAAGATCGAATGTAGGATATGAAAATATTGATATCTGTTGTTGCTGATCTTATTTTTTTAAAGTTTGTCAACTGGCATACACATACTCATGTCAGATATGTACACACATACTTATTTAAATATATATATATATATATATATATATATATATATATATATATATATAGTACATTTTAATTCACACTCACACAACACACACCACTGATGATGGGAAGAATCCCGAAACATGTATGGACTACTGACATATAAGGATTAATAAACCTTACCACCAAAAACTTCACTCCCGAGTCTGTCTCACTCTCTAAAGTACACATTATATATATATATATATATATATATATATATATACACACACATAGACATGCAACATGTATGCATATGTGATGCATGTATGTATGGTAGGAATGCATATAGTGCATGTGTATCTGCATGTGTATGCATATATGGCATGTGCGCTTATGTGTATATGTTTGGTATGTGTATGCAAGTATAAATGTGAGTATGTAGTATGTATGTTTTTCATATGTGCATATACAATACGTGGGTATGTTTATATGTATGTGTATATGTCTATGTGTTTGCGTACATTCCAAATGAGTATGGGGTTTTAAACTGACATGCTACATACACATATGTACACGTATACACGTCACGTATGCAAACGCACACACACCCACACTACATGCTAGACACATACCACATACACATGTAACATACGTACACCTATATACATATGGCACATACACAAACATATAGACTTATATACATATGTATGAATACACCCACATAGCACCATAGTATATGCACGTACCAAATACACGCATATTACATACTCACATTGATACTCACACACACACACACACGTCACCTGTGCAAACACAAGAATTGTTTTATTCATACGATGTAAACAGCTTAAATCAGTGCACAGTGTTGCGGATACATACAGATTTCTTGTTGACACATTCATATAATATACACACATACACACACGGCAAATATACGCATACTGCATACACACATACCATAGGGTTACATGTTACATATGCTGACACATACACATATCTAATGTATGCATATATATGCACATACACATACATTCGTAATCATCCATACCTATCAAGTACACATACTATATACTCATATGCATACTAGCAAATGCCACATATACGTACACATACACAAATGCCATGTACGCATGCATCTACATTTGGTCCAATGCAAAAGGGTATATGCACTCACACATCTATGCATTATGTATCACGTCTATATTTTTGGCATTATTGCATTGGATATCTTTATATTCAACATTTTGGCATTGGCCCTTTTTGCATTGGATGTTTTCAACTGGATTTTTAAAAGCCAGCTCAGTGACAACAAATACGTAATCAGTTTAAAAAACAAACAGGCCTCCAACGACAGAGGTGGAGAAGCAATTCAAGTGACATCAGAGAAGCAGTACTAGAAAATTCATTGTGATGGTGTGAGGTGCCCGTTTAAATTTGTGTATGTTGTATGCATATATGTATGTATAAATTGACCCTTCTAGCATTGGATGTCTTTGCATTGGCCCTTCTAGTATTATTGGACCTCACTGCATCTGATGTCTTTGCGTTGGCCCTTTTTGCATTGAACATGTTTGTATTGGATGTGATTGCAGTATTGAATCTTTTTGTATAGGCCCCTTTTGCCTTTGAACCACTTGTGATGGACACTGTGTACTTGGGGTATTAGTTTTGAACATTTTTGATATTAGACAATTTAGACTGGATTTTTTGACTTGGCACCATATATATATATATATATATATATACATATATATACACTCTCATATATTGATACTCCTTTGTATACTCATAAATATCAATCTATATATTTATGGTGTTTATGTTAATTTTCAGATATCTATAGATATATATATATATATATAGGGAGGCATACATACATGGACAGATGTATGGACATGGACACACACACACACATATTGATCCACCCTCGTATACTCATAAATAACCATCCATGTATAAGTTGTGTTTATGCTCATAAACATTATACATACATAATTACACACATACTCATACACACAAGTATGTGTGTGTGTGTGTGTATTTATATAATTGTCATACATTTTTTTGAAGATGTATCTTTACCGTGACTAGTTCAAAGGCCTCCCAAGCAAATATTTTCCTTTTTGTCTTTGTGGTTAATCAAGGCAGCTATAATAATTATTATGTATCAGCACTAAAAGACAACTAGAATGCGTACTTGCCTGCTTTCATCGTAATGAATCACTGTACCCAATTCCCTTAGCTGCACACTGACCAACCCTCATGCAACAGTGTCTACACATTGGAATTGTTGATATGCACCCTTTCCTGGGTGGAATACCTTTTCTAGTCTAGCTCTGTTGTTGGAATAGGTCACACAGTGCTTTTACTTGTTTTTTTTTTGGTCACCCTACTTGCGTCTCTATTGTCTGAATCCGGTTTTTTTTTCATTTCCGTGTCTCGTCCTACTGAATCAGCTCAAATTTCAAGAGTTTTCTCTTGGCCTGGGAGAGAAGAGAATAGAGGGGAATAAATATCTTGCTCAGTCAGTTACTTGATCATCAGTGTTAACAGGTTTCTATTTCAAAATATTGAAGCTCATTTCAGCTATCAAATGCTCCATTCTATATAGTCTGTTCTTAAGCACACTTGCATACATAAATAATACATTCATAAAAGAAGCGTGCACCTTGCTGAGAGGTAATGGTTAATGAGCTAGTCTAGTAGAACATTACTACTGTTTAGTAAGTTCGATTGATGCCTCACACTCATGTCTATGTGCCCGACTAAGATAAGCAAAGCTAAGCAAATACCCATATATAAGAGATGGAACTAAATCAAATGAATATGTTTAAAGGTAATCAATATTTGATTAACAAGCAATAAGTGTGGAAAATTTTGTTAATATTTCCGATCAAGCTTAATACTTTAATAAAACCTGCAAATAGTTGCTTGCGCAATAAAACGAATTTGAAATATTTGGATTATTTAGAAATAAGCATCTGACTCCCTTATGTTTGAAAATGCCAAAATTTACCTGACCTTGAATTGACCCTTAAAGGTCACCAAAGTTCAGTGCCATCTATTCTATGTTCATCCTGGAGTCCAGTTACTCTTGTACACAAATTTGCAGCTTTTAGGGTTCAGCCATCTCTGTTAGATTTGAAAATGACAAAATTAACTGGGATCCAAGTTGACCTTCAGAGGTCACCAGGAGGGGATAATTGCACCCTATCCTATGTTTATCCTGAGGTCAAGTTACCCTAATACTCAAGTTTTCAGCTTGTAGGTTGCTTTATTGTTTTTATAGTATTAGATATTTTGACTTGGCATCATGAGATGTTGGTAAATCAATAATTCTGTCGCCTAATTGTGGGAAAAGTACAGGTAAAACTCCTATTTTGCTTGGATGTGTTCTTAGAAAAATTGACAATGTAAGAGCTTTGTCCAATGAGGGAACAATAACTGGTGAAGCTGCGACTTGGTCTGCTCCTTCGGAATGGGGTCATCCAAAGTAGGAATGGATGAAGTTGGAGCTTCACCTGAATTTACTTTACACAACAAATATTTGTTTTCTAACACAACCTCTTCCCTTTTTCAATTCAGTTCTAAATAGTATGTTAAAAAAGGACCCTTAAATGAGAGTATACATTCTTTGCAAATATTTTTTACTTCACTGCTGCGTCTTTCTAGACTGTCATAATGTCAATGATGTATTGTAAGATGCAGAGGAACGTTTTGTATTATTGTAATCATTATCAAAGAGAAAAAAAGGCAGAGTCTGTATCAATGAGTTTAAAATCTAATAATGAAAAAAAGCATTTATTTCAAGAAACAAATATTCATTTTTTAACATAATCTCCTTCCTTATCAAGACAATTGATCTAGTGATAGATAATAATAACATAGATCTGATATTATACAGTAAAAATTTTAGACCAAATTTAGATGATAACTACTCGTCAGGCCACAGACTAATAGTGCATCCTTGTACGTATATATTCAAACGAACGCACATTGATTCTTACTGGGGTTAGCTTAATTTAGCTCATAGCTTTTACATGAGCTTGAACACTGATTACTGTCACTGGTAGGTATAGCTACCAACCAGGCTTCAGTGTGTGTTTGTGTGTATGTGTGAATCACATACCCACTTTTTTGTCATGTAATAAATTGTTCAGTTAATGACAATGTCAAGTACCAATGCCACATCTTTTTCAAAGCATTTGAAGTAGCCACTTGAAATCCGTGCATATGTTTATGCAAACCACACAGAGATCAGACAAAAACAGCAAATGAAATGATTTGAAATGTCATGCATCAGTCGACTTTTTTTTAGAAAACTTTCAGCTTTTACAGCTCAATACTGTACATCATTCGAGGCACATATATCATGTAGGCAAACATCAAAACTAAATATATTCAATGTTATCCCTTTCCATAAGAATATTACAATTACTCAGTTAATATATGCTGATTTACTTGGACTAAGTGACATTAGTTAGGCTTATCTTGTAACCTGCCGGGTGAGTTTAATCCCCGGGTCAGATAGTGCAAAAAGTCATATAATCTGTGTTGCATTTGTACATGGGTATTTGCAACAAGCCTATTGGGAGTAACCCAAATGGTAACTCCACTCTGGGAGTGCCCAATTGGTTATTTTTTGACTTACTCATTTCCCCATCTAAAAGTGTACTCTTTTGATTGTACTTATTTCCCAGTCTAAAAGTTTACTTTTTTGACTGTACTTATTTTCCAGTCTGAAAGTGAACTCTTTTGACTGTACTTATTTTCCAGTCTGAAAGTTTAATCTTTTGACTGTACTTATTTTCCAGTCTGAAAGTTTAATCTTTTGACTGTACTTATTTCCCAGTCTAAAAGTTTAATCTTTTGACTGTACTTATTTTCCCGTCTGAAAGTGTACTCTTTTGACTATACTTATTTTCCAGTCTGAAAGTGTACTCTTTTGACTGTACTTATTTTCCAGTCTGAAAGTGTACTCTTTTGACTGTACTTATTTCCGAGTCTGAAAGTTTAATCTTTTGACTGTACTTATTTTCCCGTCTGAAAGTGTACTCTTTTGACTATACTTATTTTCCAGTCTGAAAGTGTACTCTTTTGACTGTACTTATTTTCCTGTCTGAAAGTGTACTCTTTTGACTGTACTTATTTTCCAGTCTGAAAGTGTACTCTTTTGACTGTACTTATTTTCCAGTTTGAAAGTGTACTCTTTTGACTGTACTTATTTTCCAGTCTGAAAGTTTAATCTTTTGACTGTACTTATTTTCCTGTCTGAAAGTGTACTCTTTTGACTATACTTATTTTCCAGTCTGAAAGTGTACTCTTTTGACTGTACTTATTTTCCAGTCTGAAAGTGTACTCTTTTGACTGTACTTATTTCCGAGTCTGAAAGTTTAATCTTTTGACTGTACTTATTTTCCCGTCTGAAAGTGTACTCTTTTGACTATACTTATTTTCCAGTCTGAAAGTGTACTCTTTTGACTGTACTTATTTTCCTGTCTGAAAGTGTACTCTTTTGACTGTACTTATTTTCCAGTCTGAAAGTGTACTCTTTTGACTGTACTTATTTTCCTGTCTGAAAGTGTACTCTTTTGACTGTACTTATTTCGCAGTCTGAAAGTTTAATCTTTTGACTGTACTTATTTTCCTGTCTGAAAGTGTACTCTTTTGACTGTACTCATTTCCCTGTCTGAAAGTTTACTCTCTCAACTGTACTTATTTTCCTGTCTGAAAATTCATTCTTTGACAATACTTATTTTCCTGTCTGAGAGTTCTTTCATTCATGAGTCAAAAGAGTGAACTTCCAGACAGAAAAATAAGTACAGTCAAAAGAGTGTTCTAAGGTTTCTCCAGCCAATAATTTAGATTCAAATTTTTTAACATTTATCTTACTCCTGGAAAAAGGTACATCCTTTTCCTCGTTTGGCTTGATAAGGCCTTCAGCATTGTCTATCAATAAGTTTAGTTCCAACTTCCAATTCACATTATTCTTGAGAAAAAACAACAAAATCAAAATTCCAGTAGCTCTGACTTGTTAAATAAAAAATGTTCCTGTTGTGTCTCTGTAGGATTAATCCATAAACTTAACCCTCCCCTGAGCAATCATTGTTTCACACATCATCAAAAATGTGAAAATGAGTACAGTCGAAATAGTAAATTTCAGGCAGGAAAATCTAAAAAGAGTGAATTTTCCAACAGGAAAATAAGTACAGTCAAAAGAGTGAACTTTCAGACAGGGAAAAAGTACAGTTTTGACAGCACTTTTTTTCCCTGTCTTAAAGTTCACTCTTTCAACTGTATTGTGAATTGTAGGTAGTTGGAACTGAAATTATTGATAGACAATGCCAAAGGTCTTTATCTGGCTAAATGAGGAAAAGAATGTACCTTTTTCTGGGGTAATATAATTTAAAAAAAAACTATACAGATCACTTCTGGGTAGGTTAATAAGAAAATTATAATGATAATCTTGATTGTTGTCTGGAGAAATTGTAGAACACTTAGGAAAGTCAGGAATAGGTAAATTCCTAAGATATGTTACGAACTGGTCAAGTCCATCTGGACACTCAGGCCCCCCATGAAGGATACTTAGAGATGATAAGAAACTCTGAAAAACTGTGATATAAAGACAATTCAGTCAACTTAATATCTAACCTATGATGTACAATGTCTTGTGTAATTTTGGTGGTTTTATGAGAAGATCTGATTCAGTATATCCTCCCCTCAGACAGTCTCACTTTCTTTCCTTCTCTTACAGCTGATACCATTGCTAGCACTGAGGAAACATCTTTGCTTGCTTCAGAGATATCCTCTGCTTTAGCCGACTTGTAAGTAAACTTTCAAATTCTGATGAATTGATTACTCTCTCCATTGCACTTGGTTAGATTCTGGTGCTGTTTTGGTATGACACGCTGTTATTTCCTCAACCTTGAACCGGACAAGGGCATCAAAGCATTCTCAATGGACTCTAAGGCATTTATAGTAGTGACGTCAAAGGCTTGATCTGCTGAACAAAAGGTTATCACACCTCAGTCGATGCACCATTGCTTGTATTCTCTGCAGCTATGCCGTTAAAATGGCATTTTTTTTCTGATACGTAGTTGATGAAATTTGCCCATCAGCAAGATTGCATTATGGTACAAATTTTTATTCTTCAAAGGAGATGACAGTTTTAAATAAACTGCTTCATCAGAATGAACAAATATGTCTGGAATATCTAGATCTACCATGATGTACAGCAAATAATCATGATAATTCTTCACTATCCAATCCAAAAGACAGAGACCTTATAGTTACATCTTTTTTTGAACATGCATCAAGTTCCTCACATGAATTCTCATTGTTGCCAAAATTTGCCATAGGAGGAGGTCCAGCACATTTCCTAGTACAGTAAAGTACCACCTCTGCTGGTAACACTGGCTATATGATCTGAGATAGCTTTGAATCCTACAATATTGCCTTGAAGTTCTTTATTCATAAGGAAGCCTACTCTGCTTTGTTTTACTTTTTCTATTTCATTGCTGTTAAGGGGATCTTTGCTGTTAAATTTAATAAGTTTTTCTCTGTGTCTTCTCATTTTGCTAAAACTGATAATGTCCAATTAAATGTTTTTGATTTCATTTTCATGATCAGTTGAGTGCAGGTCTTTTGGCGTGTTCTGACATTGCAGGTGCCAATGTATAATATTGTTTTCTAAGTGATGATTTTGGTGTTTAGTTCAGGGACTCACTCTAGGATGGCAAGGTTTCAGTAGAGCAAGCTCAACCTTCAAGAACAAGAAAATCCTCCTATTCTAAAGAAGAAGTGTATACAACCAATGCATTCTCCTGATAGTCACCTATGGAGCTGAAACATGGAACTTAACCAAACGATTAACCCTCAAACTGAGAATCAATATGTACAAGAGAGAATCATGCCCAACTTAACATGGAGAGATCACAAGACAGCACAGTATATTGGAGGAAAAACAGAAGTCTGAGATATCATAGAATCTATCAGAAGATTCAAATGGCAAAACGACAACCGCTAGACATCACAATTCACGACATGGATCCCCAGAGATCACCTGTGAAACTGTGGCCAGCAGAATATAAGATGGCAAGACAAACTAGACAAGTTTAGAAAGTATTGGCTGCGCAACACTCATGGTAGAGAGGTGTGCCAAACCTCGGGGAAGGTCTATGTTCAATGACAAATGCTTAAAGGCTTATGATGATGATGATGATGATGATGATGATGGCCCACTGTCATAGATATCAAATTGTTGCTCAGTTTGTTATCCATTTTCAGTAATCGACTCCTTCTCATCTTTAGTTGTTATCTGAAACAAAATCTTGATTATATCGTGAGTGGTACCAGTATCTGTCATAATTTGTTCTCTTCCTTTGCTGTTGTCTAGTATACTATGCATACAAATTCCTTTGTGCATGTTTGACGAAAGCTGCTGCCCTGAAAAGACCATTTTTGAACATTCCATGTTTGTCCCTCTTTTGTTTTGTTAAGAAATGACATGATTACATTTGTAAAGTATTTTTGCAAATCCCTTGCAGCCGGTCATTCTCTGATTGATAAGCCCTATAACTGCTTGGTTAGGGTTAGGCTCCCTAGTGATAGGGTTCTCGTTTACAATGCTTGCTAGAGACAAGATCTCTATAGCTTTAATGAGGGAATCTGTTAGTATAACTATATTCATTCTTCTCAACGAAATCATACATGGCATTGTAGAGACTCTGCAGTGACCTACAGTTAAGCATTTCTATCAGTTTGTTCAGGCTGCTGTTTCTAATGTTCAGCTGAACTCTGTAACCGTCGACAGACTATCCTACCAAACAATCAAGTTAAATCATCATTCCCTAAGGCCAAAACCATGTAGAGATGCAATTGCATATTTGCAAGCATTCACGTCAGCCGTGTGTACCAATAGGTATTTTCCAGCTGAGAAGAAAGCTATATTTTTCCGGATTTCTCGGATTAGTCTCTTCTTTAATGTAGATGTGCACTCAATAGCAGGTATAAATAATCCTAGTTTATTGCCCATGTTCTTCACACCTCCTGAAAGTGCATTAAGTAAGAAAGCAGACATCACGGATAATACAGGTTATTATTTGATAGGAAAAAGCTTGTAAAATGCCTTGTTTTTTTTAGAATCAAGATCGGCCTCAGTTGTTACATAAAATGATATTACCATGATGTTTACGATGATAATTGTTGTTAGATATAAATGATAGTATTGTTGTTGACTTCAGGTGAAATGCATTATTGGATTGTCTGTGACAGTCATTATACACAGTTTAATAAATACTTTTGTACTGCTCACAAATGTCAATTTCATCACTTCCTAATATTATTTGCCACCAATATTTAACCATCATCGGACCTAACTTTCTTTCCATCTTAACCTAATTAGAAGATCAGTAACTAGCAGTTTTGCTAAAGCAAACTTTATGTAGCATGACTGATGATAAAAAACATTAAAAAATGATAATGCCAAGCTATAGATCATTTGATAGGTCTTTACCCAATTCAGATATGCAGTTGGTTTTTGATTGTGACTTATGTCTGAAGATATATACATTTTAAAGAACATCCAGGCCCTTTTGATGACATCATCAATCATGTTACTTCCTTTAATTTCTCTAATTGTTGTCATTTGATAAGTCTTACTTTACTCTACCTAGATACCTAATTTGAATCTGATTGGAACCTATATTTCTGGAGATATCGCCTTTTAAAAGAAAATTTAGAACTTTTTGATGACATCATCAATCATGTGACTTCTGGCAATTTTTCAAAATGTTTTCTGGCCTTGAATTGATCCTTGTGTCTTGGAGTATCAATTTCAGCTTTAAAAAGTCAGGTTAGGCAGTTGCTTTGATGGTTGGGCTTTTTACCCTGTCTACTGGGAAGTCATACATCATTTTGGAGGTTAGAAGATATGGATTTCATATACGGCAAAATATAATATATTATAGATAAGAAAAAAAATTCAAACCAAAAAGAGAGATACAAGTACGATGCATAAATTTTACTTTTTGTATCTTATCTATACAAATATAATAGTCATGTGACTTCATTATGCATTTAAAATGGCTGCCATTATCAGGCACTTCATTCTTGTGTGTTACTTATCCCTACCTATGTAATGTTACAACACAGCTGAAGTGAAGCAAAATGCATGTTTATATGGAATGATATATCCTTTAATATGAAATGTTGGCTTAGCTAATGGAACCAAACCATGTATATTTAATCATCAGCTGTTATAAGTCCACTGCTAGCCAAAAGCCTTTCCCATCTCCTTACATACAAGTAGAGCCCTTAAATTCATTCTGTTTGGATTGTTTACTTCGAGTGAGTGTTTTAAGCATTGTTGAAGCTGCTATAAGAACATTGCATAACTGTGCTCAACTAAGAGAAACATTGTGTTACTAAGTGCAACTACTTTAATCATGCTAAAGCTAAAGTGAAAGAATGATACAAATAATTTGGCAACCCTGGTGTGATTCTTTGCAGTGAAGGCCAAATTGTATTCTGATTGGTTCATAATCGCACGCTTCCTTATCTGACTATTGTTGACACTAATTGATTTGAACTTTTCTTAATAATTATATGATATTTAATCATCACATCATTCTCTCTTCTGGTATGATCCACAAGATTTTGCAAAATTTATAAAGATGTTTAATGATAGCAAGAATATTTCTATTCTATGGAAAGCTCCAGAGTTTCTGAATTTGCTGGACAACTTGTCAAATCCTGCAACGTTTGCAATATCTTTGGTCAACATACCAAGTTATGGCTTGGCTCTATTATATTTCAAGGTAGAATTATACCACAAATGTAACCATAAGGCAATGAGCAAACTCTATAAACAAGTTACACCTATAGTTTTCATTACTATCAATAACAGGCCAATTCAAGATTGCACTGAAAAGTGAAAACTGGATCGATATCAAAATATAAAAGTAAATACGGATGCATTTCAGTATAGTTGTACAAAAGACTATATGGGTATAAACAATTTTTGTCAATTCATTGGTTATATAACCAGATTTTCTAAATAAATAGGCATGCCAAGCAGTACATCAGCAGTCCCATTAGTAACTGCATATTTGGCGTTATGGTCATCAGTATCACAATTGTTGGCTTCATCATCAGATATCCCACTTTCATTAATTGCATCATGATCAAAATCAACATCTAAAAGTTTCAGCACATCATTCACATCACAACTCATTTTTCTTAAGGCTATCTTTCTATGGGGTCTCCTTGGAAAAAAAGGAAACTTCCACTACTTTCCATTACATGTGGGATAAAATGGTGGCAGTGGAACTCAAGAGGGTTTTTACAGATAACTTTTTATTCGCTGCCTAAAGACACAACATTTTTCTCAATGTAGATGATTATATCATTAAGAGATGGATGTATAATCCGATAGAGTATTTATGAATTCAATTCAAAATAATATAATGCATTCAAAAATATTCAATCAGATTATATATCCATTCTTTAATAATATAATTGTCTGTACTGAGAAACAAAAGTGAGGACATGGACAGTGAATGTACAAGATTAGAAAAGTGGGGATAAAGCAGTTATTTGGCTCTTCACCTTTTCACTGCGTTGTTTGATTCAATGGGAATTGCGATACTATATTGAAGCAATTACTTTATCAGTCGCAGGTTTGATTCCTACAGCAGCCCCATTTTCTTTAATTGTTTTTCCTGACTACGCTGTCTAGGCCAAGTAACCCATTCCTTATTGTCCATTTAATAATATGAATTTATATATATATATATATATATATATATAATATGGCAATGGCAGCCTTCTGCTGTCACAGAATAAAATCGACAATGCGCCAAGGATCTAGCCTGTGTTAGATTGCTGAACGGCTATGAATGTACAGCTTGTTTCTTGAACTGCAAACTTTGTAGTATATCTGTATGTATAGTCCACACACAGATTTGTAAGTGTTGTCTCTGTCCTCTGTTGTCTGTGTTCTCTGTGAAATGTAAAAAAAAACAAGCATTTATCTTCTTCAGTTTACCTTGATAAAGTTTCATAATTCTTGTCATTGATAACGTTAATAATTCAAGGATTTCCCAGAGTTCTACGTACTTTCCAACCCAGAAGTATTTAATCTTTTCAAGTGATCAGTAATTGATATTTTCCTGGAATGCAACACAGCTGGGATGGAAAGAAGGTTAGGAAAAAAAATTATTAATGGATTGACTGAATCAAGTTATTTGAGAAGAGAGAATTCTTAAAGCTCATAATCCCTTAATTGGATGATTTATTAATTACTGAGTTTTTAAAAAAAAAATACGTAGAATATTTGGCACCCAGGAAAACTTTTCTTCTCACATGCTTCAGTGATCAATTACTTTCCTTGAAACTAAAACCACGGAGAATATGTATTTTGAAATAAAATCAGTTTCATTATTGCAAAATACTTAAAAATGCTTATCAGTTGATTCTAAGAATAAATATTTTGTGATTAATAACTCTCAAGGTTGGCAATGGGTTCAACTGCTTTTTAATGTTGCTTCTACTTTCAAGGATGAATGAAATTATTTTGGAGGTGATGACTGTCATTGCCCTATCTGCCTGAACAGGAACCTGCTGAACCTTTCAACAAATACACCACCACCACCACCACCACCACCACCACCACCATCATCAGCATCATCATCATCATTATTATTATCATTATTATTATTATTATTATTTATTGTTGGACATAGATCTTCCCAAGGATCTGCCACGATTCCCTATCATGGGTGTTGCGGAGCCAGTATTTTCTAAATTTGTGCACTTCATCTTTCCATCTTTTATTCTGCTGGCTGGCCTCGGTTTCTTATGTGATCTCTGAGGATCCATGTTGAGAGTAGTGATGTCCATCGGTTGTCTGCCATTCTTACAGCGTGACCTGCCCGTTGCAATTTAAGTTTTCTAATAAATCCTCTGAGGTCTCTGACTTCCGTTTTCTTCCTGATATACTGTGCTGTCTTGTGGTCTCTCCATGTGAGGTTCAACCACAACTTGAAACTGGGGTAAGGAAAGTTTGTCACTAAATGAGTGACAGTGGATTGGAAATACCTCAGTGAGGCCATGGTCACAGCAAAGAATATGAGACTTTCAAGTCTAGCTTTAAATGGGATAGAGACAAATATTATTACACCTTCTTCTACTAAACTATATTACTCACACTCATCTTAGATAGATTAGGAGATTGGAAACATTTGGTGAAAACCTATACTGCATGATGTCTACTGACTAATATAAGGTAGATAAGGTGCTTTAAATAGATTTTAACCACTTATAAAAGCCTTTAGTGATAGGGTAAGAGTGGTAATGACATTTTAGATCACAAGTAAGCTGGGAACCACCTTGAACAGAGCTTTGCATAGATCTTGGAGAAGGTTGTATTAGCCAAGTATTGTAGAAAAGATAAGTGTGGCAGACAGTCTGTGTCACATTTTCTGATCATAGGGGACATAAACATAGCAAGCAGATTTCCCTCCATCAATGCTAATTAGAGAGTCCTTGTATAGACAACTACTCTCAACCTTAATAAAGGCTGGTGAAAATTAGACACTTTTTGTTGGGAAAGCTGTATAATTGAGCTTTAATGCTTGGCTAATTGTGTGAGGTTGATGCAAAAGTTTCCAGCATTTAAAAATAGAATAAAATTCGTTCATGCAAATTCATAGCATCAGTACTCAGTCATGAAATTTTTTTCCTTTGGTTTTCTATGACGTACGCCACTTCTCAGGTAAATTGTAAATTCCATCATTGGAAAAATGATCCTGGTTTTGATTTGAGGAATTTTTTGGTATCATGAAATTGTGAAACTACCAACCAGGCAACAAGTATTGCATGGAGCAAAGAGTGAGTGTCTAAAGATCTGGAGAATACGCCACATGTAGAAGAACTTCCTATCCCAGTTTTATGATAGTTGGCTGCTTTACACTTGCAACATGAACACGAACATTGTCACGTAGCAAGATTACTGTTGACTTCCTTGCCTCCCAAAAGTTATTCATCTGGCCCTGTGTATCATTCAAAAGAGCCAATTGCTCATAATGGTATTAAGCAGTAACAATTTGCTCAGGTGGTAGCAATCCATGATAAAGAATTCTTCTTGAATTCCACTAAAATTTACCCCCTCCCTTGTTTTTCATAGATTCAATTTAAGTTGAGATGTTAAAGGCTGTTCAGGACCTAGCTATGACTTCCTTCATTTCAGATCTGTTATAACAGCTTGGCAACAAGGGTTACTTGTTCTATTTTTAGATTCACTCCCTTGCTTGAGTAGACTAATTGACCTTTAGACATCTTAGCCTGGAAGTTCATGCCGAGGTCAGTGTCTAAGATTTCCAGACAGAGTTTGAATCCTTTTAGACCAATCACGTTGCTATTAAAGAGTCTCTTGAATACTGACTTGTCTAGAAAGAAAGTCCACTATTCACTATTACTACCAAAAACCTACTTCATTTCGATACTGTTTCTCTCCTGTCTTCTCATTAACTAATAGTACTAAAACTACTAAACAAATACTAGTAACAACAGAAACGAACAACTGAAAAGAACTCACAAACCTCGAAGCACTTACCTGCAAGATAAATAGGTAGGTTTGTCTTCCTAATAACATTCATTCAAAGTCCAAGTCATAATATATATTGGCGACTGAACTATAATAGGAACCTTGTATTTAAATCAATTTTTCAATGTCATTGACTACCTTGACCAAAATTTACTTTTTCTGTGTCAAGCAAGGAGAGAGAGACTAGTGTCAAAACACTGCCCAATATTCTTTTCTGTAAATTCGTGTGGAACCAATTTCTCCAGTTTCAGAAATTTCTTTAAAGCTTGTAAATAGCGTACTACAGTTGACAGGTTGTGCAAGAAATAAATAGCTGAGTGAACTTCAAAGACACTTCTAAGATTTTCCCAACGTTGTGCAGAATATGATGCTGGGAACTTTTGCCTTAACGTAATAATTTCTCAACTTCTCACAATTCTTCACATAATTATTGCTAGTTATTCTTCTATAGAATAATACTGTGTTAAACTACTCACTTAAAGGCTACCTTGGGCTCAATTTCAAGTCACTCTTCTTTTATAGAAATTATATTATGACTCACCATGACAGTCAATAAATGAACAACCATAATGTCCAAGTTTTAAGTCATGTATAAATATTCTATCAAAGAATAAATATGGTCATAATAAATTCTATATATGACATCAATGATGTTTTCCACTAGATTCAGGAGAATCTAGATGTTATTAATAAACCCCAACAAAATAAAGCCTT
The DNA here is from genome assembly GCA_963457665.1 of Thysanoteuthis rhombus. Classification (NCBI taxonomy): domain Eukaryota; kingdom Metazoa; phylum Mollusca; class Cephalopoda; order Oegopsida; family Thysanoteuthidae; genus Thysanoteuthis; species Thysanoteuthis major. Next base: position 57,350,995 of record OY735209.1, read on the forward strand.
CAAAAAGTCAAAAACACCTTTTTTTCAGAAGTTAAAAAAAAAAACATTTTTAGAGGGGATACAGTGCAGTACTGATGCCAATTTCCAAGTCTGTTGACATAATGGTATGGCCAGGAGTGTTGGAACACACAAACACATAAACAAACACTTGCAAATATAAAAAAAAAGGGTAGAATCCTTCCCTACTTTTGTTCATTATGGTTGTCCAATTATTTGCAAATAAACGGATAAGGGAAACTATGCTTCAATTAGTATTCAAGATACCTGAACTTATCTCCCTTTAAAAATTGAATTATTATAACATAGATTATCATGGTAAGCTGAATGCAGACCTCATTATTATTCAGTTGCAAGTTAGTCTGGAAATTGTTTTTTTTCTCCAAGTAAGTGCACTTTAACAGTAATGAAATAATGGAAATCTCATTACTATGTTTTCTGTGTGTTACAGTAACAAACATAAAATAACATTCGAAAATCAGATCACTATAATATAGAGTCAATAAATTATTTGGATTAGCATCCTCATCTTTGTTGTTTTTATGACAATGTTTCAACCAGTATGTTCTTTTGGCTCTCTCAATTGCATGTTGAATTTGGTTCTCTCTATAACAATAGTAAAAAAAAAAATAAGAGAAATAGAAAAAAAAGCCAAAAAAAAACAATCAGTGATTCTAGAGGAGTACCAGATCCAATATATATCTGAGGCTGAAAAATATATCAACTGAAGCATTGTGATAAAAACAGCAAAGATGAGGATACGAATCCGAATTCCATGGCAGAGGAAAAATGCCTTGTCTCAAGATTTCAGAAAACATTCACATTTCAATCAACATTTCTTCAAGAGCAACCATCTTTATTGGAGTTTTCTGGAATCACTTGTGAAGTATTTGGATGTGAATTATGAATACCGTAGAATCACGTTATTGTAGCATCTTCCGTGAGTGTTGTTATAATGAACTTGTTATTATAACGAGTAGATTAAAAAACATGGCATGCAAATGAAAATACATGGCATGCAACTTATTTAACTTATTGAGCTGCTCGGGAAGAGATATTATCTCCAACTATAGTCTTGAGAATATGAAAGCAAATGTGCTTTTTGAATGTGTATATAGTTAAATACTTTAGTGTTACAATTATGAATGAATTTGGATATTTTATATCTAAATTCAGATCTATGGCAAATTTAGATATTTTTAATCTAAATATATATCTATAATTTTTTGATAAAAGATCTACAATCTGTAGTTTTTTTATCTCATTTTTATTTGATTTCTCATGGACCACTGATTGAAACAACTTCAAATTCAACACTGCAATTCCTTGTGTGCTGACCAATATATCTGGTAAATATCAACTTTGTAGAATAGCCAGTTGTTGAGTAATCACAGTGCACACATGCACACATAAATTTCTTTAATTATTGCTAGATTAGATAGCATGATTTCTATACATTAATTAATGCATTTATACATATCAGTTTTCAATTTGTACGGTGCTACCCAAACTAATTTTTCCATCTGTTCCTGTAGACCCTAGAGGACCTTTGCTCATTGAAGACCCACAACCACTCTGCTATGGTTTTGGTAACAAGTAGGTCTCACAGAGTTGTTTGGTTAGCTCCAATCTCAACCTCCCTCCTTTATCCAGGCTTGGGACCAGTGATGAAGACCATTGTTCCCTATAGGCTGAGTGTGTGTGCATGCACACGTATTTTGCCACCAGTGCACAAAGAAAATTAATGTGTACAAAAAACTTAGAAATTCTGTAGATAGCTTCGTGAGTTTTTACTGAAAAATATTGATTCACCATGTCAAATTTGAAAGTGTGCTCATACTTTTGTCACAGAACAATAATCTGTTTAACACGAGATTTTTGCACATGCTAACTATTAAAAATTGAAGTGGTGACTGCCAGGCTGTATGTTTTTTTTGTCAGAGTGACCTTCTTTTATTCAAATATACAGGTCTGGCCTGGTATTTACCCGTAGCTTGGGGAGAAGTGGATTTATACCATTCCCATGGGCATTTGTGTAAAAGTGGATTTAAGCAGTTAAAAACTTGTAATTAGTCAGCCGATTCCATTTTCTATGCTGTTATGCCAATCTTCACACCCTAAACTCATTTACTTTATGCTTCTCTTACTATCCATGGATCCATCAATGATTCTTTCTGATAGAAAAACTGTCATTCAATGATAAAGCCAATCTTTCAAAATTGTTAGAATATAATCAGTTGCTGACAATAGGCAACTTTATGTTGCTTTTTCCACATGATGTATTGTATGTGCATGTATGAATCTTTGAAAATGGATAAACCCTGTCCCTGTAGACACACATAAGGTTTTTTACCAAAATTATCAATCAGTAAAACTACGATTTTGTATTTTATAGTTGAAAGCTTTTTAGAAGCAATGTGTTTGCTCTTGTACCCTGCCCACAAGAAGAAACATTTTTTTTACAAAATGGTGTCTAAAAATTCAATATTAACTGGTATGGTTTGGCATTCAATAGAAACCGTTGTGTGAACATCATGTTTTGGCGCATGCCCTGTCAGTGGTGATCAGTTGGAAATCAGAAATAGGAGTGATCAGTGAATAGTTACTTCTCTTGCCTTTTGTTGGACAGAGATCATTCACAAGTCCAAATTTTAAAAAAACGAGCATGAACCCAGCCTGACACATACTAAGGGACCAATTTAGCATAAACTTATGAAAAAAAAAGAATTTTCTACACACAATGAAGAGTAAACCTACATGTGATAGATAGATAGATAGATAGATAGATAGATAACAAGGCAGAATCACTTAAAAACTATAGAAACCTGTTGACAGTTTTGTTTAATGGTTTCTAATATATTTTATTTTTATTAGCATAGAATTCTATTGGAGATTTTTCAATTTCATTACTAAAATGAAAATAAAAGGAGTAAAAATCCTGTTAGTTTTTCACCTATTATCAGAATGCAGTACATATATTTTTCAAGCCCATATAATACAAGATATGAAACATGGTCTTTTTCAAGGTTAGGTTTTTTGTCTCCCAAATACCTAGATATTTCAATATTTACTGCTGGCATCAGGCCTTACCTCTCAACGCAATAGGAAGTTGCAGATAAAGCCTAATAGATTCAGGGGAGGGTTTGGGTTATTCGCCTTCACATATGTGCTAATTCAAGGCGTGATGTGCAGTCCCCATACACGTAAATAGAAGTGACTAAAATTGATTAATTCCCTCAGGCAGTGAATAACCTTGATCCAACCCCTTTCAATGCAATGGGGAGGAGCAGCCTGGAAAAACAGGTCCCCTGGAACTAGACATTAAAGGGAGGGTGGGGTTAGTTGGAATCTTGGATAAGTCCAGCAGAAATAGAGAACCTGGTGAAGACTGTGCTGCCATCTTGTGAGAACCTCTTATACCATAATGGTATCAATATAGTATAAGAGGTTCTCACATAACCCCATCTTCCCAACTTTATGGAGCGAAAGGGAAATCCTGAGCTTTAATGATCAGGCTATAAAAACAAACCAGTAGATTTTCATTGGATTTAATAATTGATTGAATTTAACTTGAAAAATATTTTGAAAGGGAAGTAACTCAGAATATATTTCATTTTTATGGAAGAGTTGCTTCCCATTAGTCGAGAAACCCATGTTAACATCGTCTGGAAGGTAAAAACCAATAGGATATCTGAATAATTTTCTTTACATCGTATTTTTTTTCATTACGACACTCTTGAATGATATAATCTTCGATCGTTCAAGTAAGCAGCGTGAACTGCAAATAAGGAAAGTTTGCTCCATGAAACTCGAAATTCATTACGTCTCCCATAGAAATTCTTGATACCACGAATTTGATACTTTTTTTGTTAAACTAAAATTCAACCAGGAAAATATTTAATTTGAAAAACCTGGCCGAATTATACAGAAATCAACTTTAATGAAGAAGTATTTTTTCCGTCTTTGTTAAGATATAAAGTATCATTGTTGATCAGATACATTTAGCAAGAAATGAGTTCACTATTAACAAGTTATAAAAATAACCATTCCACTATCACCAGGAGTACAATTGGTAGCTATAAGTGAAACACTCCATTACTTGAAGCCAAGACTAATTCTCAATCAAAAGGGGTTCATTTTCAATTCTTGCAAAAACAGTGGGTCCACCATCACTGACCAATCGAAACTTTGCACTGAAAATTTTCATTTTTTAACAAATCAATTTTCACTGTGTTAGGCTATGAAGCAAACCTGTAGATGTAACACATATTGGATTTAATGGTAAATTTAATTTAACTGGAAAAATATCTCGTGATGAATTATTCAAGGGAAATAACTCAGGATATATTCCATTTTTATGGGAGAGTTGTCTCCTATTAGTAGCAAAACTCATGTTAACATTGTTTGGAAAGTAAAGTCGACTAAAAGCACATTTGAATAATTTTCTTCACGTCATATTATAAAAAGCGGTATCCTTAACGAATAGCTATCAGTCAGTTTTCACAAATGGCCCAAACAGTTAGTTGTCAACCACAAGCAATTGACTCCATTGCCCAGTGGTTACATCCAAGGTCATCAAGAAGAGATTGTATTGAAATTCTTTTTTTTATGGTGTCCCATTCTATTTGGATCTTAGACTATAACTCTTCAGAATAATAAGATTATCAAATTCATATGTGTATCTTTTAAATCAAGGGATTTATTTGCTTTTTGTGAAGATTCAGAAGCATCCCCAATGTCTAATCTTTGAGTTTTGGTAAATATTAAATTAGGGAGGGACTACTGATTTGGCCGAAAAGTCTGTTAAGTACTAAGCTGGGGCAAATGATTTTCAATATTTTATTTTGATATTTTAAGTCTGTTATCAATCTCCCATATTATATAACACTGATTATTCTAAGGCAATGTCTCGATTTGATCACTATCATCCTCAACTAGTCTTCTCAGAGTATGGTTCAGTGAGAGACTTTGAAAACCATATTTGATACATTTAATTAGGCACAGTACCTTATCCATTAACTACACAAATCATTTTTTACATTTGAAATGCATTTTTAGTATTCTTAAAATAAAAATATGCCATGCTGACAATGTTGCTTTTTTTTCTTCCATCTTTAACATTAGAATCAACAAATATATGTTAATTTAATTTTTAAAAATTTCTCTCTGATATTACAGCCATTGCATACAATCAAAAGCGATCTTTTTGATGAAGTTTGCTAAAACTAAATGCTCCTGATGTGATTTATTATCGTAGATGGAACATATGTTTTGGCCGACCACAATATTTTGTATTTGCATGTCAACACCAAATTTCACATTGTAATGAAGATCTTTATTCATAGCAGAGAGTAGAAGAATGAGAGAGAGAGAGAGAGAGAGAGAGAGAGAGAGAGAGAGAGGGAGAGAGAGAGAGAGAGAGAGAGAGAGAGAGAGAGAGAGAGAGAGAGAGAGAGAGAGAGAGATTGAGCTAGAAGAAATAAGTTTAATGGTGGACTGATTTCAGTCATTGGAAGTGTTCCCATTTCAACTGTCAGTTCAAAAATGGAATATCAATGATAACTTTTTTTCACATTGGTCCCTCAATGGTATAAGAACCAAGCACGCTGACAACCAAAGGTATTTTATTTTTCATTCACATCTCATTGACTAGTTAGTTCATCACCCTATCTTGTCAATTGATGTTCTTTTTTTATAAGTATTCTTATGCATATATATATATATATATATATATATATATATATATATATATATATGTAACTAGAAAATATATACAACAAATCATATATATTTTACAGTCTTTTCTTTAATTGAAGGGTGCTCAATACTTTGGTCAACTTTTGTTCTGCTAGTTAAGTGCATTAAATAGACAGTGTAGTAAGGTTTATATTTTCTTTATACTTCGATTTTTAGATTCAAAATTGAGACCACTAAGGGTTATTTCTAGTTTTTTTCCATTCATTATAATGATAGATGAAGGGAACCAGTTTCTTTTCAGTTGTGTGCTATCAAGTAACAAGTAAAAGGTTTTAACAGTAATTATGATTTCAAAGTTTTTTCCCGATTTATTTGTATCAGGGTAGATTTTTGTTTGTTCATTCTATCAAAGGTATCATTTGGTCATTTTACATTTAATCAATGCTAACAAGGTCAAACTTTAAGAAAAAAAAAATCCCACTAGTCTTAAAAAGAGGGATCTACAGTCAATGCCCTCTTCTGATAGTCACCTATGGAGCTGCAAACATGGAACCTAACCAAAAGATTGAACCTCAAACTGAGAACCATGCAACATGCACATGAGAGAATCAGGCTCAACATAACATGGAGGGATCACAAGATAGCACAGTATACTAGAGAAAAAACAGCAGACAACCAATGGACATCATGACTTACAACATGAGATGGCATGATGATCGAGACAAGTTCAGAAAGTATTGGCTCAGTGACATCCATGATAGAGAGGTCTGGCGAATCCTGGGGAAGGTCTATGTTCAACAATTGATGAGGATGATGATTCTGTTTTTAATTCTTTGTTATTTTATAATTTCATTTTTTTTACAAATGTTCTAATTTTGTAATAACTTTTTGGATATTAAATGTTTTCTCAGAGAAGGGCATAGCACAGTGGCTAATGGGAAAAAGAAAGATTCAAATGTCACGCTCGAACTCAGGTTATGCAACAGCATTTAGGGATTCTGGTTGGATAGCCTGACAAAGATACAAGCTGAATTTTGATCTGGAATTTTCAATGTATAAAGTTCAATCTCTGTGAATAATGGAAGAATGTTAAGTTAAGTGCATTGACATCGAAATGATTTTGTTGAAAGACAAACTAAACAATGAATAAATGCATTTTCCATCATTAAACTATGGACTTGTTAATGTACCTATGTACATATTATTTTCATCTTTGGCTTTCTACTATTGCTGGTTTTTTCTTATACTTATGATTGTGAAAGTTTGTAACTATGTTCACTTTCTCCCCCAAAATGGTGAGTTGCAGCCTGTACTAATGATTCAAGGTACCCCTAAAATGTACATGAGCGTACAAAAAAATCTGGGGTGATCAGAATATTTCGAGAGTTTTTGAGGGTCAGTTAGGGATTAATTCCATTCAATACATGACTATAAAACCGAACTGGACCCCCAGTTTGTGTTTCCAGTGGGAAAACCTGTGATATCATATTAGAAGACTCATTCTTTTCACATTCATTCTTTGAAATAATTTTTTTTACATGACTCAATATTCTGACGGCACCATTTTTTTCCTAACTTTTCCTTACAAGTTAATAATCTTTCCAGAACACAAAATTTTGTGTTGGGTAGAGGAGAACTTTTTCTTCTACTTTTAGAGGCAGAATTGAAGGGAAAGATTTTTCCCACTTTTAGGGGTAAAAATCAAGAGTTTTTTCCCTTTTTCAGGAGTAAAAATCAAGGCAGAACTTCGTTCACATCTAGGGGGTGAAATTCTTGGGCAAACTTTTGTTTCATTGTCAGGGGTGTTCATACATTGAACAAAGAAAAAAGAAACCATTAGTTTTATCAAGAATTAGATGTCGGGTCAATTGGCCAGTCTTCCTTAAGAAGAATTTTGACTCCCCTAGCCAACCAGGGTTCAGCTTGAAAGTATCTCTCTCTTCTTATTTGTTGACTTTTCAAACGAAGACACTGCTACAGAGTCAGAGGAATTTGAATTGTTTTATGGAAAATGGAGCATTCACATCTACTCTCAGCTCCTGGCTGGTCAGGGAGTGTGTGCGTGTGTGTGTGGGATGGACTAGATATCAAATCAGCAATTGAAGCTAGTGGGGCGGAGGGGGTGACACATGTCTGTTAAGGCAGTAGAAGTGAAGCCCATGTCAAACTTATTCAAATACTTTGTTGAAAGGAAATTCTGTTCAACGTTTTTCTACTTCTGTTCCATTTAAACTCCTTGTTTTTTCCCTCTCAAATCTCTATCTGGTTTTGGTTTTTGCATATCATTTTCATATTTATTTTTCAGAGGCTATTCTTGTGATTTCAATGAGCTGTTGAATTCATAAAAGCTTTGCCTCAAATTTTAGTGTAATAAAGGGAAAGCGTTTTCCACGGGGGGGGGGGGTAAACCACAGGGATCAAAATTGATGCAGAATTTTTTTTTTTTAGCTTTTAGGGGTCAAAATTAGGATGTGGGGACTTTTTTCCCCTTCAGTGGTCAAAATCAAGGGGAACTTTTTTCTCAACTTTTAGGGATCAAAATTCTTGGGAAGGGTCTTTCCTTACACTTTTAGGTGTCAAGATTGGGATGGAGAAATTATTTTCTTTCTCCTTTAGGTGTAAGAATTAAGAGGGAACTTTTCCCCACTTTTTTTTTTACATTTCTTTCTTTTTTACAGGTCTAAAACAAGGGGAATCAGAGTTGTTTCATTTGCAGTTTTTCTCCCCACAGGCAATACTGGATACCATTGCTAGTATCTGATGAAAATATAAATGCTCTTATAGATATTCAAATGATAAGGGGAGACAAAAAGCACTAACTGTATGCAGTTCTTTATCCCTTATTTGTATTTTGGTTATTAAGGTACTCTCCTCTAATAATAATTCATGTATAATTCTTCTACAGTTGTTACATCAAGTCACCAACATATAAGACTACTTATTAGAATGATTATCTTATAATCCATTTGCTTTTCTACATGACACTCAAGACCAGTGGTTCTCAAACTTTTGGACTTCAGGGCACACTACTGATCAAGTTGAAAAATCACGGACGCATTCCATATGGAAAATACTGAAGACAATGTTTTAAAAGTTCAAATATGAAAAAAAATATATAAAAAACTATTATATTCCATAATTCTTATGTATAACAAAAACATTTTTGTTCCCAAATGTGGGCAAAAATGGAGGGGTGCCATACTCAAATATATGCGGAAAACTTTTTTTATACGTTACTAAAATCAAGCCTATTTGATGAGAGGTGACAGATCCTTACCCCACTTCAATGAAAGGGTCACTGAACCAGTTGTTTTGTTCAACGTTTAGTTATGGAATGTAATGACTCAATCTATTTATCAAAGGAAACATCTCCAGCCTTTCTTATACAAATCCGTATTACTTTGTGGAACGCTCTTATTTTTCAGTAGATGAATGAATATCTTCATTAACACTTTTTGTACATCTGTTCAAGCTACTAAGGTGCAGAAATATGTCAGTCAAATATGCTAACATTGGAATACAAATTTTATGGAAGCATTTTTGATTTACTCTCTCAAAAAAAGAAAGCAGCTCTTGTTGGAGTTCATATACATGGTAATGTATTTTTCCCTTGAAAACCATCTCACCCTGGTATGTAGAAGTGAACACCTGTGTGGTGAATTCATATCAATACAAAGCTACTTGAATGAATTAGATTCTACTGGTCTGGTTTTAATAAAATTCACCATTTTGATAACGTGATCGAAAATTTCCTTCAATTTATCTCCCCAATGTTTTTGCCATCAATGCCCTTCAATGCAAAAAAACAGAGTGATATAATAACATCCGGGTTTTGCTTTTTTACAAATGATTCAAGACCCTTAAAAGAAACTGCCATTGAGAGAACTCCATCAGTACGAATCCCAGACTTCCATGATGATTTCCGTGTTACAAGGCAATTATTCAAAACGTGAAAAATACATTCTCCTTTTGAAGTGACATGCAGTTCTTTGTAACAAAGGAACTGATTTATCATTTGACCACCATCAATAGAATGAATGAATGCCAATAGCTATGCTTTGTGGATGATATCTGTTGATTCATAAACCTGCAGATTTGAATGTTGAAGCTTTTCACAGCATACATTTTCCTTTATATTAGCAAACATTTCTAAAATCTGCCTGAGAATCATATCATTTGACAATGGGATTTTATTTTATTTTTATCATTGACTTCTTTCTTTCCTCTCCTAGCATTGTCTTCACTATCTTTCTGCACACAGGTAAAACTACCGATTTGGCTGAAATATGAGACTTCATTTTCAGTGCGATAGTTTGTGATATTTCATAAAAAGCAAGGAGAATTCATAGCATTTGAATCTGCTTCAGTTTTGGAATAATATTCATCAATTTTTATTTTATATGGTTATATACGTCTAAAATATGATATAGCCAAGCCATAGTGAAGGCTCTTTTTTACTGGAGCTATGTTTTTCTGTACCATTCCAAGAAACACAACCATTATGAGACATGACGAGATTATGATAATAATCATGAAGAATATATCAAATTATACATATTGGACTAAATAAATAATTACTTTTAATGTTTAATTAGTTGCAATCAATCGTATTCCCCATCTGCATTAGTGTTTGAACATTTTGTGCATCCATAGTGGCTTTCTTTAATCATTATTTTTTTGTGCTCTCATAACCAAATATATTGGGTTTTTTTCAAAGAGAGGCAGAAAATAGCCTTGGGCAGATGCAGAACTGCCAAATGTATTTCTGAATAGAGTGAACCTTAATTCATGAAGAAGTAAAATCAAAGCCCGAAATAGCCCATTTAATAGATGTTAACACAATAAGTAGCCCAAACTAAATAGTCAATCAAAATGAGAAAACAAGCAGTTTCTACTACTAGATATGGCATTTTTGTTTACATCTTGAAGGGAAGATGTGTAATTCGTGAATTTTGTGTGGAATAATTGCATATTTGACGCTTACACACTATTTTATGTATGTATATTTTTTTTTACTTCTAGGTTACCTTGGGGCCCACCCAGCACACTGTTTGAGAACCATTGCAGTAGACTAATTCTCATTGCACTCTAATTGTGCAAATGTTTATGTGTGTGATTCTTTCTCTCTTTGGTGATAGGATTAAGCATATAGTACTGCCATTATGTAGATATATATATATACATATATCCATGGAAAGAAGAGGACTATTACCAGAAGAACAGAGAGGATGCAGGGAAGGAGCCAAGGGGGCAAATGATTTGCTCTTTATTGACCAGATGATCTTAAAAGAAGTAAGAAAAAGGAAGAACATTGCAATGGGATGGATAGACTATAAAGAAACATACAATATGATTCCACACAGCTAGATATTTGAATGCCTCAGAATGTTCAAAATCAGTGAACTAGTGGTGAGATTCATAGCCAACTCTATAGAAAAACTGGAAAGTAGACTTGACAGCTACAGGAGAAAATTTAGCAGAGGTAAGTATAAAAAAGGGGAATCTTTGAAGGGGTCTCTCTGTCTTCATTACTGTTTGTTTTAACTATGATACCGCTCAATAGAATCCTGAAAAACAGCAAAGGATATCATTTCTCCAAAATGAAGGAAAAGTCATCCACCTAATGAACATTATTTGCAAAGAACAGGAGAGAGCTTGAGACACTATTCAACAAAGTGAAGGAATGCAGTGATGACACATGGTAAAGCGCAAAGGAAGGCTTGGAACCGCAGAAAGAAGAGTATGTGCAAGCAAACAGTGAAGACATCATAAAGAGTTCCCAAAGCAGCGCAACGAACAATAAAAAAGTAGAAAACAATGGAGCAGCACAGCAAACAAGGAAAGAAAAATGGGAACAGAAGAAACTATACAGAGAATTTGAAAGTCAGATGCCAGATATGGCAGACAAGAGATCATGGACATGGCTATGAAGAGGGAACCTGAAGAGAGAAATAGAATCACTCATCATGGCAGCTCAAAACTAATGTATCAGAACAAACTATCTCAAAAATCAACAGAAACTGGACAAACAGCAAGTGCCGCTTATGTAGGAAAAGGGATGAGACTGTGGATCACATAACTAGTGAATGTAGACAACTAACCCAGAAGGAGTATAAACAAAGACACATTTGAGTAGCAGCAGTGAAACACTGGAAACTGAGTAAACGAATGGGATTTAACCAAGCAGAAAAGTCCTGGAGAATGAAAACCACAAATTACTTTGGGACTTTTACATCCAAACTGACAACACCATCCAAGTGAGAAGACCGTACGTAGTAATCGTGGCCAAGAAGAGGAGAATCTACCAAATAATAGACATGGCTGTGCTTGCAGACCACAGAGTAAATAGGAAAGAGTGAAAAACTGGAAAAATACGAGGACATGGTAAGAAAACTGATGGTGTGGAACATGAGAGTCAGGGTAGTACCAGTAATAATAGGTGTACTCGAAACCGTATCAAAGACACTGAAGATAAAATTGGGGGAATTAGGGGTAAAAGGAAGGATTGAAACAGTGCAGACTACACACATACAAACAGTGGTGGAGGTGCAAACCACAGCACTGCTGTGATAGGTGAGGAAGAGATGAGAGGACAGCTGAAGACCTGAGGAAACTCACTGTCACTCAGCCTTCAGCAATAACCATCGGGCAACCAGTGTGAAACTGTAAACCACAGCACTGCTGTGGACTATGAGTGTGGAGAGGAGGGCTGGAGACTTGAGGAGACTTGCTGTCACTCAACAGGCACCACCCCTATTCAAAGCACTGTCCATGTAAATATTTTGTCTGTTATAAAACTATATACTGTTTCTTGTATGGCCTCCTGTATTGGTCCTGTATTCACCCCCCTTTAGAATATATGAAATGAAATGAAAAAAATGCCTGTGCGCCTACAAAATTATAGCATCATTGCGTGCTAAAGTTTCAAGCCAAAACTCTGGGTGAAATGAATACTACTGGCCATCAAGAGGGAAAAAGAAGAAGTAGTAGTAATAATAATAAAAACTACATATATATCTATATATTGTGGGTGAAGAGTTATAGAGAAATATCTTTTAAATTCTTTGTCCTCCGTAATAAATAAACCTGGAAAAGAGACAGAAATGGATGCCAGTCTTAAGTATTTAATTGTGATACCAGAATAATCATAAGTACATATTTATGTATCAAAGTGCTATTGATAGATGTATAAAAAACATATTAATGAATTTCATAAATATAAAATTTAATGTTTATCTTGTGCATGTTCAAAGACATAGATCATGATTTTGCACCTAGGAAGCTAAAATTTCAAATGGGGATATATCTTTTTACAGTGAAGGTCATAGGCTACGTGACTTTTTTTTGATAGTGTACATGAGTGGATCAAAATGCTTTTGCTTTTTAAAATCTTGCAAAATCTTTGCTTATTCTATCAAGAAAAATGTGAAGGAGACAACTCATTTCCTCAAAAACTTTTGTATAAAATTCTCACTCAAGACAAATGCAGAGTATATAACTTTTTTTCTATTTTTTCATCAAATTTTTACTTAAGGGGATAACTTTTTTTAAAGAACATTTTAGATTTTTGATGATTTTGCCCAAGAATATTTTGATAGATTTTAATGCTTTCATTTAATTTTTTGTTTTAATATTTACTTGTTTGAAATATGATTTTAATATTTTCAAGTGTTTTTTTTATCATTATGATACCCTTGTATTTTTTTGTAAAAATCTCAAGATATTTTTACTTCATCAAAACATTTAGATACTTAAATTACAAATTAAAATTTGGAGATTATGTTATTGTTACTGCAGATTTGCATGTTGGGTTGGTTAGTGGATGCATGTGCATAGTTGAATGCTTGTTACTGCAATATAATTGCATATTTTACAATGTTACCACAAATACTTGCATATTTTGAAATAAACATTTATTTGTTTATTTTTTTGAAGGTTATATAGAGTTGCCAATTGTTGGCTTAGGATGATTGCACAATATCCTACAAACTCGCTCTTGAAGCATTGGATCAGACATCGGGTAATATGAAAAAAGCAACGACATCATGGGCAATAACTGTCTGATAGCTGAGATGATTCAATGGTTAGTATTTGAAGATGAAAAGCCAGGATTTCAAGTACTGATTTTCAAGGTAAGCAATTTGAAGTGATGATAAAAATGACAATAATGAATACTCACCATCACAGTCAGTAATTGAACAAATGTAACATCAAATTTTGAAGTCGTGTAGAGAAATTCCATCAAAGAATAAATATGGTCAGAACAAATCATGTTTATGACATCACTGGCATTTTCCACAGGTAAACATCAAGAGTAGAATAAAAATACATCTACAAATATCTAGATTCTAAAGAATGTATATGTTATTACTAAGTCCATTGAAATATGGCCCCCAAATTTTCCAAAATAAAAAACATTTTTTAGAAAGGGTTTAGGGGAGTACTGAGGCCAATTTCATTTTTCATATAGACAAAATGGTATGGCCAGGAGTACTTGAATAAACTAACAATCAAATAAACACCAATAAAAAAGGATAGAACCCTTTGCCATCTTTGATGGCTACAGTTGTTCATTGTATGGAAAAAAACTACTTTTTTTTGCGAGAATTTGGGGATTTCTATCAAGCATATAATGCTCATAGTAACTCATGAAATATAATCTCTTAAGTGAGTCCCACTACTACATGGAAAGGCATGAAACCAATCCTCAACTGATTTCAACTCCACTGACAGTCATCTTAATGAAATCTTGTCTCATGTCTTTCATACTGGAACATGAAAATGGTCAAGGCTAAGCATGTACTAGAGTAATCAGCATGCAGCCGATCTACCATTATTTACGTTGGCAATAACAGTAAATAGTTGCTGAATCTATTGTCAATCATGACAAATAAAAGCTATTGATATCTATGCTTTTATATTCATGAATGCATAGACAAGCATTTATTTGAGTGTTGTTTAATGCATACCAATATACTTCTAAATATGTATGTGTATAATTTTAACAATCGCGCGTATCATCAATAAATAAATATAATATAATATAATATAATATACAAGTAGCAGGAACTCTGGGAGGGGCAAGGGTGAGGTTGAAGAACAGTGACACAAGTAGCAAGCTTTGAAGACAGAAATAACCACCATTAGTCATCAATGATAAGAGTTGAGAGAAAAGAAAGACGGAGTATAGGATATGAAGAGATGAAGAGAAAAAGAAAGAGAGAAAGGAAGAGAAAACAGAATAGAAAGACAGAGGGAGTGATAGAAAAAAGAGAAGCAAAACAACAATAGAGAGGAAGAGGGAATGAGTGAAAGAAAGTGAATGACAGAAGGAAAGAGAGAGATGAAAAGAAATTTGAGAAACAGAGACAGAAAAGAAAATCAGACAGATAGGAACATAGAGTGACAAAGAGAAGGAAAAAAACTCTAGAGAAAGAAAGATGTACTGAAAGAAAGAAATAAGGGGAGAAAGAGAGAGGAAAAATGACAGAATGCAAAACAAAAAGATACAGGTCTGCTTATTCACTCAATAAAAACTGTCTCAGGACCAGCGTGCTATGTTGGGGATAATCAATTGAAATATTTGAAAAAGGGCTGATCAATGAGTTCGTTTCTTCTCTTGCCATTTATTGGGCAGTGATAACTAAAAGAATCAGAATTTACAATAACCAAGTGTGAATGCAGCTGGACACAAAAAAAGGGATAAATTTGGCATTAACTTACATTACAAATTCAACTGGACACTAAAACCCTATTTAGAGGAGGAATTTAGAAAAAAGACATAATAAGAAGTAAATGCTCCAATTTCCAGTTCTCTTAATCCAAGCATGTGACCTGTGCATGTAATATATTCATGGCCAACCAGCAAGATCGACTTGAAAACTAAAATCAATGTCGACAGATCTGGTTGACGGTTTTGAATTGAGAGATAAAAATGCAGAGAAAAAGAAAGAAAAGTTATAAATAAAGAAAAATGAAAGACAGATCAATAATAATAGCGGGCAGACAGAATCTTGTCATAAATAAACATTTTTCCATTTCAAGTATATCTGTTCAAGAATTAAATGTTTGAGATGAAGCTCTTAAGCAGCAAGAGAAATAGCTGTTTACTTTTTTACCCAGTTAGAATGGTTGGCTGAAACATTTCAATACGTGAAAACCATGAACTGTCACGAAAGCATCTAAAAACAGTTGGCTGTCTAAATGAAGATTAGTTGATTGATAAGTTTTAAAAAACATTCCACATTTGTTATGAAGTTTTCAAGACAAAACTAAACAAACTATGATAAAAGTCAAAACGATATAGTCTGGCTGTTTGGAAGATTCTGTTGGAATCGTGAGAGCCAGGAATGTTGTTCATTTAGACACTTTCTAACTCCAATACTAAAAGGAAAATTGGCCAAATGGTCATTTCTGAGAAATGCCTGCCATCTTGAATTTTCATGGAAATTTTCCTCTGTCCATTGTCCACAATGATATCTTAATAAGTAATTAATTGATTTCAATAGGATAAATGGGGGTGGTCAAATTTTTGGGTGGATCAAGGGGTATTTCTTTGAAAGATATTTTTCTGTTTTTTCTATACACTTACATACAAGTTCATGACCGTTCATTCTCCGAAAATTCTCAATGAAAATTTGTAGAAGAGTACACAATAGGGAACAGAAGGAGTAATTGAATTTTAAGATGAAATGATGCATAATTACCTCCCTTACGTCGTAGTTATATGCCCACACCACGAAATTTCATAATTGTCTACACAATATTTCCCAAAGTTCTGAATGAATTTCAATAGAATTTTATGGAAGTGTTGACGATAGTCCATAGAAATTAAATCTTTAAGTGGATCCATGCACAATTACTTCTCCAGCATAATAGTTACATGTCCACACCACATAGAATCACCAAAATTTCATGACTGTCAACACGTTATCTCCTTAAGTTCTCGATGAATTTCAATTACATTCAGTAGAAACATGGAGAATAGGCTATGGATTGAGATTAAATCTTTTAGTTAATTCAAGCATTATTACCTTTCACAATCCATAGTTATATATCCATTGCATATAATGTCACCAAAATTTCACGTCTATCCTCACGATATCTCCAAAAGCAGTCAATGAATTTTAATTAGATTTTTGGGAAGCATGGACAATGGGACATCGGAGTAGAGATTAAATGGACGGATCCATGCAAAATTATTTTTCCATCCGTCATATGTTCCTATAATATTCTATCTGAACTTTTTTTAGCAGCTAGACTAGAATGTAATCGCTTCTTCCGTATCCTGTTATGCACTCTTGCACAAAATTTAACTGAAATTCATTGAGAACCTTTTGGAGAGTATTGATAGTCATGACTGTACATGTGGCTGTATGGAAAGAAAACGGAAAAATATCAATGAAAAGAAATATCTCTAGATTCACCCCCCAATTCAATGAACCCTTCCCTACCCCATTATCTATCCCTCCACAAAATATCATTGAAATTCATTGATTACTTTCGGAGATATCTTTGTGGACAGATAGACAGAAGAAAATTCCCATGACAATCCAAGATGGCGGGCACTCTCAGAAATGACCCCTACTCAAACCATGTGACCCTGGTTCCTCACTAATTGAGAAAGAAACACCTTTCCTCTGGAGAAAAAGACCAACAACTAAGAATTATGAAAGACTAAAGTATTGCTCATCATATGACAGTTCTAATGTTGGGAAGATACTTTTGCCATTGTGGGTAAAATCAGGGAAATGATATATAAAGCAATATTCCACCAGAGGGGAATGATTCTTGAAAAACAGGTTTCACAGCCGAGAGTTGGCTCAAGCTAGATATAAATAAAAGAACTTGGAAAATCAGAAATCCCAAGGTGATATAATTTGAAAATTTAATGTATCTTTATATCTCATAGATTATATGATTTACATATTAGAAAAAAAAACTTGTTTAATATTGTGTTAAATCATATAGAAATGATTTTGTACATCTTTCTCTGAAAATAGTAAGTTCAATACCCATTGATAAGTAGCAAAAGACAGAATTCTAAGTAGAATTATTCTGTGTGTCCACGTGCATGCATGGGTTTCAGGTTGGTCCGAATAGGCTAGATCTGGCAAAAGGGAGAGAGATAAAAAGAGAAAGAGATTGAAGACAGTGATTACTAATAAAGGTACTTAAAAACCTTCATTTTTGTACCACTACTAGATAACTCTTATGGATTGTTGTAAAAAGGTACAAAATGTACCCTTATCAAGGTACATTTTTTGTTGGATTCTATACTTGAAAGAATATACAAATAGAGGATTTTCTCTCAAGATCTAGTTTTTTGTCCACTTTCAACAACCAATTTGCCACCAAGAATCAATAAAACCAATAAACATTACGATGATACACAAAGATGATTTCCTCCAGTATATAAAAATCAATAACTTTGTGTATGTGTGTGTGCGTGTGTGTGTGTGCATGCATGTGTGCGTGTGTGTGTGTATAAGTTGCATTACCATATTATTGAATTTGCCAGATCACATAGTCTTCTGTCTTCAAAAGACAACCTTTGGGGATTTGGGTACAGCTGCAAGAAAGAAAGGTAATATATGAAAATACAAATTGTGAAACCATAGAATGTAACTCATCACAAGGCAAAACACAATGCAGAGAAAGATATCTCTTATTTATTCTTTGCGTGTACCAAGAGAGACACCCATATTTTTAGAATACAGAATGGTGCTGGAGCAAAAATCAGTAAAAATGCATGAAAATGCCAACTTGGATGGATATCATTTTGCCACAATCCAAATCTCCTCTCTCCTCTGGTTTTATCTGTTTATCTTAGCTGGTTTTCACTTATAGCTTTCCCTATCAGTCTTAATTTTAATTTTTGTATCTCACCAAGAGGCTTCATCAGATTCCAGCATTATTGTTCCATCTGACACATTGCCATATCTTTATCATAGGCCATTCTCCCTCTTACCGATGGGCCACTTCAGTTTCCAGCATTATCTGATTCCACATCACAACTAGTTACATGTGCCACTATGTCTTCCTTCAATATTTGGTTGATTTCTTCCATATTCTGTGAATGCCCCAAGAATTGCTCAAGGCATTCAGGTCATACTGAATGAAGGATGTACCAAAAAGAATTGAATCATAAGCTTATGAAAAATGAAACAATTTACTATCTATGAAATTTTGAGAATTTTCAAGATGCTTGTAAAAATGCTACATCTAATGTATAAAATAAATGAATCATTCAGGAAAAATTATTTTGCTTTTGCCCCAAAGAAATCTTTTTAAGCATTGTAATCGCAGGTTAATAAATATAGTATATCTCGGAATTTTTGAGATGAGGTATTATTATTATTTCTATTGATATTCGGACCATCCTCATCTTGGTTGTTTTTCATACAACGTTTCGGCCGTTGCACTCTACGGCCTTTGTCAGGTATCATCTGGTAGATTTGGGGAAGTAACGAACCGAACCCTTTATTTATCCGACGGGGGTATATTGACCGTACTCCCCTCTTAGCATTAGTAGTATTGTTATATTGTCTCACAATAGGATCGAACCAGAACCATCAGATTACTTTACAGTAATTTGTCTGATGCTGTAACCGCTGCGCTATGTGTCCATGTGGATAAATAAAGGGTTCGGTTCATTACTTCCCCAAATCTACCAGATGATACCTGACGAAGACCGAAGCTTTGTATAAAAAACAACCAAGATGAGGATGGTCCGAATATTAATAGAAATAATAATAAATATAGGTTGATTCAAAACTTCCCAGTACTATTTTTTTACTCAATGTTAGGAGAATCTCGTAGTGACATTGAATTTTACTCAGATCTTTATTGCTTCAAGAATTGTTTGCAAAAAAGTAATAATTTTATTTTCTTCTGGTGAAAATCATGACTTGATTTTGATATGGCATGGCATTCATTATCAATGGTTTGTGCTACAAGTAAATGATCGCAGTATACAATCTCTTTCACCTTCCACAAAAAGTGCAGCAGATTTCATTTGTCAAAATCATTTGACAACGTAATGATCAGTATGATACTCAGGAGAATATACAGCAATCATTATTGATTACCAGTTCTGTCAAGACAGGAAAGAAACAGGTCTGGTTAGTCAATCAATAGATATGTGACCAATGTCTTTTGGCAGCATACTGTGTTGGGTATGATCAATTAAAAAATTGGAAAAAGGAATGATTAATGAATAAGTAACTTCTCTTGCCTTTCGTTAAATCACTAAAAAGTTTGAATTTTTTCAAAAAATGATCATTAACACTGCTTGATAAAAAGTAAGTGGTCAATTTAGTATAGGTTTACATTGTAAATTGACCCCACCAAGGGAGGGATAGAAAAGCAAAAAAAGTTTTTTTCTAGATGTAATAAGGAGTAAATTTTTAAATCTTTGGTCTTCTAGCTATGTTGCAGTGTGATACTACATTTGGTCAAGGGAGGTTTTACTTCATAAATTAATTTCATAGAGACACAACAGGGCATTTGGGATTTTACAAGTCAGTTGGAACCACTAAAGTTTGGATTCTGAATGATATTTTTCTTTTAAAGATAATGTGAAGTGTAAGTGGTTGGAACTGAACTAATTGATAGACAAAACCAAAAATCTTGTCTTACCCAATGAGAAAAATAAATGTTTCTTTTCCTGGGAATAGAGAAAGTTTAAAAAAACCAAAAATCACTTCTGGGTCAGTTGTTGAGAAAATAGGACCAATAACTCTGATTGTTGGCTGGAGAAATTCTGAGAACACTGGAAAATCAGGAATAGATAAATTCCTAAGATATGTCTCCATCTGATCCAGAGACCTTTGTCAGTTACATACCACCTGAAGGTAAAACTATACTGATCACAGCCAGGTAAGATAAGAAAAATAAGATAATTGTATGGAGCAATAAGCTCCTTTGATTGGTTGGTCATGTGACATAAAGAAATTGAAACATCCTTTTGGTGGCAATGTGATGTCTGCAGCCAATCAAATCCTGTGGTGGGAGTAAAAGAGGATGATTTTGTCGATTCTGCAGAATTGTGTAGGCGTTGGATTAATTATTCAGACTAGAATTGATTATGCCCTCTGAGACTCCCCTTGATTGATGATATTGATTGATAGAGGTTAGGAATTAGCCTAAAAGGCAGTTCTGGGCAGTGCCTTGCTGGAGAGGAATCTAAGGAGTTCTTTGGCAGAAGTTAGCCTAAACAGTACCTGCTGCTTCCATTACGATGATTTGACTTGAGAAGTTCTGGCTTGAAGTTGACCTGACAAAGTCCAAAAATAGCTTCCATTTCTAAGACTTGTCCTTACTACTACACATTGATAGAATCACCAGACCAGTTGTAGTATCTTCAACGGAAAGGGTTAACTTGGATCTGTATCTGTCAACAATGAACCCTTTTTTTTCCTGTTATGAATATACATTGTTTGATAATTTGGAATGCTCAATATCACATGGAGAGATCATAATACAGCACAGTATATCAGTAGAAAAATAGGATTTAGAGATATCAAAGAATCTATTAGAAAACTCAAATGGCAATGGGTTGGCAGATAACTTCTGGACATAATGACTCACAATGTGGATCCCCAGACATAATATGTGAAACTATAACCAGTAGAAAATAAGATGGAATCACAAACTAGACAAGTTCAGAAAGTTCTGGCTCCCCAATGCCCATGGTGGAGAGATCTGGTGAATCTTGGGGAAAGTCTATGTCCAACAACAGACACTGAAAGGTTGAAGATGATGATTACTAAAATGTCTCAAAACAAATGTTAATGCTGCTGGATACAAACTAAGGGATCAATTTAACATAAACTTACATTGCAAATCCCCCCCCCTGCCCAGTAAAAAAACTAATATGGGGATTTTTAAAAAAAAACAAAAAAAGTTTTTTCTAAACATGATAAAGAATTAATGTTTAAATTTTCAGCACTACTACTCCACTGCCTGTACACATGATACATACATGAAAGCCAGCCAGCCAGCCAGCCAGCCAGCTAGACCAACTCAAAAACTGTACAACACTATGCCGACAGTTCTGGTTGATGGTTTGTAATAAATTGCAAAAGAAAATGTCTACTTTTGAGATCATGCCTTTTCAAATAGCATTAGTGCAAAATGAATTGATGGCCTACTAGAAGAAAGCAGATTCTTGGTTCCATTTTCCAGTGATTCTCTGCTAATGTGAATTAGAAAAAAAAAACTGGTGTGTTTTCCAAGCAGACATTAATTGCATAAGTTTCTGTATTTTTACTTAATCTTGTCCGATCTTTCTGTCATAAGATCTCTAATTAATTAACAACGGTACAGTCACATGATACCATTTCACCTGATCTCGAAGTTTTGTTTGCTTTCTTCCGTAGATAATCAATCTTATTAGAAATTTCTGTTGTGAGTGAGACAACCGCTATCAAGGAATACTAGCTCAACATCAGTGAGTGTCTCCAGTATTCACAGAAAAGCAAATACTGCTAATGAATAACATCTAAGATTCACTTTGTTATAATTGGCTCAGATGCAGCTAACAGTGATTGCAGCATACCATGATAGAAAAAGATCCAATGAACATGAAGGATGCAGATTTATGACTTGAAATAGACAGACTAGAGATCAGATTCTGGATTACTCCACATAGATTCATGGTAAGTGAGAGAAACTGTGTATTTGAGCTTGACAAAGGGTTGAATCAGCAAATCCATTGTAGAATGGATGTATTTTTAGAGGACTGATCTTACGCTCAGTGATCTTCAAGATGAGCATACTCTCCACTATACTATTGCAATTCTTTCTCTTTGTTGAAAAAGACCAACTTTAACCTTTTGAAACCTATTTAGTTGCCTAATGCCTGAATCAAAATGTCTATGAAGACTTTTAGAAGAGATCTATCACATATATATCCCATCAATCATAGAAACCTTGGGATATGTATGTCCCAGGAATCTTGAAAAGGTTAAATTGAGGCTGCATTTCTACAGCGTTTTGTAGGAACTGAAGTAAAATGAGAATGCTAATGATTTTACCATCACAAGTATTTTAGACGTTTGTTTGATGAGGCAAAGTTTAACCTAAGTTCACTTCTTGTAGAAACTTTAACAAGGACTAAACACATTCTCAATGGCTTGTGAGAGCTGGATGATAACCACTCAACATTTACAAGTACTTTTATTGCTTTAAAGACAAAATTTTATTATTCTGCATTTTCTCTATTTGAGATTGACTTGATTTATTCTACAGTAAGATAAATCACTAAGAGGAAGAATATCTTTTAAAGGCCTGGAAAAATTTATGGATTCATTTGCTTGTAAATTTAAGGACACCATAGAATTGGAGAAAAAAACTTTTTTAAATCAAAACCACATTATCTATATTTGCAAAGTTTATTCCTGACAAATTTCTACTCCATTTTTTCACTTGGTTATAAAATTGTAAATCAGATTGATAAGAGAAAAGTCCTTTTTCTTGTGTTATAAAAGAAAATAAAAAAACCAAATCAGCCGAGATGGCTGTATCACTCATGAGATAAGGCAGAGAGATGCAGAAAATAACAGAGGGACTGATAATCCTTTACTTGTAGCAGTTACCAACTAGTCTGGAAATAATGGTGCTCTTCGACTATTGGTGCCCAGAATAGTTTCCAATAATCTCTCTCAGCTTTTCAACTGAAAGGATTTTCAAATATGGCAGTTAATATTGCTAATCTACATCCATTTCAAATCAAAGTTCTTTTTATATATCTATCTATATACACAGGTTTCCCTTGCTATCTGAAAGTAAAGTGTTCCTCTAAAAGCCTTTCATAAGCTGAACTGGCATGAAGTAAAGAAAAAATTACCCCTAATATTTTGGGGAATTTTTTGAGCATTCACAGACCCAAAAGATGGTGATGATGGTATGTTAGTCCGAATCATTTGATGTTTGGGTGCTGGGAAGTACAGGAGACTTGGGTGTAGAGGTCCTTGTTGCTTAAAAAATTGGCAAAGCACAATCATTCAGCCCTGTGTTGGACTAAGCTGAGCTTTTGTTTGAATTTTTCTGATGAGGGAATATAATTATGTGAGGTTTTTTGCAGACTTGACTGTCTTAAGCTGAGCTTAATAAATATAAATATAAGTGTTTATAATGAATGATGACAATGTATTATTTATTCATTAGTGAAGGAAAAGTACTTTACTTATACCCTTATATATAGATGCGTCTTTGTCTGGCATTGGGCAACATGAAAAGAGTGGAAGATAGTGCTGATCAAGTCTTCCTAGTCAAGAAGGTCAGCATTTAGAATTCTGCTTTTAACTAGGGCTTAAGCACTGACCACTAAAACTGGTGGGAAATATGCAAGTATCCTGACCTCTAAGAAGGCTTTTAGGCCCTCAAATATAATTGTACCTATTAATTTTCAACAAGTATTTTCTTTATCATTCAGTTGCAACTCATTATCCCACAGGTGATGGAGTCTTGCGAATTCCATTCCGCATCTTTTATGGATAATTTTTTGAGCTGGATACTATAATCTTTTTCTGTGCCTGAATTATGATTTCTCAATTGTTTGATGGCCTCTTATCTTTAAACACCAGTTCCTGCCTTCAGGCAAGCCATGGACTGATCAGAGTTTTGCCGCAGTGCTCTGATAATTGCCTTCTCATTGGGCAATTTTATCCATCTGACACCTCAGGAAAACACAAAAAATTTCAATACTACTACTTAAATTGATTTGTTCAGTTATTGCACATTGCAATAAACGCTGATTCCTAAGCTCAACAACACAATCAAAATTGAACAGCTCTGGTCTTTATTCCATACTCTGCAGAATTGACACTATATTTATCAACAACAGAAACGAATGAATTAAAATTTGAACCCTTTATATCACATCAATTGTCAATGAATTAAAAGCATAGTAGCCATAAAAATATACAATGATTTTTATTCTATCAAACTACTCAACTCATTATTACTTATAAACTCTTCAATACTGGACTGTGTTTATGGAGTGACCAACCCCGAAAATCAGAAAAAGTAATGAATTTATTCCAGATCAGTAATGAAATTTTCACTGGAGTTTAAAGACTGCATACAGAAAAGAAAAAAAAAATCTCTATTCATTTGTTTACATAATGCCATAACATTAATGTTTCTGTCTAGCATAGAGTTTTTAGATAATCAGGAAAGGATTATAAATTCAACATAGAGAGAAAGTGAGAGATCTTCTTAGAACTTCTATTCAAAAATTAGTTCTTTTGAGTTGATCCACTTCCAGTGGAATATTTTAATTTAATTTGCTGCTATTATTAAACAGGAGATTATGATGAACTCAACTGACATCACAATCTAATAAGATCTGAAAAAATAATCAATATCAAAGGCGAATCTTTTAACTCATTCAGGCCAGGAATGCACATACGCACACTTCAAATTTTGTAGCAATTTTGAATACTTAATGAAGTCGCATGACCATTATATTTGTCATGAATGAAATCCATATCTTATAACCTTCAAAATGATGTATGACTTCTCAGGGTGTCTTAGAAAAAGAGAAAAATTAAATCCATTCATTATGTTGTTGCTTTGTACACCTTAAAAATCCTCAGGCCTGAATGAGTTAATTTATGATCAGAGCAAATCCTCTTCAGTTGAATTTGAAGCTCACAGTTTGCCTTTAAGAGAGATTAATCAAAGTATGAGAGAAAAGATTGTGCTCAAAGACCCAGTAGTCATGATTTAGACCATTAGATGGACTTAAATTCATCTCAGTAATCGAACCCTTTGCTTTTATGATGGCACTGCATTTACACATTTTCAGGCTTTTTATCAGTGATGGACCAAGTGGGAGGGTAGAGAGGGGTGACACCATCAATGTGAGTGACAGTAAGATGACTACCCTAAAAATTTCCGTGTACTATGTGTGTCAAATTATTATGCAAATATGTTTTTCCCTTCTAAATTCTGCAACAGTAGAAGAATTTTGATAATTGTTTACACAAAAATTATAGTATTATTCAGCAATGCCTGCAAATATTGAACTTTAATGTACAGGAGGTAAATAATATGCAATATTTTTTATGATTCCTCAATTTTCATTATGCCAAATTATTAACTATGGGTTTAGAACACAGTAATACTATATATATATATATATATATATATATATATATATATATATATATATATATATATATTATTGTGTCATCCATAGACAGCTGTATCGTTGTATTACAACTCTTCAGTATGGCTATAGACTATCCATTATCCCATCCAGTACCACGAGGTAGGATTGAAACCTTCGCTTCAGACCCAGAGGCAGGCATCTTATCTCTGCCCCACAGAACTGGATATGTATTGATTAAAACATTCAATAGCATACAGTCAGATTTGAAAAAGTTTAAACAAGCTATAAAAGCTCAAATACATGAAATACTAAAGCCTATAAATTAACAGCAAGTAATTTTGAAAACAAAATCTTCAATATAAATCATTTGATTTGAAATGAAAGGTCTTTGCTCTTGAGTCACAGATATTAGTTGATCATCCATCATTTTGTTAAATTTTGAATTTCTCCAGCTGTAACAGCTTTCACACTTGTCAGAATAACTTACCATAAGTCTTATTTAGTAGCAAACTGACATCCATTTTAATACACCTTCCTCTTGAGGATGCTCCAGAGAATTTCAGTTGGGTTGAAATCTGAAGAAAACGATAGCTAGTCCATCGATCTACCATTTGTTAGATGTGAGTGCTGTACCAAAATGTCTTGTCTTGTAAGAAGATAATTTTTGTATGCAGGTTGTGAGACTTGTTCATGAACCAAGGCTGAAAATTGTCTTTTAAAAATTCAATATAAGCCAGGGAACTCATTTTTATTGCATCTGAAACATGCCAACGTTCAACCAATTCTCTCCTATAATTCCAACCCAGAACATAACTCCTCTGCCACCTTGTGGATGCTTAGTCATACAGGACCCTCCTCTCTTCCTTTGTAATGCAGCTTGTATTCCTTCCATTCAGTCCATCCAGGGTAGCTTGGCACATGTCATTTAGAAGAACAATATCCAAGTCAATTTTCAAATATTTTCCAGATGTCTCACCTTGTGTCTGGGCTGCGATGGCGGTTGAATATCAAGCCTAACACATTTTGTATCATGATAGAAAATTCAGCATCAAGATGATTTAGACAAATTACCTTGATCAACTTCCTTGAAAATAGTTTTGCTGCTCAAGTTTGTTTTTTCTCTGACAATACGCTTAATTCAAGGGATTAGTTATAACACTGGACTTGCCCTTATCTGATGTTTTAGAAGATGCATCACGGTCTTCAATGTATTTCTTTACTGTTTGACAGTCCCTGTTAATCATTTTTGCTATTTTCAGGATCGTTCTGCCTTTGTGATGATAGAATTCTTCTCAATTTTACAATGCAAGGTTTTAATAAAAATGGCTTCCATTCATTTACTACTGCATAGAATGTGTTCATTTGTGCCATGTTTCTGCAAATCAGTGTTGCCAATGTTTGTGTCAATTTTTTTTCTTTATCTGACATAAAACTTAATATCACAATGATATGACCCTCCTGCATAATAATTTGGCACACACTTTAGTTTTTTTGGCAATTCTTTTTTCCAATGAAACATCTGTCTATCCACACAATATCTGTGGGAGTACTTCATGAATTTCAATTAATTTTGTGAAAGGGTTGGCAATGAGGTAAAGGGAGAAATGGCTAAATTTTCTGATGGATCCAAGAATATTTTCCGATTCGGAGATATTTCTCCATTTTTTTATAAAACCATACTATGCTCATTACTGTCCACATGATATCTCAAGAGGTTTTGAATGAATTTCAATAGAATTTTGTGGAAGGAAGGAGGATAGACCATAAAATAAGTGATAGAATAAGTGATTGAATGAGGCAGATCCATGGAAAATCATCTCCGTTTATATCATAGTGATGGGTCTATACCATGTAATATAGTTAAAAGTTCATGTCTGTCTACTCTATTTTTCCAAAAAGTTCCTAATAAAGTTCAATTAAATTTTTTGGAAGGTAGGACAATGGAGTAAGAAAGAGTTAGCAAGCTGAATTTTGTGGTGGGTCCAGAAATGTTTTTTAAAAATACATTTTTGTATATGTTCATGACTGTTCAAAAGTTCTCTATGAATTTCTATGAAATTCTATGGAAGGGTGGAAAATGGGCTGCAGAAAAAGTGATTAAATTTTTGGGTGGATCCATGTGCAATTACTTCGCCTGCCAATGACGTTGACAGGGGTATGCACCTTCTGAGTGCTTTCTAGTTTTATTGTATATTTTTTCAAAGATACTTAATAAAATCATTTTTATCATACCCATACTTATTTTCTTCATATTAATTCACTAGGTCAGAACTGAAAAATTAAAAACTGAAAATTAATAGAATCCTTGGTAAATGTAAGCTAACGTCATCATATTTAATAATATGGAAGAATCATGATGAATGTCAAAGGGTATTAGTATAAAATGATCACCAAAATTCAAAAGAGAAAGTTCTGGAATGAAAGTGGTGACACGCTGAGATACTGTCCTGGGTTGTTGTTGTTGTATAGTTATTTCCCTTTGGATACTTGAATATAAGTCAACTAAGTACTTTATTAGAGATTGTCCTATAATGCCATGATGGAAACTGACCAGATTTAAATAACTGCTTAATGTTGAAAATGAAGATATATTAATTAATGATTCTAATAGATTGATATCTACTGTTATGAAAGGGACTATAGGCATGGCAGTTTTGGACTCTGCTTGTATGTGTACTATCGCTGGAGAACTCTGATTAGATGTATTTCTCGGTACACTATGAGATAATAATTAATCAGTATTGGTAAATCTGACCGGAGTTTCTATTGTGGTGATGGAGTGGCACTCGAGAATAGTAAAGTAGTAAAATTTCCAGTTACTATTAGAGGTGTCAGGGCTTACATTGAAGCTGACTGTGAAAAATGACTTACCTCATCTCATAGATCGATGAAAACTGCCAGAATGGTGCTAGACTTAAAAATGATTGTTCTATCTTAGGTAGATCTGTTAAACTAAGGACTACATCTTTTGGGCACTATTGTCTTCCTTTAATTAACAAGATGTTAGATGATTGTAATATTCAGAATATTGTTACAGGTAAAATATCAATATCAGTGCTTCCTAGCAGAGAAGAGGAAGAAGACTGAAAAGCTTCTTTGCCAGATTGTTCATGCTTCAAAGGAGGAACTGGTGTCCTTTGTTCAAAGAAGTGGAAAATTCAATGATGATGATGAATAGCCCTGGCTTGGGCAATCAATGCTGATCATGCACTCTTCAATCACTCTGGACAAAGTCCAAATGAACTTGTATTTGGCTTCAACATTGATACATCCACAATTTTAACTGGCCAGTTACCTGCTATAGAATCCTCTATGACCAGTGACAAGGTGAGAATGACTTTGGATGCTATACATGCAGCAAGGCTAGTGAGAGAATCAGGAGAGCATTTAGGTTAAATGTTGGGACTTATACTGATGAAGATTTTGTTGCTGGTGACCAAATTTACTACGGTAGTAAAAATGTTTAGCAGAGAAGGTCAATTTGTATTGATCAGGCATGGACAATTATTGTAGAAGATGCATCCATGTCAATTAATGAAGGTGCATAAAAACGAAAATGAAACATTCAAAGAACCAAAAGTAGGGGTGTGAAATGCACCTATAGAGAGTGAATATCTATCTGATGAGGATGATAGAGTCCTGGATCAGGTAGAGGTTGGAGAAACTGAAATACATGGTGGAGAAGTTGGTGACAGTATTAGCAGGATAGAAAATAAAAGAGAAAAAACATGCAAGAATCAAATTGTGGAATATAAAATGAATGGAAGTGAGGGGTGGAAAAGAGAAAAAATCATGACCCTACAGCCAAAATCAACAAAAATATCCAGCCATTAGATCAATGTAATACCAGAAGATGAAAAGGAAGATTTTACCTGTATTAAAAGGAATCATCTTGGTCAGCGGAGAGAGATACCTCAAGAAGCTGAGCAGGAATTTGTAGTCTTGCTTAATGCTGAGCAAGAATAACCAAAATGCTTAATAGATGCTAAGCATCGAGAATTTCAATTATGAGGAGTTATGAGATATATGAATGTGTGTCTTATAAAAGTTAGAGAACTGTATCAACAAGATGGATGATTACAGTAAAACATATGGATAATAATAAAATAACAAAGGCCCCCCCTCACCTTGTAGCAAGCGGCTATGAAGAGAATGGTGATCTTTTAATAGATTCCCCAACATGCAGCTGTGAAGTCATATGATTGATAATGTTAACTGCATCAGTTATGAATTGGGAAGTACAGACCATAGATTTCACCTCCGCATTTTTGCTGGTGGATGTTCTGAAGAGAGATGCATTCCTTAAGCCACCATCTGACACATAGCATATAGTGTCAGGTAATGCTTTTTGTTCTTCAGCCATACGCATCAATTTTTTTATATTGCTCTAATAGCCATTAATGAAATCATAGAAAGTATTTCATTTTCTTTACTCAGTAGAATTTGCTTTTCTTGTCCAGCATTTAAGATATTTTAACAATTTTCAGCCTTAATCTAACCACAATCATTTTATTAATTACATATGCTGATAACTATGACTGTGATTAGGAACATCCTCTTTTTTGAATCCTGGTAAGCAGGAAAGTCCCCTTTTTTTTATGTTCACATATGGCAGCCCTAGTTTCAGTATTGAATGTATGGCCCCTTGCATGCTGCCATAGTAACAAGCAGCTGTTATTGATTAGATGCCAATATGTATAATCAATCTAATGAGGAAAAACTGCAAGTTGGAGAAATGTTTCCGAGCAGGATATATATACTTAAAGGAAGATGACAAATAGAGAAAACCAGAGAAAAACCAGTATTCATTGAAACAAGATTGCAAATTTGGAATGCTGTTTTATAATATAACAACAATGATAAAATGGAGATTCAGAGTTGAATAATTACTTTTTACTTTTGGTAATCATTTAAAGTTTGTTAAAAAAAAAATCTTATAATAAGTACAGGAAGCAATATTTCTCGACTGAAAACCGGACATGTTTATGATAAAAACTGATTCCCCAAAATTGGTTCTGTCAGAAATACTAGCGATAAGAGTTTAACATTTTGACATCGTAAGAGTGTAATTTGACAGCAGCTATGGGCAGACAGCTCTCCACGGGAGAAAATTAAATCTATATTCCAGACAAATCATGTTCTTTACTCCTGTACTTTCTCTTAGCATATACTTTTTGTAGGTGAAAGCCAGAAGCATAATAGTCTTCTTTGTTCTAAAATGAATCTTAAAGATAGCTAAATTCCTTTTGTCTTGAATCATTGTGGTCAGAAGAATACTGATCATGTGTTGAAAAATCTGTATAATTGAAACTTCAGGAAAGGTAATGAGTCTTATTTAAAGGAATATTTCCACTTGAAAAAACTAGTTGTAATACAAATTATTGATCGAACTACGTACCTCAAGACATTATCAAATGCAGTTTTCAAATTCTGAGGAGTTTTAAATATTCATAAACTCAAATGGATTATCACATGAATCATTGAGACACCGACTGTGTGGTTTTTCCCTAGAGCAGAGCTTTCTGATCTGTGTGTCGCAACACTTAATATGTCGTGACACATTAGTGTCTTGCTGATAATTTTGTTTTTCTTTCAAAAGATATTTCTGAGTCACTGGAACTCCTGGGATGATATCATATATTTGGCTTGACTTACAAAACTTGAGAAAATTATATTAAAAAGTCTATTGCAAATGCAAAAAGTTTGAAAAGCTCTGCTCTAGAGGAGCTCTACGAAGCACCTAACATTATTATTATTTTCAACTATCATGTAGGATACTCTAATTTCATATTATCTGTGTGAATATTGGTTGAAGCTTCATGTTCTAATGGAGTAATATTTTGTAAAGTACTTCATTTTGTTGTGGGTTGAAGGATTTCCATAACCTTTAGAAATATAGATTGGAAACTGGAACTTCTTGTAACATATCATTTTCATTAAATTTTGACTATTTTTTACCTTCATTTTGATTTCAGTTGGGTTTTTTTTATATTACTTTCAACGAGGGCCATTCTTTCTATGGCAATGAATAACAGCACTTTTGGAAATAAAGAGTGGGCTCTTGATGAGAATTGAACTCACATCTTCTAAATCAAAACTAGTCTATATAATACAGGCAATAATACCATTTGCTGGGTGGGGCTGGGTAACTGCAAAAATGGTAACACTGTTACCCTAGTTTAAGACACCTATGAAAAATTTTTTTTTTAAATGAAAAAAGTTCCCCCTTGCTTTTGACCCCTGAAAGTGAAAAAATGTTCCCACTTGATTTTGACCCTCAGTTTTGATCCAAAAAATGAAAAAAGTTCTCTTTTGATTTTGACCAATAATAGAGAAAAGAAATCCTTCCATAATTTTGTAAAAAAAATGTTCCCCTTGATTATGACACCTGGAAATTGAAAAAACAAAAAGTTCCCTATCAATTTTTACCTTTGATTGTAAAAAAAAAAAGAGGTTTCCCTCAATTTTGTTCCCTAAAAGAATGAAAAAAAGTTCCTCTCAATTTTGACCCTTGAAAGTAAAAGTAAAAGTTACTACTCAACTTTGACCCTTAAAAGTGAAAAATAAAAGATGCCCCCCACCCCAAGAAAAAATTGTGTTCTGGAAAAAAAGAACTCACAAAAAGTAGTATCATCAGAATTTGAAGTCAAATAAAAAAAATAACTTTGTAAGAACAAATGTAGTCAGAATAAATGTTTTATCATGACATGATAACATTTTCATTTGTCAAACAAAAACTGAGGGACCAGTTCAGCATCAAAATTTTACAAAATACCCTGATTTGCATTTTGCATTCTCTGATCATGTATATTTTGAATCATTACCACTGGCTGTAATGCACTGTTTTGGAAGAGAAAAAAACACAAATTTTGACAAATGGCCTGTAAGTTTTTAGCCTGGATTAGAAAAAAATAAAGCTGCTCATTTAACCTTAAATAACTCCAATAATAATTAAGCAAATTGATTGAAATTTCTTCCTTCATCTAACTTGACTGCTTTGCTGTGATTTTGCATAGATTTTAAGAGATAATTCATAATTGATTGATCCATGTTTATTCCATTCTTCTAACATCATTTTTTGCAGGTCTTTGATTGATGTGGCATTTGTTGATCTGGCAAGCAACAGTCAGTCAAGATACACCCATCCACGCACTATAGGATTAGGTCAGAGATTTGAGCCATCCTGCAGAATCTTCATGCAAGGGAACATTGAAACAATGGATGAGTACGAGTTATGGTATGTGGTACAGTTTGGACAAAAGGCAGAGCAGAGCTAATTTTTGATAGATTTCTTTTTTGAAAAATACCTCATCATCAGTCTTTTATCATCTGTCGTTGGACATGAATCTTCCCCAGGATCCGCCACATTTTTCTATCATGGGTGTCACAGAGCCAGTATTTTCTGAATTTGTCTAGTTTATCTCTCCATCTTGTATTCTGCCTCAGTTTTGTATGAGATCTCTAGGGATCCATGTTGTGAGTAATAATGTCCATCTGTTGATGGCTGTGAATATTGTGAAATTTTTGAGAAAGGTATTATGCATGAATTGACAAGAATACCTTGTTTTTTTTGAGAAAATGGAGCTCCTAGTCTTATCAGCATTGTCTTTCAAAAGTGGAAAAAATAACAGATTTTGCAGTAAAATATTTCATTAACATATGGCAGAGAAAGGCAGGAAGTGGCTGATATAACTTTTGCATAAAAATATTTCCTTAATGCATGGCAGAGATAGATTTTGCATCAAAATAGTTCATTTATATATGACGAGCAATTGCTGAAGCTGGCAGACAATGTCAGGGATGAAAAGTACTGTTAAACCTAATGAATTTTTCAGATTTGGCATATAATCATAAGGCAGATAGGCTTTTAACATGTTATCAAGCACAACTGATACTACCAAACATCATTGAAAAAAAACTTGTTTAGAGTGAATACTTGAGAAGATCTTCAGAAGACTAGACTGGGAGAACAAAGGAATCAAAAGAGACAGTGAATATCTGAACAACCTCAGATTACCAGACAACATTGCCTTTTTTTTGCAGAGAACCTACACAACCTCCAACTAATGCTAGATGAACTAGAAGGGTGCAAGAAAGTCAGCCTACACATGAACTTCAGCAAGATGAAGATCATGTGCAACAACAATGTCAAAAATAAGAACACTAAGATCAAAATTGAGGATACAGAACTGGAGAAAGTGAACCACTACATCTACCTAAGACATCAAATCTCCATGAGACCCTCAAAAGAAGAAGAAATCAAGCGTAGAATCACTCTAGGATGGCAAACCTTCAGCAGAGCAAGCTCAACCTTCAAAAACAAGAAGAACCATTGATCCTAAAAAGAAGGGTATGTAACCAATGCATCCTCCCAGTAGTCACATATTACAAGAATGGCAGACAACTGTTTGATATCATGATTCACAACATGGACTCACAACTGAAGCTGGCAGAGTATTAGATGGAGAGATGAGCTAGACAAATTCATTAAGTACTGGCTCCGCGACACCCACAATAGAGAGGTGTGGTAAATCCTGGGGAAGGTCTATATCCAACGACAAACGTTTAAATGATGATGATGATGATGATGATGAATGGGCATTATGAATATTTGGTGGCCATCTTTGATGCTATCTTGAAAATTATATATGTTGGACCACTGGAAAAATTTGGTGCATATTTTTTCCAAGTACTTATGTAAAGAATTTATAAAAACTTTACTTCATACTTTTAATAAAATGTTCCCATGGGTTTACAATTCCTATGGTGGGCAAATATGAAACCTTTCGTATCACTAGAATTTTTGTCATATAAACTTTTACTGAAATGGCTACTTTCACCCTCTGGGATAAGAAAATTAAACCTTTTTATTAGTTCCACCAAGTAATAGACTATGAATTACTGAAAGAAATTATTTTTTGATGTAATGATCCTTGAGTTTCTGGTATGATGCTTGTTGTCAGTGTAAAAACATAAATAAAAATTTTTGTGACAAATCTACCATTTTGAATTTTTTTCACCCCTGGTTGGCCAAATTTTTTTAAAACTTAAATCTTTTTGTTTAATGTCATCTGATGGCTTAAACATATACTTGAAAACTACACTTAAAAAATTTTGGTACTCCCCATTTTTTAAAAGGATTTTCTTTACTCAAAATACTCTACCTTACGTTTTTGTCAATAAGTTTTTTTTGCACTACAGATATAAATTGACAATATCCACCATCGGAAAGCCCATTGAATTTTCTTTAAAACAATCTATATGATCAATCAATCTAAATTTTTTCTAGCAAAGCCATTTTTATGAGTAATTCTACAGGACTACAAACATTTACCTTTTTCATTTTTTTTAGTACCATCCTTCATTTTAATATTTAATAACAACATTTCATATGGAACAACCTAATACATTTTGTCTAGGTTAGTGCTTCTGTACTCAAAGTGATATTAAAACCATGAGAATATGAATCCTGACATTAAGCTGGAATTCTTGAAAAGATTAAAATTACTGGATGTCATATATAGTATTTAATCAAAATGATTGCTATGTATGTAGTCACTCAATAGAAACATGGCCAACCTCTTTTAGCAGCATGCCCCTCTCACCTTTTGATGGCCATTGATCACTAAGAATGTTTGAATTTTCTTAAAACAAGTGTGGATGCTGCTAGACACAAACTGAGGGATCAATTCAGCATAAAACTAAATTGAAAATTGCACCCCTTTCAAAAAACCAATTATTGAGGGAGGGGTTCAAAAAGCAAAAAAAAAAAATTTTTTTTTAGATATTATAAGGAGTAAATATTTGAAATTTCAGTCCTCCATTGGTGTGGCCTGTATGTGTGATAAATCATATCCAATCAGCTAGACCGACTTAAAAACTCGAGAAACCTATGTTGGCAGTTTTGATTGATGGTTTCTAACATTTGTGTGAGAAGGTGGAAAGTAAACTGTATTTAAGCGTGAACAAACAAATTTCTTTTTCTTTGGATGAAAATAACCTCTGACTTGTTTCCAATTGATAAAACACACACACACACACACACACAAAACAACAAAAAAAATAGCATGTATTGACTGAAAATTGTCAATGTTCTAAAGAACACCTACCTGCACTTACCTTGTTGCCATAGCAGCAACATTATAATATAGTTTTGAAAGAGGTGGACATTATTGATTCTTCTATCTATGTTGTTTAATGGATCCACTCAGCATTGTATTTTTGTTGTCTACACAAACAGCATCAGTTGCAAAGTGGGAAAGACTATGTTGTGTTAGCATTCATCGCATTCCCTCATAGGAATGGTAGTTCCTGTTGGCAAAAATGAGGAATTTGAATAATTCAAAATTTGCTGAAAATGCATAATTAAATGTTATCACATGCAGCAGGCAATTTTGAAAACTATTTCATATTTTAGGGATGGGGAATTATCAATATTCAGGAAATACCTGCGAGTTCTTCTGTATAGTCTCAAATATGAATTGTTGATTGAGGATCTCACATCATCTTCCTTTATCAATCCTGTAACCCAGTGCAGGGTCATGGGGGCACCATAGATTATTTTATCATGGGTGTATCAAGGACAAGATCCCTCTGGTTTGGAATCAGAGTTGTACATCTCCTAGAACTGTTGCCAGCCCTGGCTAAGAGGGGAAGCTAAGCTGAGATGAGATTCATCGGAGTGGACACATATTTTGAGAAGCAATATTGTAATTATCATAATATTGTTATCAAATAATGATAAGTGAATGTTCAAATTTTCAGCCCTCTAGCTCTATCGCTGCGGCCTGTACTTGCCATACATACATACATAGCCAGACAGACCAGCTTAAAAACTGAAGAAACCTACATTGATAATTTTGGTTGATAGTTTCTAATTGGAGCGATTTATATCAATTGTTATTGAATGTGTTAATTTAAACAACTTTACATTATGAAAAATTAATATGAATTTTTGATTCGATTGTAAGTGTTTTAGACTAACTGATCTTGATGGGACAACTGTTTAATAATATCATCTATGCTTATAATTAACAGCTTCCTCTGGATTTCATCTCAAAACTTCAAAAAGGAATTGTCATAGTTTGAGTACAATTGATTCTGAGTGTTTCCATGTACGATCATAATGTTGATTTTGTTCAAAAGAGAAAAGCATTTCATGTAAATATTCAAATGATTGAATAGATAGAAAGCTAATCTGACAACTTTACTTGACAGTGATAGTCTTTACCCAACAGCAATTGTAATAAACAGATTAAAACTTAATCAATTCTGCATGGATCAGAATATTTTTTCTGTGTTCAAAATCAACCTCAGCAATTTATTTTTACATATTGCGTTGAATATTTCCTCTTTTTGTTTGTTGAGTAGATTTCAGGTTGCAATTAAACTCGAGTAGAAATTCAATCAATATTTTTACTCAAAATTGGCAGCAATCAAAATGAGGCTTTGAGAGCATATCTTGAACGTTAAGTCAAGGGAAAGGAGACAAATATTTCCCACTCCCTGTAGCCAGTATCTCAAAGGCATCAGGACTACTTAGACATCCCCACCCTTATAGTATTCCAATCTGATCACACCCCAAGACCGATAAAGGAGGGAGGGGATAGAAAGGGTTGATTTTTGTGTGTTTCTATAAGAGGCATAAGTAGTACTTAAATTAAAAAAAGAAAAGAAGACAGAAAATCGGAAAAAAACAAATCCCCTCAGTGTTGTTCAGATTTCTGAATTAAATCTCGCTAGTAATGAAACTGGTGGTGACCATCCATCACCCAACACCACTAGTTTTGGTAAGAAGAGCATGCTCCTCACCCTAGTTACACCACTCCCACTACCTTGGGCTGTATCCCCCTATTGCACTAAGAGGGGTAGGATCATAATGAATACTGGAGACATGCCAAAAGACAAGAGTCAAGAGAACTAGACAATTTTTGTCTCTGCTTACATAAACATGTGCCCCCCCCCCCACTTTAAATTTCAACTTGTGTCAAATTTTTCCCTTGTTGGGAGGCAAATAAATATCATGCCCCATGTTTCTGCAGAAAAGTGAATGAATGAAATTTGATTTCATTAAAGAATAGTCACTTTTAAGAAAGTTATTTTTTTTCTCTTTAGTAGAACAATACGAAGAAAGAAATATACAATTTCATAGCACATAGATTTTTCCCATCAGTTGTACCAGCTCCTAATGAGAATTCTCAATCTGAAAAAGAAGGAAAAAAAAGCAGTGCGCAATAAGAATCTTATTCACCTTGCACAGATAAAACCAATTCATCAAAAACCAAATCTTTTCTTCAATGCTATGTAATCATTTGGGCTCAATCTGAAGCATCTCCTATTCATATCTTTTGTAATATTACAGGCAGAGAGAAGACATTCCAAAATCATGTTATCATCCAAAAATATCATAAATACTTAAAAAGAGTAACCATTACCATCTCTATTTGCTGAGAGAGAAAGGAGAGAGATAGGGACTTGGAAGAAGACCCTGCTGTACTTAGCCCCCTGCCCCCCTCAACCAGCACAGCAACACCCAACACAATGTAAAGAGAGGACATTGGACAGAAGATTAAAGTGAAATGTTGAATGCAAAAGAATTTATAAAAATTAAAGCAACTAAACGAAAGGGTGAAGAAAGAGAGCAAAAGTTAAAACAATCATTTCTATACATGCATGAAATACTTGAGTGGGTGTCAGAGGTTAGTGGTTTGAGCTAATTATCACCTTCATTTGGGGTTATTCAAACACATTGATTATTGAGATTATGGTATCTATATAATAGATACCATAATCTCAATAATCAATGTGATACATAAATAATTCAAAACTGAAGTACAGTGGCCGCACAGAGATCAAAACAAATACTATTATAGAAATGTCAGACATATTTGTTGTATTATCTGGCTGTATAGCATATGAAGAAAATAAATTATTTTACGATGCAAGTAAAAAAAAATGTCTTCTGATATTTGTGTCGTTTTTTAAAATTTATGCTGGGCCCCACACTAGCTTAATCGACTGGTGCGGCTGTTTGCTGAAACACCGTATTGTAACATAGAATACTGTGAGATACCCCAGAACCAAACTAAATATCTTACAGAAATTAATATCTTTAAGTATTCAAGTCATAGTAATACAAAAAAAAGCATTATTTCTTTTGATATTCAGACCATCCTCATCTTTGTTGTTTTTCATACAACGTTTCGGCCGTTGCACTCTACAGCCTTCGTCAGGTATCGTCTGGAAGATTTGGGAAGTAACGAACCGAACCCTTCATTTATCCGACGGGGGTATATTTACCGTACTTTAGCGTTAGTAGTATTGTTATACTGTCTCACACTAGGATCGAACCTAGAACCATCAGATTACTTAACAGTAATTTGTCTGATGCTGTAACCACTACGCTATGTGTCCATGTGTATTCCAAGATATACAAAAAAAGCACTTTATGATGTTAAAAATATATTAGGCTATAATTTTTGTTGATCATCTTTTTGGTGTGTTAATTGCATACTGATTGTAATTACATAATAATCAAACTGATCATCAACTTGTTGTAATTATTGCAACTCTATTTCCATTATAGTAACTTCAAATAACATTGATGATAAAAAGACTTGTATCAAATAATTGATACTAAATGTGTAGTAGTAACGAGATAGATATTAAGCTTGTAGTAATTACATTGGGGATAAAGTTGCGATGTTACTACATATCGGTCATTAACTTGTAATACTTAATAGTTTTTATGATATGAGAAAATGTATTTTATTCTTATTGACATTTAAACATTTTTTATTTTTGTTACTATTTACTTTCATCAGAATTGTTGTTCCTTTTGATCACAACCAAACTCAGTCTGGGTACTCTTCAGTAGGGAGTACATAAATTAGCAGCACTGGTTGGAATGAAGAATAAGTCCCAGGGGAGAATCAAACTATACCAGTGAGTAGCTCACTTAACATGTGAAAGTTCCCACTCATCATCAGTCTTTCCACGTCCGTTGTTGGACATACACCTTCCCCAGGATTCGCCTCTCTTCTTTATCATGGGCGTTGCAGAGCCAGTACTTTCTGAATTTGTCTAGCTCGTCTCTCCATCTAATATTCTGCCGGCCTCGGTTGTGCATGGTATCTTGGGGAGGCATGTCATGAGTCGCAATGTCCATCGGTTGTCCGCCATTCTTGCAACATGGCCAGCCCACTGCCATTTGAGATTTTTAATGAATTCTATGATGTCCCTGACTCTTGTCTTTTCCTAGATGTACTGTGCTGTCTTGTGATCTCTCCATGTGAGGCCCAGCATAATTTTTTCATGTGCACGTTGCATGGTTCTCAATTGGCTGACCTATCTCTCAGTTAGGTTCCATGTTTCAGCTCCATAAGTGACTATTGGGAGGATGCATTGGTTATACACCCTTTTTTTTAGGATTAATTGGATTTTCTTGTTTTTGCAGGTTGAGCTTGTTCTGCCCAAGGCTTGCCATCCTAGCGTGATTCTTTGCTTGATTTCTTCTTTTGAGGGTCTTATGGAGATTTGTTGTCCTAGGTAGATTAAGCCTCTGGAACTTAGAGGCAAGCATCTGTCCGGATAAAAATCTTAAAATCACTCCACATCTATGATTTCCTCCGTACCATGTTTGTTTTCAACTGGTAGTTCAGTTTAATCCAATTTAGAGGTTTATTAATTTGATTCTCACTCAGAACTTATTCTTTATTCTAATCCATGCAGTTAATTCATGTACTCGGCCTGAGCTTAGTTGCGATAAAAAGTAAGTACAATTAGGATGAAGGTAAATAGTAACAAAAATGAATAATGATTTATTATACTTTATCAGAATAAATAAAAATAGAATTTAAACATGCGTTTCTCAAAGATCATATTCTATAAATATGTATTTCTTATCTAACTTTTTAATTTGCTTGTTTCGTATTATTACGACAAATACCAGATCTCTAGAATTGGCAGTATAATCCACACTGGAACAAGTAGACTCTACAGCAGAGACTTTATGAGATACGAAATATTTTAGCATCTTTTGGAATGGAGTGAAATCCTTGCAATATTTTTTTGAGAGCAATAGTTCTATCATGATTCTCACAATAGAATTGAGTTTTAGACGCATTCTTCTTTTTTAGCTTTTGTTTTGACTGATGATACAAACGAGAATATTCTCTCAATTATAACTTTACTGACATGATATTAAAGAAGCAAGGGCAAAGGTGACAGGCTCCTTGAATGCTTGATATTGAACTACACCAATCCAAAAATTTTCAAAGTCTTTAGGAGTTTCATCTTTCTCAAATGGAACACTTTCTTCCCAATTAACAAAAGGTATTTTTCTGTACTGCTGTTCTTCATTAATACCAACAATGTTTCCAGTAATGTTAGGATAGCTCTGGAAATACAAGTCTTGAGGATGGATTCAAAACTACTGTTGGGTTTAATTTTACCAACTTTCTCAATATATCTCTTGTCGAAAGAAGTCTACATTTTACTTGACAGAGTTTCATCTAGCATGGCCAGACATCTTTCTTATCTCTATAAGAGCGTTATTAACGTGGGTGTTCTTTAGGAATTTGCTACATTCTGTCAAGAATTCAGCTTCAGCACCAAAATCAACTTTATCAATGTCTTTTCTGTCCATTGGCATCAAACAGTCTGTTATGAAGAATCTTGTAATGAAAGAAAAATTCTTGCTGTTCATGTAGATCAGCTTTTAGATTCCTAGAAAAAAAACTCTTCTTTCAAATTCCAGCACGACAGGCATGAGAGTCCGCTGCCACTTTCCTGAGGGCAAGGTAAGAGCATGTATGGTGGGCGAAGCACATAATTTTGGGAAGGGGGAGCAGAAAGGTATATCTGGAATATATCTTTGCAGCAACTTGGTTACAAGATAGACATTCAATTTGCAGTGTAAGCAAGTACAACCATCTACATGATCTAGAAGTGAGATGGTGCACTTGACTGAGATGTGTAACCTGACCCAGAGGTGACATGATGGAGCAAGCACCAGCAAATAATACAACACTTTTTATATGTGAACATCAAGTTGGGGTTACATAAAACAATTATACAGCACCATTATTATTAATTGACTATAAAGGTTCCAACTTTCAAACCCACTGACCCTTGGGAAGAAAGCCAGATTGGGGGTGGGGGCAAATGCCCTGTTTGCATCCCTTAAGCAGATGCCCACAACAAGTAATTTTTGTGGTCTAGCAACATTTCTTTTATCATCTTTGCTGTGAATCTTATATCAAACTTTTATTTGGTTATTTCAGTAACAATACAGTAAGCCCTCAAGCTTTTCTCAATACATCAAAATGTTGAACATTACTTTTTCACACAATAGCCACCAAATAGTTTTCAAAGGGCCCGCCCTCTAACCTGTAGTGCAATAGTTCCCAAGCTGGAAGTAGAGGACATTGCATAATTTTAGATTTTAGTAGCAGTACAGGGGGGGGGGTCAAATCCCCCCCCCCCAAGCTATGCCTCTGATCTGACCATTTCTATATTAATCAAGTTGAATGTTCTTTTTTAGTTACTCTTGCTCAGGAATTAAACCAACAAATCAAACCGAAAAATAAACTAAAATGAATAAGTGTTTCTTAGTGAGTATGTCCATAGATTCATCCCCAATGATTGCACATTTTTTAAAATCTTCAATGGGATCTGATTTTAGGGTAGGCGAAATGTTTTTTTTTAATCGAACAGAAATACTTAGTTCTCTGCAACCTTATGTAACCCAATGTAATCCCCTCTTCATGTGTTATCACTTTACTTAGATGGTCAACAGTAAGTATTGCAACAACAGGTCATATTCACTGCAATTTGCAGCTCAAAGTTCCTGGATTGAGCTCTGACTTTGAAGAGGACTTATACGGTGCTTCTGAAATTTTTAAAGATTTGAGAGATTACTAATTTTTAGATCAATATTACAATGACAAAATTTGCGATATGCCTGGTCTGAGCAATTAACAGCTTTTTTCAGAAAAATAAGTCTTCCCATTTACTTTTTTTTCTCCAATTTATGACTTATCTGAAGACGGTTTCCATTTCTTGGGTGTAATGGGTAATCTTACATGTGGGTTACATATAACAAGAGAATTTGACATTCAAAGTGTTCGAATAAAGCATTAGACGAAGAAGTGAATATAATAAACGTATGTTCTTCATTCAAAAAAAAAAAAAAAAAAAAAAAAGAGAAAGGATAGTTTGTCGTTGTGGATTATCATGTTCTGTTAATATTCATAAATGTCCGTATGTAAAAAAAAAAATGCAGAAAAAAATCTGGCCTTTTGGCCTGAAGCAAAAAAAAAAAAAAAAAAAGACGAAGTGTATGTGTAGGTCGGGAAAGGGTCCCCAGGCTACGTCTCCCCATTGCACTTAAAGTGGGGAGGTCAAGTTCAATCACGGATGCTGGAGGCGTCCGAAACTTGATAAACTTTCAGGGTTAGTCGTTGGACGTACACCTTCGAAGATTCGCCAGACCTCGCTTTAATGAGCGTGGCGAAGCCAGCATTTCCCGAACTTGTCTTGTTCCGTCTTAATCTTTGCCCGACACTTAAATATGAAATTCCTCAAAATGATTATGAATTGTATATTTCTAGCGAAAGATTAAACTAAAACTTGGTTTTAAAAAAAAAAAAAAATAAAATAAAAATAAATAGCTTTTCAACAGTTTAGAACCAAAGTTAGATCGTCAAAATATTAGCGTTACAATTACTTGTCAATGAAGCATTTCGAGTAATGTCTAAACTTGGAAAAAAAAAAAAGAAAAAAAAAAAAAAAAAAAAAAAGATATATATATATTTTAATGTTATGCATTTTCATTAAATTTAGTTATTTATCAAAATGAAAATAAAGGGAATCAATCATACACACAAAAAGCAAAATAGTAACCATAAACATTTAAAATAGGCTAATAATTCCAAATATTCCCCCCTCTTTTTTTCAATTATAAAAATGACCACAGAACATTCTCGAAATGGCGATACAATTATTTCTTTTTCAATAGTCGCAAACCGAATAAAAATTATACCCCAAAGGAAATGCGCTACAAAGTTGCCATCTTAAAAGAAAAAAAAAAAAAAAAAAAAAAAATGATGTTCCTGAGGACATTCCATCCTTGCCCAATACAGTTCTGATGCTATGTAACCTTAATTTTGCTGGCTTTTAAAAGATTAAGAATTCCTACCGGATTAAAATTGAGACCTGAATGAGAACCATTTCCAGGGAAATAGGGACGTATAGAAATCTTAGTTAACAGAAATTTATTGACCTTTTTGAACTGAAACGAAAAGATAAGTCATTAATGTGATTTGGGAAAGAAAAAGTATGCAAAAATCTCAATTGGAAAGGTCGATGAAAAATGAATTTTCACAAGAAAAATGCGCGTAAGCAACGTCAAATGCCGTGAAAATTACAATAGACAAAGATTAGAACAGCGGTTTTGATTATGTACTAAACAGACTTTCAGCTCATTTTTCGTTTAACCATAAGAATGTGCCATAAGTTCTCTGGTCAAGTCTTTCACCCTAAATTAATTATTTTTCACGTTTCTGTAAGGTCTATAAAGAACAGTGTAAACTATAATAAAAATTTAAAAAATCTTGAAACAATTAGATTCAATTTACGAATAGCAAAACCCAACCCAATGAGGGGCTGAATCTAGATAAATTGAAAAAATGCCGTATATCATTTACCCCCAGAGAATACAGATAGGGAGAGCCAGTGAAGTTTGTCAATGAACTTTTCGAATACAGACCAAGACAAATTTTCATTTAGAAAAATTCCGATTTGTTCGGCGTATCATTCTTTCCAGAATGTTTTTATTCACGGATTGTCAGTTTTGTACTTTTCTGGAATAGTACCTGGGTGTAGCTTGAACCCAGCCAATGCTTTCCCTGAAAGAGGAATCAATTCTCGAATCGATGCTGG
Source organism: Thysanoteuthis rhombus (assembly GCA_963457665.1). Taxonomy (NCBI): domain Eukaryota; kingdom Metazoa; phylum Mollusca; class Cephalopoda; order Oegopsida; family Thysanoteuthidae; genus Thysanoteuthis; species Thysanoteuthis major. The sequence continues at coordinate 57,395,753 of OY735209.1, forward strand.
AGGCTTGTTAACAACGGAACGCAGAGAAGTTCCGTCGTCTTTATCAGCAGGTTTATTAATATTCCCGGGCAAATTTGGCAAGGCATGACTAAGTTTCTTCTTTATCTTTTTTTTAGAATATTTGTGGTAAGAGTGAGAAAGATTATAAAGCGCGAACAAATTGGCACTGCCCGTTATTTCGGCTTCATCGGGGATATCTCTCGAAAGGTAAAAAGGTGGCTTGATTATGATCGTTGGAACATTTCTCAAACTAATTGTTGTCTTCAGGGGGGACCGAGGAAAAACCGAAGTTGATTTAGGGTGATCCACGGGATGCTCAGGTCTAGACGAGGTTTGATTTTTCTGATACGGGTACTCGGCCATTTTTGATCGGTATCATGGGAATATTTTTTACTTTAATCCCGAACGGTACAGATTTTTTTTTTTTTTTTTTTTAAGGAAAATCAAGCAGATTGTTTGGATGAATGTTGAAATTATCCAGCACTCCAAAGAAAAAAAAAATGACGTTGGACGCGATTAAGAAATGGGGCGCCGTCAGTTCCAACGATGTTTTACCTCATATAAAGATTTGAGACAACCCTTCTCTATTTTATAAATTTAACTAGGTTTTATATAGAACTAGGAAAGTACATCTGTTCGTAAAAAATTCAGAGGAAACTAATCTATATACAGGGTTTACAGACATGTGTATATATCATGTTTGTAAATACTTGCTCTGGTTCTCACCTGAAAGTTAAATGAACCTATCCACAAGAAAGAAAGAGGTAGGTAGGTAATGAATGTTCTCTTTCTTGGGGTGGGTAGAAATTGATTTTCTTGTAAGAACCAGAGCAAACAAAACGTGAATGCATTTTTCTGATACACTCAGTATTTGCATACGTAGAGAATACGTAAAATGTCGCTTCAGGTTCGGGCTTGCGTTAACGAAAAGATTTATTCTCGGTGTCTGTGAATGTATTTAGTAATGAGATCACGTTTTAATACATAGTTCTGAAAAGGCGTAAAATCGTCATAGCTGATTTTGTTTTGTTAGTTTGATGAACATCAATGCGGGGAAAATTACCGTATATACAGTTGAAGCAGTCTCCCTCAAATGGGAACACTGAGGTTGTCATCGAAGAAGTGAGAAAGAATTGTGATGTAGTTTATGGAAGAAGAATAAGAACATGGAGGTGAAGTAAGAAAGAATGGATTTCATTGCCGCTATTTGGATAATCAGCCTATATTTAGATGAGCTGACGTGGTAATCACCTGACAAGAGTTCATGGTAGTTTTAAGTGTGGGTCAGATTAGCGTAGATGAGTTGGTGAGAGTTCTCTACTGGATCAAGTCGACGTGGACGAAATTAGTGAACAGCTCACTCATAGAACAGGACAGTAATAGATTGATGACACTTGATAATATTGAGTGACTCTTGATTGTATAATGTTTACATACATTATCGCCAAATCCTTCACACCACATAAATTCTTGTAGATAGTAATTCAAGAAGTCATGTTTACTGCTGTAGCACCCCTATACTTTTTACTTAGGAATTAAATACGATATCCTTATTTTAGCTAGATATCGCAAACGTCACTCCCTACGACGATCCCTATAAAAACCCTGGACGCACATGGTCAAACGCTCATTGGCGCCGGCACCCGTAGCTGGTTACGCTTTTGGCTCCGGCACTCGTTGTCCGCTACCCTTTCTTTCTCTTTCCTCCTCCCTAAGATCGGTATAATTTCGCCGACCTCCTGAGTGATCTGATCTTGATCCGTGACCTATTTCTGTATCAACTTTGCCCGTTTCACTTCACTGATGTCGAGGCATCTCACATATGCACAGCTACGCAACTGTGTCCTAACCACGTGCTCAAAACGCGTATACACCTCTCACTCTCATGAATGAAATGGCAATGCTTTTTACTATCCGATAGTCACAGCGTTCTTTCCTAATTCTCTTTACTTCTGGAAACATGCATGGATAAAACTCCGTGTTCTCTGTCTTTCATGATCTGTCCGTCGAGTGTCTAACAGCGTCAGAGAATAGCCCCCAAGTCACCCATACAACTTGGTAGTTTGGCTCACACACTAGACCCCGTCTCCATATTCATTCCTTGGTACGTTCCAAGCCATATGGATTCAGAAGCTGTTCAGATACCTCAGCTTGGGCTCCGAAACCTGCACTATCAATAACAACAAAGCTCCCACCTTTCGCTATTTCTCTTCTCATCTCTTTACGCGATAGATCATATTAATATCATTATTATGTGTATTTCATTTTCATTCGTTGTTTGTCATTACTGTTCTTGCATTAAATGTACGTCTTATTCATCCATCCAAATCCTTGTATGTGTTCTTTTTAATTTGTCACATCTCCGCGTCTACGTTCATACTTGGCGTGCATTCCACATCTCCAGTGACGTCGAACAAGTCACATGGAGCCCAAGTCCTTTGTCTCCAACATTCTTCACGCTAACCATTCCTCAACGAGAACTACTGGAATTACCGAAAACCAAACTTTCCAAAAACCATTCCCATTCCAATCAGACCATATCTCAATATAACTGATGACAACCAAAGATACCACACTAAAACAGGTGACCACTAAAGATTTTCCATAAGTTTCATGTATATAACTGTTCGGTTTTGTACCGATATCTACGATACCAAAAACAAAGTATAGGTGTTTCGGGCGGTATTCTACGATGGCGGTCTTTGCTTGGGTGGAAAGCATGGTGTGTCTACTTCCACAATTACACTCGTGTTTAACAGAGTTTTCCATGAAATATTTTGCAAATAATTCATGGAAGAAACCACAGCAGTCCTTGAAAACCACACTTGCTGGCCTTAATCCAAGTTTTCCTCTTTAATAATCCATAACATGAATCCATCGATTTAATTGTAATCTTGGTTTGGCAAAATGCTATTCTTGTTGTGTTCTTGGAGCGTTTGCAGGTTTTGTTTTGACATCTCCGTTGGGATTTTTTGTGTATCGGTTCCGATTCAGTGTTTCATCATACTTAGCTTCACACTTCAAAAAGCTGTTTTGTTATAACGCTTTATTTTCACTGGTATCTAAAAACTGGAGAATCTTTATGTTTCTATAAACACTATTTCAGATGGTTTCCAGTGGAAAATGTCATAAGTAGATTCATTCAGACCATTTTTCTCTATTTGACTTCAGATTTTGACGCTTTGGTTATTCAATTATTGACTGTGATAGCGAGTATATCTTTAAAACAATTTGAGTCCCCTGCGAATTGTAAGATCATAAGCTACAAGTTATTCAGCTTATGCTTGAATATGGCACTTGTTGGCCACAGGATGTCTTGATGATTCAAATCATAAGATAATGTTTCATCTCAGAATTTCAGGTGATCGTCTTAACCTCAATCAGTGTTAATTTTGACGAGTCGCAGAAGACTTCATCACCAACATCCTTTTAGCGTCAGTCGTTGGACGCAGATCTACCCTAAGATTCGCCAGACCTCACTACCATGAGGGTCGCGGAGCAAGTACTTCCTGAATTTATCACGCCATCTTACTTTCTATCAACCAAAATTTCTCATGTGATCTCTGAAGATCCATGTTGTGAGTCATGATGCCCATTCTTACAACATGTCCAGCCCATTGCTGTTTAAGTTTTTAATGGTGTCTAAGTATGCAACGTGCACATGAAAGAATCATGTTCAACCTTACATGGAGAGATCACAAGACGGCATAATGTATCAGAAAGAAAACGGGGGTCCGAGACATCATAGAATCCATTAGAAAATTCAAAAGTCAATGGGTTAGTCATGTTGCAAGAGTGACAGATAACATAGACCCCAGAGACCATATGCGAAATTAGGGCCGATGAAACACAAGATGGAGAAATGAACTTGACAAATTCAGAAAACACTTGCTCTCCGACGCCCGTGATAGAGAAATGTGGTGGAACCTGGGGAAAGTCTATGTCCAATGACGGACGTTAGAAAACTGACGATGATGGTGTTTCAGACTCTTGTCTTTTCTTTAATATTCTTATGATCTATCCATGTGAGGTTGAGCATGAATCTATCATGTGCATGTTGCATTGTTCTCAGTTTGAGGGTCGGTCTTTTGGTTAGGTTCCATGTTTCAGCTCCATAGTTGCCTGCCAGGAGGTGAATTGATTATATACACTTCTTTTTGAAACGTGGGCTTCTCTTCTTCTTTAAAGACGAGCTTGCTCTACCGAAAGCTTGTCGACCTGATGTGATTCTTTGTTGAATTTCTTCTTCTTCTTTTGAGGATTTCATGGAGATTTGTTGACCCAGGTAGTTGTAATAGTCTATTTTCTCCAGCTCTGCATTTTCGAAATCGATCGTTGTGTCTTTGTCCCCAACATGTTTGTTGGACAAGACACTTGTTTTGCTGGAGTTCATGTGGAGGCCAACTTTCTTGCTTTCTCATTTTGTTTGCCTTATACAATTTGGAGATCATGAAGATTCTTAGCAAAGAGGACGATCTTGTCATCAAATCTGAGGTTACTTGGGTATTCGCCGTCTATTCTAATTCCTTTGTGTTCCTAGTCTAAGTTTCAGAAGATCATTCCAAGGCATGTTGTGAAGAGTTTGGGTGTGTTTGTATTGCCATGTCTCACTCCTTTTTCTAGTTGAAAAAGCTCAGAGTCTTCATGTAGCCCGATGAAGGGATGGTTGTATCAGTGGATACGTTGCAGTATTCTGTATAGATGGGGTCTACACCTTGTTGTACTATTGCGTCAATGACTTTAGAGATTTCGAAGTCGACGGCCTCTCGTTTACCGAAATGCATGATTCATCGAGGTCTTTCTAATTACAAAAAGTTTAAGAATTAGAAAGAATTTACTGGAACGAAATATTGAAAGATTTGATAATCTTTCGACCAAGGGCCCATATTGTTCAGCTATTTATGTACTTCCTGAACTCTTGACGAGAAAGCGATCCGTTAAGAGAAAAAAGTCAAAAACTTGTACTATAAGAACTTACCGTCATTAAAGTTGACAGTATGTCATCGATTAAGATTCCTAGTCCTTTAATTTTCCCAGTTCAAATAAAATGTATGCATGAGAATTCGAAAAAAAAAGTGCTTTATCTATAACTTAAAATTTAGATTTTATGTATCTTGACTTTTTTGGTAAATAAGTGTTTGTGAATTTCATTTTAAAGATCTTCACACCCGAAACTTATATTCTATGTGGCTCAACCTTTTTAGCGTAAATTAAAAACATGTTTGGGAAAACTATTCTTAAAAAAACTTACACCTTAAACTTAAATTGGGTATTGTAGAGCCTAACGTCAAATTAAATTAACTGGAATAATTCATAAGAAACACAAATCGATTCATTACACAACATATTTCTGATTTGCCTCACTTTTTTTTTCAATTATTTTAGATGTTTTTTTTATCACATCTTTCCGACATTAAATTCAACAACTGGAGAATGGAATGGGCTATAATTAAATTGATAATTTACGTTCGTCCTTATAATTATTTGAACTCCAAAGTTGACAAAAAAAGAAGAAATCTAAACCTACCATTTTTCTTATGTGCAAATACTTCCAGGTTTGTTCGTTCGTTCCAGCCATCTGTTACTTCTTATCAATATTATTAGAAGCTTTAGTTCTAGTTAGTTAACGAGACAATGTAGTTAGTTCTTAGTAGTATGTGACTTTTTATGGTGGTATAGGACATGCTGTAGACACGACCAGTCTTGGCCGTGGAATTGACTGGATTCACCGAAAAAACGTGGCAAATCACTGACTCTGACCTGGGTACGAACTTTTGGACGCTGCTGCCTCAAGGTCAGCTGTCTAGAAAAGCCAAAGAGTAGATCTAAAAATTGTACGGGCTACCCCTATTGTCTAGCAGGTTATAACAATCATAATTTCTAAGGCAGCTGAGAAATTACGAAGGTAAATAGTAAATATTATTAGAGAAAAATTAAATGATTTGCAATATCTCATCATCAGAAAAGTAAACATAAATATCTGAAATCAAGTTAAAAACATTCAAATAAAGAAATGATGCTGAACTATGATGTTAAAAATCAGACGAAGAAAAACCTGTTTGAACTGCAAGATAGACCTTGAGTTTTATGTATCTTGACTTTTTTTAACAAAAATAAAAAACAAAACAAAACAGCAGAAGTGTGAGCGTGAAATTTATTTTGTTTCATTTTATAATTCTATTTTATTTTGCTTCTCAGTAATTTGTATATCTCAATTAATTGTACATCTCATCAAATTGTTATTGGTGAAGTGTTGTCTTTGAATCATTGTTGGTGAATCTGCTGGATACCAATATGGACAATCATTTATGGGTATGCTATGTTGGTTAGCCAAGAACTGAGTGTGAGACAATTGAGAAGATGACAACTGAGCATTTAGTTTTTTATTCAATTAATTGTCCATGTATTTGACTCCAATATACCCATTTTTTTTATGCTTCTAAAATCTATACAAACAAACGCATTGATCATAAGTCACAAGCTTCCAGGTAGAATCTCTCCAACAGCCTACAAACAAAATTTCATTGAAATATATTTGAGAATAATGAAGGTATCCAATTAAAGAAAAAGAGACAACTACAATTACAGCAACAAAGAAAACAGACACCCTATATTCCCATAACATGTCCAAATTGTAACACCATTTTATTTTCTGATGGCCACAATTTTACATATGATCTCTGGGAATCCACATTGTGTGTCATGATGTCCAGCAGTTGTCTGAAACTCTGACATCATAGCCTGCCTATTGCCAGTTGAGTTTCCTAATGGATTCCATGATATGTCTGACATCTGTTTTTTTCTCTAATTTACTATGCTGTTTTGTGGTCTCTCCATGTGATGTTAAGAACGACCCTTTCTTGTGAATGTTGTATTGTTCTTAGTTTGAGAGTCAATCTTCGGGTAAATTCCATTTTTCAGCTCCATAGGTGACTATCTGGAGAATGGATTGGTTGAGGACTCTCTTTTTCGAAACTAATCTTTGTGCTCTTGAATGTTGAGCTTGTGAAAGCTTGTCCACCTGGAATGTTTCTTTGTTTTCATCATTTTTTTAGGATTTCATGGAGATTCATTGTCCCAGGTAGTTGCTGTGGTCAACTTTCTTCAGCCCAGCGCCATGTCTGTTCAACTCGTAGTTCAGTATCGGGAATCCAATTCTATTTATTCATTTTATCAGATCAGGATAGGGGATGAGTATAAGGGTTTTATTTGGATCTGCAACTGCCACTAAGTTTCAGTAGCAAGAGCTATCACACGTTAAACAAGCCACCCATCAGCATAGAGGTTGTGAGTTCGATTCTCACCTGCAACTTATTCTTTATTCCGAGTCATACGTTTGATTTATTTATTCATTGCTGAAGGGAACCCAGCCTGAGTTTAATTACAACAACAATGAAGATGGAGGTAAATAGTAACAAAAAAAATTAATACTGATAAAATGATCATTTTACTAATACTACTAATGAATTATCAGAAACTAAAATAAACAAATAGTTGATGATTATTCATCTTTATTTCATTTGTTTTTTTTTAAATCATAATTTGACTCAGTGTTCATTTTGGTTCCCATAAAGTAATCATTCAATTATTTATTTTTTCTTAGACATTGCCTGGGAAAAAATTCACAGAAATATTTGAATTTCTATAAGATGATTTTTTTTTTTTTCAGAAAAAAACTATAGTGTCATTTCAATGGAGGATTTCATTGTTTTAGATGGTGGGTAGGTGATATTTTCATCAGTAAAATTGTTACTTGTAAGAGGAAGAGTCCATTGTCATAGAGAGACACAAACATAAAAAAATTCACTGTTCATTATTGTTTTTTTTAAAATTTCATTCAAATATCAAAAAGGTAAAATACTCAACATCACAGTAAATACCTGAGCAATTGTACAGCCAAAATTTGAAGTTATGAAAAAAAAAATCTATCAAAGAATAAATATGGTCTGAATAAATTCTTTTTATAACACCCCTGGCGTTTTCCACTGGAAAACATCTAAAATAGAGTAAAAAAAGCATCTAAATTCAGGAAAATCTTGGTGTTATTAATTAAACCATCAGAATAAGACACCAAGAAGATCAAAAAGGCTTTTTCCAGAAGGGGTCTTCTGGAGTACTGATGCCAATTTTCAAGTCTGTATACAAAATGGTATGGCCAGCAGCACTGGAACTTGCAAACAAATGAATCGGTCAAGCCCCCAAAAGGCGGAAAAAGCTTTTTTCCCCCAAAATTGAAAAAAAATTTTTAGGAAAGGTTTAATGGAGTGCTGATGCCAATTTTCAAGTCTGTAGACAAAACAGTATGGCCAGGATCTCTGGAATAAACAAACACACAATCAAACACATACTCATGTAAAATAAAAATAGAACCATTCGCCATCTTTGGTAGTGATGGTTGTTCAATATATAAACTTGAGATATTTAAAAATAAATCAAATAAAAATGTGCAGCATATATTCAGATAAAAAAAGTTAAATTCATTCAAATATTCAAAGTAAATATACATGTAAAGTGTATATATAAATGAAGCACTATTTTTTTTTATGTATGCGCATGTGCTAGGCTATTGCTTCACTCAAGTCCATCCTTGTGGGTGGAGGATTACTATCCCATGTTTCTGAGTATAATTACCTTTGAGCGGGCATGTGTGTTTAAAAAGAATCGATTCCTTTACATAACATTCTACATCTGTTTACCAACCACTTTACTGCTAGTTGTAAAATGTCCATTATATTGGATGCAGATTCATTATTTGTGTTATCATTGCATGAACACCCCATTGATGTGAAAGAAGACTCTTTCTACCTCAGCAGTTATTCAACATATAATGCCTTTTGCTTCTTTGAGAATATTGCATTCATTTTGCTGAAATATCTATTCTTAAAATAATTTTCTTATCAAACGAAATATACACAATTTTCTTGGCAGTTTGTTTAAAAGAGTAAGCATTGCATTCATAGAAAAGCATTTATTCCCAAAGGAATTTTCTTGCTGACACAAATTACAAATTTGCTAAATCCTATGACAGTTTTGTAAAATCTTGAGCTATGTGAGATATTGTGCCATCATAAGCAAGCTGGTCTCAAAAATCATTTAGAGTAATTTTTATTCTTACTGGATGCCCCCATCAAATATGGTCTTGTGCCAGACTAAACCAAACTTGCTGAATATTTATAATCATATTTCAGTAGGAGTAAGTTGAATTGTTCAAGGATATTTTTTTAAGCATCCATTCACATAATTTTTATTTTTTCTATCCAATATGCTCTTCATCTTGTGACAGATTAACCCACCATCATAAGACAAGCCATTTTTTCAGTGACACTGTACCAATGATTTGATAAGACCAGTTATCTTGTCCTTGACAGTGAACAGGTGAAATAATCCTATAACCAAGAAATACATATCAGTAATTTCAAAATAAAAAATCTTGATAGTTGTAAACAAACAGATAAAATGGCTTTAATTGAAGAAACATAAAGACATGAGGTTTGAATATCTATGACAAATAAGATTTTACTGTTCATAAACTGCCAGTGGTTATTGAATAAAAGGTGTAATTTTCTTATACTTTGACTATATATATTTTCTACGAATGCTTATTCATCTGCCATTTGCTTGAAATGATGACTGTCTTGGTAAAATTCTGTGAAATTTTGTAGCAATTGAACAACCGTAGCCACCAAAGATGGCAAAAGGTTCTATCCTTTTTTATATGTGTGTATATTTGTTTGTGTTTGATCGTTTGTTTGTTTGTTTGTTCCAGCATTCCTAGCCAAAATGCTGTGTCTTGAAAAAATTTGAAAATTGGCTTCAGCACTACTCTAGAACCCTTGCAAAAATGTTGTTCTTGATTTTGGGAAAAAGCTTTTAGGACTTTTTTTCAGCCTCAAATATGATGGGTTCAATTGTTTGCATGTTCCAGCACTCCTGGCCATATCGTTTTGTCTACAGATTTGAAAAGTGGCATCATTACTCCACTAAACCCCACCTGAAAATTTTTTATTTTTGAAAAAAAATTTTTTTTCTTTTACCTCTTGATGGTCTTATTCTGACAGATTTATTAATAGCATCTAGATTCTACAGAATCCAGATGTTATTAATAAACCCAAAAGAATAAGACCCTCAAAAGTTCAACCCCCCCCATTTGACATTATGGTTGTTCAATTGTGCTGTGATGGCAAGTTGATATCAAAAGTCATACTTGACATTTAGCAGATATTGGCACACCTGCAAGGCAAAGAAAATGGTTGAACTTTAGAAGATAAAAAAAGAGCCTTGGGACTTAAATGCACATGATCTTTAATATTCTTAATTATGTTCAGATTTCACAGGTGTGCAGGAGCAGATGTTAAAGGTACCAAATGTTATCTATCTATATATAGTGTCGTTGCCTTGGTTTTTCATCCAAAACACTGGACTCTTCCACTCAAAGGATAACAATTTGTTGCTAAAAAATGCCACTTACACATTGTTCAAAACTATGGACTCCTCCAGATAAACAAAATTCAGTACTCTTTTTCTTCTGAAATCATCTAATGGGAATCTAAATATATCCTTGAATTTTTTCACCGGGATTAACGAATAGATGACATTAGAAAAAATAGATGAGGCTACACATCAGATAATAAAGCTAATCTTGCAGGCCATTGTTAGCGGGTTTGATTCTCTTTTGATCTCCCAGCATCAATGGTTTAATAACAACATGCTATTTTAATCTACTTATTTAATGAACATTATGATTTTCTTGGCTTCTCTGTCAATAACACTGGACACTTCCACCCAATGGTAACATTTTTTTTTGATAAAAATAACTTATACTTACCATTTGAAACCTTGGACTCTTCCACAGTAAGAAATTCAGTTTGATTTTTTTTAGTTATTTTTCTCAACAAATCATCTCACGGAAATTCAAATGTATCTGAGAGTTTTTCTCCGAGACTAACTTGTATTCTATAAGCAGGCATACAATCCCCAATTGTCTGTTTATTGTCATGAGGACATCAAAGCTACTGGCAAAAGAAAAAAACATCCCCCATTTGCTAAAGAAAATATGCCAGAAACAAGCAGCTTAGAAGTGCAGTCACTGTCTGAAGTGAAATTCATTGCATTTATCAGCAGGACATGGAATGTTGCAAATCAAATTGGCAAATTTATCGTTTCATAAATTAGAGCCTGCATGGGAATATATCTCACTAGCATTGATGTTGATGAGGTAAAAACCAGGATTTTGAATGTTGAATTTCAAGGGCTTCTCCTCTTTGGGAAGGTAATTGTTCTGGAAAAATAATTGTATAAAAGTAACAATTTTCCTATTCTTCATGCCTCCTGGTGCTACATTGAGATAAGCTTGATGAACGTCTATTATTCCATGAATTCATTAAAACTAGAACCCTCATTTTTGTCACAATATTTTAGCTGGTGTTTTCTTTGCCCTCCCTCAAGTGTACAAGGTATGACTAGTGAATAACGAGACAGTCCACATGTACAAACAACATGGTATACATTGACTTACTCGCCAACCTGAGCAAACCCTGAAAGTTTCAATATGCTCGCATCTCTAGTTTGCTGTTATGCATTGCCTGAAGTAGGCATGTTTTCTTGATGTGTTTTTGAAAATGGTTAGTTCAGAAATTGAGCAACGTATCAATGTCTTGCACCATGAAAGCACCCATGCACATGACATACATTTTCCCCCATAAACCTCAGTCATCATAAAAACAGATTTGGTAGCCAATTTGTTCAATTCCAACAACATTTTCAAATTCTGATATCCCATTGTGGCTAGTCTCATCCTACAGTATACTTATCATGTAACCAGAATATGGGCTCTGTTTTCATTTGATCACACATAAAACTGCTGCATTCTTTTGAATGAACAGCTACAGACTTTTGTGGCCAAGCTATGCCATAGAATAATTACAATGCTGTAATATTATCTTGAATTTCTATTAGACAAAGCATTGACAACAACTATCAATTTTTGATTAGTAGTTCCTTCATTCTAATTCCAGTTGCTTTTCATTGCAATTGCTCAGATCATCATTCCATAGCTGTTAGCAAACAGCACAGAATAGAAATAAAGATCAAGCTCTCAGCAAGACTTAAGCTTCCTAGGGCAAAAGGGAATTCATCTTATTGTAGTAGCTGCTCTTACAAATTAAGCCACAATAGTTCTACAGTAGGCAGAAGATCAAATCCAACCATATCATCTATATGAATCAATCCCTTATTTTCCTGATTGCTCAGTGCAGGCATATTTGATCTTATCATTCTGTTTGAAAACACTAGAAGTATAATTTTTATTAGATGAAGAATTGTCAGCCACCATCACTCTTTGACTAGAAATCCTTCATCCTAATTTCAGTTGCTTCTCATCACAACAACTCAGATTGTCATTCCAGATCATCACGGTTCTTTCTTAGTTTCCAATCCGCGCTCTCTACTTATGAACATGGAATGATTGTCTGTCTAACTGGAATTAGGACGAAGGAAGTACTAATCAAAAATTGATGTTACAATGTCATTGTCTTGACATGAAATAATAGAATAAGTAGAACTACCACTGACTCACTCAACCTGTCTCTTCCTCATCACTATTGTAATGGCCTAAAAACTCCAAGATGACTGTACTTATGTTTTGTATTCATATTTTTCTATTCGCAGAATCCTAATGTATTCTTATCATGTATCCAGAATACACGCTTTGTTTTCATTTGATCACGTGCAGAACTGCTGTTTCCATTTGAACAAACGACTATGAGCTTTTGTGGTCAAGCTATGCGGTTGAATAATTATGATGCTGTAATATTGAATTTCTATTAGACGAAGCATTGTCAGCTACTACCAGTTTTTGATTAGTATTTTTTTTCATTCTAATTTCAGTTGCTTTTCCAGTGCCAACAATCAGAATTTGAACTTAGTTTGCTAATTTTATTTTCAAAGTTGCAATCATAAGTACCTTGTTATACTTTCATTGACACAAATAAATAAAACAATGAAAAATGTTACGCCATGCATTTTTCAGACAATTAAACTCATTCTTTGTATTGCTTATGTTGTTACCAAAGAAGGCTGCAGAATAGATTGGCTAAAACATTGTTGTAACAGATTAAAGTAAAACAAAGAAAGAGTTCGATTGTCTGAACAACTCTAGGAATGATGTCTTTTCTCAAAATTATAGACAATGAAGTGTCCCATAGGAATTCAAGTGAGAATTTTTAAACAAAATTGATTTTTTTAATTTTTTTCCTTGAAGAAGTAAAAGAAGAAAGGGAAAAAGAGGAAGATGTTTTCCATACAGATTGCAATCAGTTATTTTACTGTTACTTTACTGTTTTGCATGGAAAAATGATAAACAAATTTTAATCTCATGCTATTCATAATCACAGCTAAAATTACATAATAGGATCATATCTATTAAAGTATTTTAGTTATATACCTAACATTTCATTTTAAGATATTCTTTCATGAGAATAATAAGAAATTAAAGCTACAAAATAACCCATCTATACTCTTCTACCATCAATGGTTTCCATAAGAATTATAAATGTGATAGTCCTATTCTGCTATTCTGACTCTCAGTAATATTTGCACTGACCTTGGCAATTCCTGCCCCCCTGATTTTCAATTCACAACATTGAGATTGAATGCCAAAATCTGCTTAACCAAATTTTAGGAAGAAAATTGAAAAATTTGGTGATTAAATCCTTAAATTCCACTTTTAAACACTAACTGTTACTATAGTGTTTTTCATTCATTCAGGGCCACAAGAATTATCTTCACCAAATTCTTTTGTGAGGGGGCAAAAACATATTTTTTGTACTCCAATAGGCGAACCTTCAAAATTGATATTTTGCTAAACCTAGATGAGCATTATTTTAACTCTTAAATTCATATAAAGAAAATATAATGTCAATTTCAAGGGAAAGTGAGTAAAATTATCTCCTGTTGACCATTTGCAGAATTCGTAAATCTTTTATTAATTTAATTCAAAGAAGAGTTCCACAATTTTAACGCAATTTATTAGAGAGTTCCACTGTCAATTACACCTGGTTTCAAGCGGTTTATGAATTCAAGAGTTGATAATTTAAATTTTTCAATGTTAGCTTTGAAATTTCTGTTTGAGGATTTTCATACAATTTAAAAATCAAATAAGTATACATAAAAAGAAACCCTATAACTAAGTTACAGGTTCTGTCTAGAAGAGAAATGAGATTACAAATCAACTTTACTACTTTCAAGATAGTTCCCAGGTTTAAGCCACACACCAATGGTAATATTGTTCCTACTCCTGGAAACAGTGGTGGAAATCTTCAATTACATTGCCTTCAGTTGGTTTGTCACAACCTGTTGGATGTCCTTATCTGTTATCATCCAATAAAAAATTAGATGCCTGAATTTTATCTCAACGATTGAATTATGAAAACTATCAAATACTCTCACAATACTGAAGCATCATCAACCCTATTATCACTATGGAAACTTTGAGAACTGCCATATGTTTGACTTTTTAGAATACATTGTCCACAATTTGCAATTTTAGTGATATGATTATTATAATTTTAGTAATTATAGTAATTGAATCATTTTAATATAACCTTGCAGGAGGCAATTCTTCAACTTTTTGATAATGTATAGCCACAAACAATTTTTAGATGAGAATGAATATTTCATATTTTTCAGTTTAGAATAAATATTTTATGTTTTTAAATGATATCTTAGGTAAAGAAAGACATATAAAAAAATTATGTACTTATTTATGAATATTCCAGATATTTATAATTTTAGAGATAGTGATTTTCTCTTAATAGGGAAAATTGTCCAGGCATTTATCTCGGGGAAATTGTCATTGAGTATTGAGTGCAATTGTCCTGAAAGGGCAATTACCAAGAGATAATTATCAGGGGTAATTATCCAGGGGGCAACTATCTGAGGCAGTTGTCTTGAGACCATGGTTACTAATCATAATAGCCTTCTTTTCAAACAACTGCTATTTAATCAAACAATCTTCTTCATTTGATTTGTAATTATCCATTTCTATATGCTCTTGGCCTTTGTCCAATAAAGATTTTTAAGATGGATTTAATAATTGGCAGATATTATTGGGCTGTCTGAGACATTATCATTTTTATCAGATAGTATCAATTTTTATGACTCAATCAAGCCATATTATGAAAAATAGATAAGAGACCTTATAGATCAGTCCAATAATAATTATCAGCAAGCTTTCAGCGTTCATTGTTGGACATAAACCTTCCCCAAGATTTGACAGACATCTCTATTATGGGCATCACAGAGCCAGTACCTCCTAAATTTGTCTAGTTCATCACACCATCTTATTTTCTACCAGCTAGAGTTTCCCATATGATCTCTGGGAATCCACATTGTGAGTCCAGCAGTTGTCTACTATTTTTGCAACATGCCCTTTACCATTTGAGTTTTCTAATTGATTCAATGATATCTTTGACTCCTGTTTTTTCTCTAATATCCTGTGCTGTCTTGTGATCTCTCCATGTGATGTTGAGCATTATTCTCCCCTAGGCAAGTTTCTTGGTTATCAGTTTGAGATTCAATCATTTGGTTAGGTTCCATGTTTCAGTTCCATAAATGACTATCAGGAGGATGCATTGTTTGCATGCTCTTCTTTTCATGTATAATGGGTTTTCCTTGTCCTCGAATGTTGAGCTTACTCTACCGAAAACTTGCCAAACTAGAGTTATTCTTGTTTGATTTCTTCTTTGTTAGAGGATTTCATGGATTTCCTGTCTTACGTAGATGTAATGGTCTACTTTCTATGTTTCCTGCATTTTCAATTGAGATTGTGTCTTTGTACTCAACATGTTTGTTGTACATGACTTTTGTTCATGATCATTAACTTTTGCTACTATTGACCTTCATCTTAATTATTTTTGCTTTTTATTGCAACTAAACTCAGGCTGGTTAATCTTCAGCGGTGAATAAATAAAAGTTCAAGCTGAGAATTGAACTCAAAACTGTATATACCAGAAGGTGGCTCACTTAATGCCCAACCATTATAACGATATTTATCATGCTTGAATTCATTTCATCCAGCATCATTTGGAGGTCATGAAAGTTCTCAGCAAAAAGGATGATGTCCTCAGCAAATCTGAGATTACTTAGGTATTTGCCATCTATTTTGATTCCTTTATTTTCCCTATCTTGGTTTCGGAGCATCATCTCAAGGCACACTGTGAAGAGTTAAAAAAGACATATACATGTTCTATGCTTTGCTGTATGATTGCTTCAATGACCTGGGAGATTTCCACCAGGTCAAAGACCTTCTTGAAGTCAACAAATGCCATAGTGAGTGGCATTTTATATGCTGGTGCTTTCTCTTTTAGTAGATATACTGAATGTAGATAGTCAATGAATTTGATGCAAAAAGTACCAATTTCCATACTCTAATAGTTTTTCCTTCTGTTGATATCGTTTTAAAAGGAATATTCTCAGGCACTGAATATCTTCTATCATTTTCAAATAAAGAGGAAATTATTTTTACATTATAAAGTCTATCACACTGAAAATTTTGTTATTATATAAAATCTTATTAAACTAGTGGTGGAAATGAGGTGGTACATGGGGGCATGGCATATACTTACTTCTCAATTTCTGACCCCAAAATTGGTCATATTTTCAAGAATTATCTATAGGGGCTTACAGTACCCAAAACCCCCAGATACATAGGTTTAATTTGCTCATCACTAATGGAGCCCTCTGAGAACCATGAGTATAAATTCTAGATACAGCGTTACTGTATACTTTTTCAAATGAATGATTCACAAATCTTTTTAAAACTTAAATATACTTTCAAATCTATACTAATTTTTTAGCCTCCTGTTTGCTTGTCCATGCCTCTAAAGCTAAAGGCTTATTGACTTGATGTTTGGTATAGAGAATTCTCAAAAATTGACTTCTCACATGAACTAACCTTGGAGATAATTTGAGGTCACCAGAGATCATTCTCTATACAGTCTTTAGATGTAAACATCAGGAAGAAATAATTTTTATGCCATGATTTTCATCAATCATTCTTCTGAAGAATGGCATGCATATTTCTTACAATAAAATTAATTCTCAAGTAAGTATTGGTGTTTTTTTGTATATTGCTTTTTTGGCAATAGAACAGCTGATAGTTACAGTAATAGTAACACAATCTGTATCTATGGATGTATTTGTTTCTCCCTCTACCCCTTTTCTTTTCTCAATGACAAAACTTACCTTAAATCTGGTCATGGTAAAGTAAAGATGGAGATGCAGAGTGTAGGGTCATATACATCTGTGTTGCTAATAAATCAGGTTATTTCTTTATGATTGAATAGAAAGTAATTATTCAATTATTTTTGGTAGGGGGGATAAAATATTGTAAACCATATACAACTCGAGTAAGCTCATCAATCTACAACAGTATAAGTAAACAGCACAGATTGAAGATAAAGATTTAGATCTCTGTGTAAAAAAACATTTTCCCCATTTATTTAGTTGGATGAGAAGACAAGAAAAAAATATTTTTCAATGTTTTGTCTATTATGAAGTTATTTCTTCTGCGGGCAATACCAAATATCCCTGCAAGTACTTGAATGAAGAACAGCATATAATTGAATGGTAAATGACGATTTTCAGATAAAACCCTCTATTTTGTATTTTTTAATATTCTTCATGCCCCACCGCTAAACCCTCCCTCCACACAGGTAACTGAGATGTCCAAAGATGGGATTTTTTCTTGTTTTCTTTCTCCATCATGAACAGTATAGATGGTCTAATTGAGTTCACATGATCCAACAGAATTCGAACATCCTTACGATGGGTACAGAGGATAAATGTATCGGTCATGTAATTAAGCCGAACTGATAGCTTCAGTGGAGCAGAACATTGAGCAAGATCTTTAAAAAAAACTGTATCGAATTTAGGTCTTTGGCTGTGCGTATTGGTAGTGAGATTTGGAGTTTTGAAGTTCCCCGATGCATTAGTATGTACAGTACTTTTTTTATATAGATAAATTATCTTTTTAAAATAGTGGTCATAAGTATTCGATCAAGCATGAAATCTGTTTTTTATTGCCTGAGATTGCAGGGACTATTAAAGGTTTTGAGCAGGAGTGTTCCATATTAATTCATTAGTTTGGCAACTCTTCCATATCGTAAAGTGAGTTTGCTTTTTTTTAAACTCCTTGTTTGATTCTGAGCAAGATTTTAGAAGGATACAAAAAAAAACCCTGTTTTTTTCTGGGAGATCTTTTCTTTTTTATAGAATTATATCATTAAATTGAAAAACTCATCTTCTCTTTTCATATAATAATTTAATTCTATTAAAAAAAGATCTAGAAATTAAGCATTCAAAACCACAAAACATGACTAAATGTATGCTTCATTCTGTTGATTGCAAAAAAATTTGTTTTTCTTTTGCATAATGTTCCTGTTTTTAACTCTCAAAACCAAGCAATTAGAAGTAAAAAATGTATGTAGGTTCAAATACTTATGACAAGCACTGTATTTTGTTGATATAAAATTTATTCTGGAAATATTGCGAGGTTGTGTTATTACTAATCTTAGCCTGATGAATGTTCTTCTATCAATGTTGAGATAAATAAGGTTGACTCCTGTTCAAGCTTCTGAGTAGACATCTAGCTTTTCTAACACAATACTATGATCAGTTCATTTTTATATATATAAATACTACAATACCCCAGTGTACAGATATCATCTGAGCTCATATACCTTGAACAGCAGAACCATTTGCCTAATAAGTTGTTGGTCCTCCATGTGGTCACAAAACAGCTCTTACCCAATCTAGCATGGACTCTACAAGGCCTCTAAAGGTTTCTCCTGGGATCTTCCCTCTAGGATGTTTTACAACAGGTCCTATAACTACTGCAAATTACATGGTAGAAGTTCTGTGGAGTGGACTTGTTGGTCCAACACATTGCATAAGTGCTAAATGGGATCGAGATCTGGGGAGTTTGGAGACCAGGGCAACGCAGTGAAGTCTTCTGTACAACTTATGCACCGTGGTTGAGCACATCATTCTGCTGGAAAATGCCACTGCCATTGTGTACCTTGTCTTTAATGATAGGTTGGACATGATAAAGTAATTGCCACAAAAATGATGAGACACAGTGTTTTCTGGCAGAACGTTGCTAGAACCATTTCACTTCCTCCACCAAATGTTGTTTTCCCACAATGCATCCTGATGACATCGCTTCACAAGGATAACAACACACATTTACCCTGTTGTCCTGTATATTCAGGATAGGGCAAGACTAATCTTTATCAAAGTCAATCAAATCTTTCTTCTTGCCCATAAATGCGGTATACAATGGATCAAAATGAAGCAGTTGAGCCTGGCTTGCCTGCATATATACCTTTAATCAAAACAAACACAATTGTTATGTGACAGTAGCTGTCATTCTTGTTACAAGTCGCTGGTCATAATGTTTTGATTCATCAGTGTATGTGAGATGCCATAGCTCATGGTAATATGAATAATCTATCTATTATTCATGTTGATATAAACATGTTTCGAGTAAGTGAAGTGGTTTGTTTTTTAATTGATCATCTTAATTTGAATAATTTGTTTACATGTTGATTAATGGAAATTCACACCTTCCAGTGATATGAACAAATGTCAGGATTCATCTAGTGAAGAACAATTCTTTAACTGGTCATAAAAGAATAAAAATGGCTGGTTTGATGTTGAGCTTGTCTTTGGCAGATATTCAAGTATAGAATGACAGCTTCTGAACAAGATAAGTTTGGAGTGGTTTTGTTTTCAGTTTTATTGACTAGAGAGCCGTGTCAAGAGTTGATGATATTCAGTCAATTTGAATATCTTTGTTGCTATAGTAGTCAAACCACAAAGCTATGTTACATGAGAAGCCACTCATCTTGTCCGCAGCAAATATCAGTAAAGAAATCAAAAGAATATATAAATGATGCAAAACTGACAATAAAAACAAATCAATTATATGTCCAGTGTCTAAATACTTACTCATGCACACTGGTTGATAATAATAGTCAGCCAGAAAATATGTGGAATGTCTTGAAGAACATCATTGTTTCATCAAGTTATTTCACATGCCATCAATATTTATGAGGTTTTATATAATGGAAGTCATAGCTGAGGAGATCTTTGCATTAGATGAGGATTTGTTCAAGAGAATTAGCATTGTGTTGATTTTATAGACACTCAAACAAGGTTTATTTAGAAGACTTCTTGCCAGTATCAAGCAGGCATCTCAGCTACTTTTTGTGCTTTTTTATGGTTGATATCAATTTTATTCAGAAGAGCAATAATGGATGGCCTTACTGTGTGCTCATCGTATGAAAACTGTTCAGGAATCAGACAATAAAGAGTGGCTTTTGGTCTGATCAAAACAGCCAACCAGTTCCCTATTAACAGGAATTCAATTTTGCTGGCATAGTACGCCATAAAAAAAACAATAGGATTATTTACATATGGATCAGCACTTCAGCCTTGGATTATTGTATCTGTGCACTCTTCCAAGGAGTCCAGTCTTGGAAAGGGGAAAATAGAAGTCTTTGATTATAGGGACATGGTAAAATCAAAAACGTGTGTGAATAAATCATCTCTATTTTGTGTGTCTACAGTGTAATGTAAATGTGTGACCATGATTGTTAGTGATCCACGTGTTGTGTGTGTGTGAGTCTATGGTCATTTAGGATGCTGGTTTTCAAAAATGTGTCTGTATATTTTGATTTTGAACTAATCTGTTTCTAATGGACATGGTGTTTTTCTGATATTACCATCAGTGAAGCCTTGCTGTCTTGATATCTTTTTTTATAAATGTTTAGAAATGCTAAAGAAACCAGGCTGCTGTTTTATTTTGTTTATAACAGTCAGCGCTGCTTCAATGTATTGGCATGTTTAGTCATGCACATGTTTTCATCAACTTGACTTGTTTTGGATGAAAGGTGTGGTTAGTTTCATGGCAGTGATGTACCAAGGCATTCTTGTGGTCGTCTTTTATTAGTGCACACTGGTGTTTGTACATCTTTTTCTCAAAGTTTCTAGAGGACTCTCTGATACATACTTTTGGGCAGTCTGTGCCTGGTATTTGGTATTTATCTGCCCTGGGGTTCTGCCATTTAGTGGTTTCTGAACTATATTCCTGATGGTTTACAAAAATCATTGGAAACATACTTAGGGAACCACATACACACACACAAAATCTCCTCTTTCTCTGTTTATATTCACTGCCAACAGGGGACAGTTTTTTGCCTCTATAGATACGGCAAGACCTCACCTCCCACATTGTCACCCAACTTTCGCCATTTCATCTCCAACCTCATATTTTTGTTCAGTTTCCTGTCCGGCGTCTCAATAATGGACAGGTCCAAAATGTCTGAAACATGTTGCCGTGATGGAAGATAATTTTCCAAAATCTCGTCTTCACTATTGTCTTCTACATTACCATTACATCAGATAAACCCTATCAAATTATTCAATATGCATGCATACATATCATCATTTATCATATGATCATAAATTGCATTATATTAAATAGAAACTCTTATTTTGAAATGATTTCCTGTCATTACATGGTTAATGTATCAGTTGGCCTAGACAACAGAAGTAGAATAGACAGTTGAAAAAAATGGGGCTACTGCACGAATTGAATATACAACCGATAAGGTACCCGCTTCAACATAATGCTGCACTCACAATTGAACTAAACAGCTGCCAGTAATGCAAAGGCCAAAGTAACTGTTTTCACTCCAAATTCTCAACTTGTTTATTCTTTAGTTTATATCTGTTCTAATCTTTTCTTCCAATATATATACATTTCTTAATACATATATACATATATATATAAGTAAAATAAGTGTGTTATGTTACTCTGAAACTCTATTCAAAATGATCTCTCGTTATTACACAGTGAATATATCATTTGGCCTAGACATATATTATGATTGTGTCTGTCAGATTATATATCCATTTCTTAATGATATATACATATATATGTATTTTTTTTTTCAAATCCAACAAGATTTTTAATTGTTTTATTCGGGTATATGGTTTAATGAGTTATTCATTTTCCTTTGCTGATTAGATGTTAATTTTAAATTGGAGTGATGTTTTTCATCATCCTGTGGCCATGCAATGCTTCCTTTTTTCACAGTTTTGTTTGATAACATTTTTTAATGGTATCTTTCCAAAGAGATATCATCGGTATATGTCACGAAACAAAACCATGACAGGAGAGCCGTTGCACAGCCATTTGATAACGATAAACATCAATTGAAAATTAACTTACAACCAGCCAAAGATGAATAACCGGGAACAAAATATCAAAAGAAAATATAATTTTCCAAATCTGTCATTAATATATATATATATATATATATATGTTTGCTGTGTGGATACATATATATATAAATATGTTGCTGTGTGGCAATTGGAGGGTGAATAGAAATTTAGTAGAAAAACAAATGTTACATCTCTGAAGTTTTTATTGTCACATGGATAGGCTTTTATGCATTTCGTTGGCTCCACTAACTTTTTAGGAAAGCACATGTAGCAGTTGCAGAAAAAAAACTGTGCAGTTTCCATGTTTGAGTGGCTGAAATGGGATGAAACTCCTCCCCCCCCCCCAATATAAGTTGGAGGCCTGAAAGCAGTAATTCAGAAATCCAACTTACCAGCTGGCTGCTTAGCTAAGATGGTAAGAGTGGCATCACATTTAGAGGGCCTCCTGTTGGACACAGGTTTAACTCCTGCAGCAGCCCATTTCTCTGTTTATTCTGTTTAGGCCAACTGGCATATTCATCAAGTAAAAATGGGATATCGGGATGTTGATGAGAAAAATGAAAAAAAAAGCAAAAATTAGAACAGTAACTATTATTTCTATTAAAATTCCCACTTAGTTACATGTAATCTCTACCTGGAAATCACTAAAAAATTCTCTACAAGGCACTGGTATACATTATGTAACAGCCTCATTGTAATTAGCTAAATTCTGATGGAGGAAGGCAGAATGGTGTGCACACCATAAGCTGTTGAATGACATGTGATTGCCAGTCTCAGAAAGCCAAGGTGAACGTGAAGAGGCAGTGGTGGCAATCTCAAAAGAGGACTTTGCAGACTGTTTTGATAAGTGGAAGTTATACTGAGATAAGTATGTGAGGTTGCAAAGGAAGTATTTCAAGGTGAATTGAAGCACCATTACCTTTGGTGGTATTAATTATGTTATTACTAGATTGCAAGGCAGAATTAGTGGAAAAAGGAGGCAAAAAGATTGTTTTCAGTCTTTCAATTGAAGATTCAGGATTTTACATGGGCTTGGATACTGATTCCTTGTAGGAAATGGGTAATTATCTAGTCTACTAAGCAGGCCAATGATTATTTACTAAGCTTGGCTTAGTCTGGCAAAAGATTATTTTTGTGGGGCACCCAGTGAGAATCAATTTCACTACACTAGCAGCTGGCTTATGGGAAGCAGTGAGAAAATGTCCTGTTACTATTCAATGATACTTATAGATTAGCATTCTCATCTTTGATTTTACCCCGTTTCATCTCACCCTGTCTGGTATGTCATTTTCAATCCCTAATTTCAGACACATTTGGCAGTTCTAGGGATTTTAACTCACAACTGTCTACTTATCCTTGTTATGGTGGTACTTTGCTCCTATAGCAAGCAAGTGTACTCCTATAATATCCATCTCAAGGTTTGAACCTATAACTTCAGAGTATTAGACATACTTCAAAGCAAGAATAAGCGTCTATTTCCAGTAGGAAAAATCTCAAAGAACGCCACCAGAATTATCAAGATAAAAATAACCAAAATGAAGATGCTCACAGAAAAGAATCATTAAATAACAACATCACTATATTTTAGCTGGCCTATCGATTGGCAGGTGGGGTGGGGGGCATTCATTGAGTGGGGGGGGCAGCAAGTTGGAGTGTTCTGTTCTTTCAGCCCTCTAGCTTCATTTGTGTGACCTGTATGTGTGATACATACATCTATACATACATACATTGCTAGCCAGCCAACTGGACCAACTTGAAAACTGAAGAAACCTATGTTGACTGTTTTGGTTGACAGTATCTAATACAGAAACCTCGATTTCACAAAAAAGACCTGGGGATATTTTTTTAGCCATTTTTCTGAGAAAAAAGTGGGTTTTACATGCCATCAAACATGGTATTATTCATTTTTTACTATTATTTCTATCTTATTTCTGTTACTTTTTATTGCAACACTCAGACATTCCTTCTATGATCTTTAGTAAGCAGCACAGATAAGAAATAAGAATAAGATGGTATAAGGGTTATGGTAAAAAGCAGCAGAAATAAGATCAAAGGAATAGTAGCCTGAAATCAAATAATTCACTAAATGTCAATCAGTAAGTCTGTCTGTGACAGCCTACAGTAGAAAATACTCAATATAACCCGATGAAATTTTCTCTGTGCCCTAGGAAGATTTTTAGCAAGTTAGATTTCGAAAATCACTCCCCCACCAAATTTTTTCTTAGAAAATCTTCATTGAAATGGATACAATTAAACATCAAAAATCCGACTGACTGATGGCTTTTTCAGCCTGAGTCCAAAAGTAGGTAGTTGCTTTAATCATTTCTCCATATGGTGAGAGAGTAAGATGGAGAACATGTTAATCTAGAGAAATATTCTCTCTCTCTCAAATCCCCAGAAAGTTTCCATGCAGGGAACTCTCTAAGAACTTTGGCTCTTACTCTCCCTTTCACTATAAAAAGTGTGAGAGCTATGATTCTCCTTTAATTTTTGCTGTCAATAGCAACTTCTTCATTAAATAAGACTGTTCTGTCTCTGAGAGAAGATGTATTGGAATTGAAAGCACACTGAAATATTAGATACTGAACAGCTAACAAGAATATTTCTTTGAAGGAGATTTCTTTTAGATAATCAAATGAATACATTAGAATGAAACAACATACGCATATCAACTTTCGTTTTGAAAATGACCCATACAATTGTTTAATGTTTAAATTTTGTAAATGTTACATGTGGAATTTTTGTAAAAAATACTTCAAATCTTATAGCATATAATTATTTAATTAGAAAAAGAGACTTACTGAAAGAAAAACAGAATTAAATACATCAATCTAAATTACATTCTTCTGATAGTTACTAGATAGATGTTAAGCTTTTAGTAATCACATTGAGGATAAATTTGTGATATTACTACGTATTGATCATTAACTGGTTATACTTGGTAGTTTTTTATGAAATGAGACTAAGCTATTAATTTTCATTGACGTTTCAACATTTTTTATTTTTGTTACTATTTACTTTCATCAGAATTGTTGTTGCTTTTGATCACAACCAAACTCAGTCTGGGTACTCTTCAGTAGGGAGTACATAAATTAGCAGCACTGGTTGGAATGAAGAATAAGTTATCGGTGGGAATCAAACTCACAACCCTCTAAACTAAACCCACCCTCTATCTACTGAGATGAAACTACATTTTAGCAGGAAAAAATTAATAATGATTTTTTACTATACTTCATCTTATAAAATGAATGAAGATTAAGTAAAATTGGATAGAACTGAACTAGCATTCAATAACAAAACAGAATTAAATACATCGATTTAAATGACAAAAATGATGCAGAAAAGATTGGTATAAAGTGTCAGTTTGAGGATTCGATTTTGATTGGGGCTTGCCACTGAGTTCCAATAGTTCAGTGGTAAGAACGGTTGTGCATAAGGCGAGACACTCAAATTTTATTTTATCTTTATTTTGTTAGATGGAGTATAGTAAGAAGAATTATTATCAGTTTTTTTTCCAAAATGTAGTTTCATCTTCAGAGATATAGAGAGAGTGGGTTTAGTTTAGAGGGTTGTGAGTTTGATTCTCACCAGGAACATATTCTTCATTTTGATCTGTGCTATTGATTTATTGACTCACTGCTGAAGGGAACCCAGCCTGAATTTAATTGTGAAAAAAAGCAATAACAATCAAGATGAAAGTAAATAGCGGGAAAAAATTAATGATGACAATATAATTTGAATTGATGTATTTACTTCTGTTTCTTTTCAGTAATTCTCTTTTTTTTTTTTAAATCAAATGCTATCTGATACCAATCAATCAATCTATCTTTTCTATTTTGTAATTTCTTTTTTCTGGACATCACTTTACTCTGCCAGTTAGGATGAGATTCGGCCTAGTTAATAATAATTGACCTTGTTCCATATTTGTCATTATTAGCATGAAACAGAACAAATATTGATTTGACTGGGATTTTCTCTGTTTTCCTTGCTACTCTTGACATTGTCTATTCATTGGAAATTCACTTCTCACAGAAAGCTCTGTAAATATAACCTTGTGCTAGATTTGCTTCAATGGGATTTTCTTCCTTTGTTGTTTAACTTCTGTTTCTTTTTTTATGTCAACAAACTTTATTCTGTTGCTTCATAATGGAATTTGTTTCTAGAGGAAGATCTTTATTTGTTTTAACAGAAATGCCATTTTTAATGTGAATGAAAGACTTAAATTTAGTAACTTCCATATCACATTACATATGAAGCAATGACTTTATTTCTTGAATAATCCATGGAGATCCAATCATTATTTGATGCAATTGTGGGTTTTCATGTGATGTGGGTGCCCATCTGACTACCTTACAGAGCTAAAGGGCTCCAGCTACCCTGCTATATACCCCTAGTAAATTTATGCCTTTTCAAAAGGCATTAAAGTGAAGTGTGTGCAAACCGTCTTAGCTGGAGTTCGAACTCAGTTCACCAATTCCATTCTCTGTTCCATTAACCATTTGGCCACCTGCACCTCCAGAGTCAAAAGGATAAAAGAAGAATTTTCTGTATTTTCTCTGACTTTAAGCTTTAGCTATCAATAATGACTGTCAAAAAAATCATGTTCAGTGACAAACAATCAAACAGAGACTTTTATACCATGAACTGATTTAGTTTCAATTTATTGCTTTTTTTTATCCCTTCTAGGCTAGCATATTTTGACAGTAAATCATTTTGAGAGATAATGCAAGGGAAAGAAAGTAGACATGCAGACCCACACAATGCAGAAAATAGAAATGAACAATTGCAATTGCTATCTTGCAGCGTTTTCTTTAGTAATTTTTCTCCTAGAAAGTGTATAATCCTTGTATCAATTATTATGTGATAGTATACATGTTTGTATGATGAAAATGAACAAAATTATTTACACTAGATCTAATCATTTGTAATACAGCATGGAAAATTGACTTAGCATTCATTTTCACTAAACAAATGCTAATTTATATGTATATATATATATATATTTATGTATATATATATTTATGTATATCTAAACATTTATTTGGTAAAATTAAGCATCTCTCGTGAAACACAGTGTTATGGTCCCTCTAGTTTTTTGTAATATTAATACAATGCTCTCTCTATAGATATAAAGAAAAAGTGTGCTTCTTTACATAAAGAAGCACACTTCAGAAAAGAAAAACAAATAAATACATTCATCAAAACATGTTCAATAACGTGGCGATATAAAACCTTTTGTGTGTATTCATTCTGAATTCTAAATATACTTAAGAGACAAAATGAAAATAACTATAATTGTCTTGTTTTTTTACTTAAACTACTGAAACAAAATAGTTAATGATTGATCTAATTTTTGAAAATACAAAGTCTTGTTCAATAATAAAATTAAATATGTAAATGAAATGAATTTTCAACTATAAAAAGTAAATTTATTTCTCTACACCAATCTTGATATTTTATAAAATGATTAAACAAAATAATTATTATGCACAACTGAAGCCAGCAAAGTATTAGATGGAAAGACAAGCTAGACAAATCCAGAAAGTATTGGCTCCGCAACGCCCACAATAAAGATGTGAGGCAATTCCTGGGGAAGGTCTATATCCAACGACGGACGTTAAAAGACTGATGATGATATATGCAACTAATTGAATTTCATATCCTTGTTAATTTTCAAATCAACAATTATAAGTGTTAATTGATATTTATCTTAAATAATGCCTATACTTTATTAATAAATATATTTACGTATGAAAATTTTTCTATTTCAATATAGAAATTTATTGTATCATTATTTCTTTTATTTTCATATAATATAAATATTTTTGAAATGAGGTTCTGTTGTATATATGCATTTAGAAATCATTTCTTTGGTTTAATACATTCCTTTTATCTTTGAATTTTAATATTTATGATTTTTCTTCCAAACACAGGAAACATGTTTTTGAAGTTATTTATGTGTATGAATTTCTCATAATAGATTATTTGAAAATGGGATTGTCTTTTTTCTTTGATACCAATAATATTTTCAAAGTTCTCTTACATTTTCATGTTGTTCATTTAAAAAGGACCTTTTATGATTATAGTATCTGTATTTTCCATTTAACTTTCAATGCCCCAATGTAGAATTTTTAAAAAATTTTATTAGTGTTTGATTGTTGAAATCCTTGCCAAGTATACATAAAGGCCTTTGACTCAATGGAAATCCCTATGGTCACTCTACAAGGTGTAAACCCTGCATATGTCAGAGAACCATGCAACATGCACATGAAAGAATTATGCTCGACCTCACATGGAGAGATCACAAGACAGCACAATACACCCGGGAGAATACAAGAGTCTGAGATCATAGAATCTATTCGAAAACTCAAATGGCAATGGGCTGGTCATGTTGCAAGAATGGCAGACAATTGATAGACATCATGCCTCACAAAATGGATCTCCAGAGATCACATGTATAACCGAGGCTGGCAGAGTACCAGATGGAAAGATGAACTAGACAAGTTCAGAAAGTACTGACTATGCAACGTTCATGATAGAGAAGTGTGGCAAATCCTGGGAAAGGTCTATGTCCAACGATGGATGTTAAGAGACTGATGATGATGATGATGATGATGATGATGATGATGATCATCATCATCATCATCATCATATATCTCTATTGTACAATTATTGTCTAGAGGACATGTGTTTTTATTTCTACAATTACAATCTTTTTATGACTGCTTATTATCACTGTCAAAGTTGATAGTTGTAGTTCATAAGATTAGAAGTTCATATAATGAATATTTTTAATACAACTATAACTTTTATGGTATTTCTATTCAAAATCTACTTTATGAGGTTTTCTTTGGGGAAAAGATTTTCCAATGTCAATTTTCATAAATTTACAATATGAGGGATTGAACCAAATTATTTTCTGTGTCTATTTTTCTTTTTCTTTGTTTATTCATTGTTATTAAATTTGTTTTCAATAAAGTTCAATTTACAATTTTCAAAGCATCATTGTAAAAATTTCTTTGCTTCACCAGTAATTGTACAACAGAAAATAATATATACAAATGGATTTAATGAAATTCTTTTTCTCTCAATCCAATGAATGCCTCTTTCCCTTGAAGAGAGAAAAATCTTATCCATTTATTAGTAAGCAGGCATATTCGACATACTCAAGCTTCCAGACATCATTCAAAGTAATGTTTGAAGTTTAGCAATAGTATCCATCATCACACATAAAAGATGCTGGATTGATCACAAGGGATAACTTGATTGTATCGTTGTCAGAATTGAGATCAATACTCAGGTGCACTTGTCGGTAATAATCATATTGAATCTTTTACACTGGTGGCCATCTTTGATTTGTTGTGGTTATATTGGCCAAATAATGTATAAATTATGACTCCAGCATCATGCTGGAGGTTAGAATACAAAGAATACATGTAACAAGTTTGGTCAGTCACTCAATAGAAACCGTCATGTGGCCAACGTCATTTGGCAGCATGCTGTGTTGGGGGTGATCAATTAAAAACTTTAAAAAGAGGTGATCAATGATTACGTTACCCCTCTCATATTTTATAAGGCAGTGATCAATAAAAAAAAGTATAATTTTTTGAAAAATGAGTGACTGTTGCCAGACACAAACTAAGGGATCGATTTAGCGAAAACTTACATAGTAAATTGAACCCACACTAAAAACCTATTTCAAGGGGAAATTTTTTTAAAAATCGAAAAAAAAATGTTTTTTAGTCTTGTAGCTTCATTGGTGTAGCCTGTAAACATGGTACATGCATAGCCAGCCAGTCAGACCCACTTAAAAACTGAAGAAACCAATGTTCACATTTTTGCGATAAATTTTGGCTGATGATTTCTCTTGACGTTGGCTAACTTCCAAAGGTTACTAAAGCAAAGCTTAGCTTTGTCTGGTACAAAGCTAAGCTTAGTGAATACCTATAATAACCTATGTTATTTTGGGTGAAAAATTTGTTTTGTTTGTTTAGTTTGGTAATCATCATCATCATCATCATCAGTCTTTTAACGTCCGTCGTTGGACATAGACCTTCCCCAGGATTTGCCACACTTCTCTATTATGGGCGTCGCGGAGCCAGTACTTCCTGAACTCATCTAGCTCGTCTCGCCATCTAACATTCTGCCGGCCTCGGTTGCACGTGTGATCTTGGGGGATCCATGTCTTGAGTCGTGATGTCCATCGGTTGTCAGTCATTCTTGCAACATGACCAGCCCACGGCCACTTGAGATTTTTAACAGATTCTATGATGTCCCTGACTCTTGTTTTTTCTCGGATGTACTGTGCTGTCTAGTGGTCTCTCCATGTGAGGCCCAGCATTATTCTTTCATGTGCACGTTGCATGGGCCTCAATTATGGGTCTGTCTCTTGGTTAGGTTAGTTTGGTAGAATAAACAACAAATTTGGTTTTCTTTCATATTAACTTTGATGAAGAAAATATTTACATATTTTTTTGGTTTCACTACCTTCTGCCATTTTTCAGGCAACTTCATAATTCCATCCTCGTTGAACGTTTTATCTTTCTCCGCGGAGAATTGCTCTCGGTGCTTTTTGCTCTCTTCCAGGCAACTAAAATTGCTTTCATTAAGACAATTCCACAACAACCTGAATAAATGCTTGTCCTAAGATGCAATATTCACACAGCATATGCGTGAAAACTATTATGATTTTCATCTGGTCACCTAAACAACATGCAATCTCTCATTACCCTGATGGAATGTTATGCTCTTTTGTTTAATGAATTCTATGTGCTTTTTATCAATTGCATCATGTGCCAAAAACATTGCCTATTAACCTCCATCTTCGGTTTTAGAATCAATAAGCAAAAATATTCTAGTTTTGACATTTCTTTTTTTAATATGACAACAGTCATTAAAAGCAATCTTTTTGAATGGAATTAGTTAAAATTGAATGTTTCTTATGTCATCTAAGGGCAAACACAGAATAATCCTCAACAAACCCAATAAAATTACATGCTGGTGTGATAACCATCGCAATATAAACAAATGCAATCTTGTTCAAAGAGAGAAACAACGCAAATGGTTCTATAAATAACTAGCCAATTTTTAAATTTTTGCGCATTAAAGGATGAATGTAACCCTAAATTAAGATGAGTCCCTAATAAATTTAAAAGAAAATCCAATTTGAGTTGTTTGAAAAAATGATTATCAAAACACACTATCAAAGTCGATATTTTCTGCAAAACTTAGAGCAGACTAAAAATTACTGATTGTACCAAAAATAGATGGTTTTCAAATAATATTGTTCAGATTGATCTATGTTATTTTGGGTAGGTTTTCTCTTGCTTTATAAAGTATATACAAGGTCTATCTGGAAAATAATCAGCCATTTTGAATATCTCAAACTAATAGTGTGGCTTTGATCTAACTTGGCAACCAATCAAAGAGGACCTAACTACATATGTGTAAACAGGCAAACTCCTATGGGGTAACTCAGATGGCAGTGAGATGCTATTGAGTGAGATTGTATACTGAGTAACAATCTGTTTTGTCTGTCCCACTACAAACTGCATTTGGTTTCTAGAAAATTTAGGCTTTTCCCAAAGCTAAAATTGTTAAAAGGGAAATATCAGACTGTGGATGAGATTAAAAAGAGTATGATGTACCTGACGGTGATCCAAAATGAGGACTTTGCAGACTGTTTTGAAAAGTGGAAAGGATGCTGGGATAAATCTGGGAGATTCCAAGAGGAGTACTCTAATAAGGGCTAAGGCTCGATAGCATTAGGTTGTCTATTTTTTTATTAATATTAAATGGCTGGATAATTTCCAGCAAGACCTCATATATATATAAATATATACTATTCTTAACTTATTCTGGCAAAAGGTTAAATCAGTGGAGCATTCTCTGGGGATTACATTGACTACATAAGTAAATGGTACAGCGTACCTAATGTGCTAACAATTGCAAGTGCAGTCAAAAACCCATTTGTACATACATAGGGGAGACTGGGGCTAGTTGGTCTCCTTTGTGTTCAAAGCAGTGTGGAGAATATTTCAAAAGAGTTAAAGGAATCATGAGTGGTTTAAACTGAGCGACAATAATTTGCCAAAATTCAAGATATCAAAAAAGGGCAAAACTATTGGGCACTTTTTTAATGCTGTTTAAAAATGTTAAAGAAAGGAAAAAAATACTTTTGCATACTCAAAGAGGATTTCTGATCAGATTATGGCTGTGTTTACATCTTTGTCTAAAAAAAATATTGATTCCACCATAAATGAAGTCAGGTTTTGAAATTTAAAGTTTTCACTGTATGCTTTATTGTATTCATTTGTTTGTACATGTAAAATCTGGGAATGGTGAAGTATTTATTCACTAAAAGGTTTTTGGTGCTAGATTTATGGGTTTGGGAGACAAATGGTTGGGGTGGGGTCAGCAAAAATTATCTATGGATTTTCACATTTGCAGCCTTCTGGTCCCCCTAATGAATGGCAAGGGATAACTGCATATACACATACTCATTCAAGAGAGGGAGAGGAAGAGATTGTTACATAGGTCATGTGTGGGTGTCTAAACCTTTCTGAAACTTTCTAAGGTATAGAGAGAAAATGATATAAAATGATATACTTACTGAATACACAATATTACTTACTTAATTCATTTTTTTCAAAAACTTGTTATTCAACATGCTATCATTATCATTTCATAAACCCAAAAGAATTAATCTCTGAAATAATGAGTATTGCTCATTTGAATGAAATAAGTAAACCTTTGATAGTAGTCTCAAACCAATCACATTGCAATTTACTTTTCCTGGGGATTCTTAACCTTAGGTTTAGATGAGATCATGTTATTAACTTTTGTTACTATAAAATTGCCATGACATTTTCACCTCAAGTGCAGGGTTATCTTTTCTTTGTGATTTTATCAGACAACTAGAATCTAGTAGAAGTGGGATGGAATGTTCAGTTATGCAAATCAAAACTGGAGATGCAATAAAGAAAGGAAATTGTTTAATCAATACTTTATTATTGGCAAATCAAACTGCTGGATCAATATATATTCATCACAATCAATAAATTGAACAAATCAATAAACAGAGTTATACATGGTATCAGCTATTAACTAGACTGATAAATGCAGGACCAATATCAGTAAAAAAAACCAAAAAAACAAGCTGATCAACGAAAATACAATCAAAAATTGATTTCGAGTGCTTCACCGATTTAATTTTAATTCTTATTTTTTTAAGACAGTCGGTGAATTTTTCTAATCATTTTAGTTGCTTAATATAGCATTAGATAAATTTGTAAGTGCTGAATTCCATTACCTTTCTTATCTTTAATGTGAATGTGGGATCTGCTATTTTTTTGTCTTTTTCTGGGAAGTACGTTCCTTCTATGACTAACAGTTCCCAAGTCATAGCATTTCAAGCTTCAAGGCTACATTTTTTTTGATAGCGGCATCATTATAGATGGTGATTTTGTAAATGCTCTGGCTACTGTTAGAAAGACAAGTTTGTCAGATGAACAATTATTGATTTTTGTGCATATTTGGTTCTCCCACGCAATTTTCCTCTCATTGACTGCACTTGCAGAAGTATAGACAGGAAGACTTTGATGCCTATGTACCTGAGTGATAGCTACAAATTAATGAGTAAAAATTAGATGCCAAAAATAAGCATTATTCATAGTAAATAAAAAAAAAGATCATCATTCATCTTCAGGTCAGTTAAGCGATGAGTCTGTGCCCCAGATAGATATTAACATGCATGAAATTAGATTAGCCAATGATTAATTGAGACAACTTCTCTATCGACCGATTAAGGAACTGATTAAGGCGACTTTATCTTGGGTATCTATTCCTTTGGCATCATTTGATGGAAGGTTACGTGATAAGTCATTATGTTATTCATTTTCACTCGGATTGTTACCTGAATGGAGAGAAAGAATAAAAATCACGGAGTACTACTGAAATTTATGCTGAGAATTCGATACGTATCTTGTCCAATGCTTGTGTCTGTGTGTTCTATGGATTGTTTTCTCTCGACCCTTTTACCGAACTTGTGACCTGCCATTGATCTTAATACCTGCTTGTATCTCTTGTGCCATTTTATGAAATACTGAGTTCATTAATTGTTCTCTCCTGATTAATGGTTCCCACAAGCTACTAATGTCTATGCTTGGTCTGCTGATTGAAACATTAGAGCATAGTATGTCTGCAGAACACGGAAGATACCTGAGAAAGGGTGGAGCGTACATAGCTAAAACGTTTTGTAAAAACAAAATAACAAAAATGAGGAAATTAGTCCAAACCAACCACAAACAATAATTAAAACATCTCATCAAACCAAACTCGAATAAAAACATTTCCATCAAACAGGAACATCAAAAGCAATGAAATTTTCTTTCCTGAATGTTTTTTGGGGGGAGTATAGAAAGTGGACGTACAGTTATCATTTACTGTCTGTAAGATTTGCTCTGATTTTTTAGAAACCACTAAACAAAACTGTCAAAATAGATTTCTTTAGTTTTCAGTTAGGTCCTGCTGGCTGGCTGGCTGGCTGGCTGGCTGGCTATGTATCAAGACTGTTCCAAAGGAGCTAGATGGCTGAGATTTTCTGCATTTCCCCTCATTATGTCAACAAAAACCTTTTTTTTTTCTATTTTTTGAAAATTTTCTCGATAATAGTTTTTTTTTGTGGGGGATTCAATTTGCAATCTAAGATTATCCTAAATGAGTCTAGCATCATTCCCATTCGTTTTTTGAAAATTCAGACTTTTTAGTGATAACGTCCCAACAAAAGGTGAGAGAAGTAACTCATCCATTGATCACCCATTTTTCAGAATTTTTAATTGATCACTCTAACATGGCATGCTGCCAAAAGACATCAGATGGTCTCCGTTGAGTGACTAACCAGACCTGTTTTAAATATTTTTTCACTTGACTCCATATACCAAGAGAGTAAGGTAACTTGTAGTTATGTTTTCATACAAAAACATACAAAAAACCTGGAGATTGAGAAGTAGGTATATGTTATACCCCTACATACCCCTTCATTTCCATCCCTGTTTTATCTTGCTCATGAACATCTTAAAATAACCAGTGTATAATGGCTCCTACCCCCAACCCCCCAAAAAGCACATGACAGAATCAAAGATGAAAAAGCGTGTCATCAATTTGGAAAAATGCCAAAATAGCCTTGTGTAAGGTCACACAACCACTGGACATCACAGCTCACAATGCGGATCCTCAGAGGACATATACGATACCATGGCTGACAAAAAAATAAGATGGTATGATTAGCTAGACAAGTTAAGAAGGTATTGGTTCCATGATGCCTATAATAAAGTTCTGGTGAATCTTGAGAAAGATAAATGTTCAATGACAGATGCTAAAAGGCTGATGTGCGATGTAAAAGTTCAGATTACATTTGTGTCATGGTATCCTATGTTGTGTAATGGATACGTTTCAGTTCATCCTGTGTCGGTCGTTTTA